>CM019068.1:185304500-185720123 GCA_009667805.1 Leptobrachium leishanense | reverse complement strand
ATGTATATAGCAAGACTTCCTGTAACTGAAGTTGGTAGAGAGTGTACTTCAGTTGGGTTTTTTCATGTTATTGTTTGGAGTTTTAGAACTTTGCTGCGTTTTGCATAGTATCGCATTACGGTTGGTTTTGCGGTAGAAAAAGAAAGGATTTGGTTTTAAAACTTTCTTTTTATATTTACTACGTCAAAGCGGATTGTGCAAGCGAGAATAACACGCTTTTATTGGTTTAGAGTTGCTTTGCGCAGCGAGACAGGTAATTTTACGTTCAGACTGTTAGTTTTTGTTTTGAGAAGTTTTTTTCATTTGGTGACAGTGATTCATGTGTTGTACTGAGACATCGTACAGCTAGGAAATAGACAGCAGAAGGCTATCCCCATTTAACTTCTGTATTGAGAGAAGCCACATTGTTCTGTAGAGAGAGAGGATAGTCATTGTGCTGTGAGGTTTAGTCTGGCAACGCAGTGTACGGGCGAACAGCGTATACGCTGGTGTAGGCATACACTGTGAGGGGTAGAGACATAATTCGGGAAGGGGGGTAATCTGTGGTTGTTGACTAATCATTTGGGGCATAGTTCTGTACCCAACCTGTTGGGACAACAAGCCATAGAGTTACACGTTGCCTCGGTTAGGGTCTCTAGTTGGAGGACTATAGTGGATATAGTCTGACAATCCACCGTGAAAGATGGACACCAGGCGGTGCTCTCCTAAATTGGTGCAGGGTTTCCCTGGACGCAGGGGTAAGACGATAAGCCGATTCGAATCGCCATGGGCAATGTGCCGTCTATGCAAGGGAAGGAAAGCGAGGCTTCCCACAGTCAGACGGCTGCGCAGCACACGAAAATCCTAGATTTGGGGCGAAGGCCATGAAACCCCTTTTAAAGAATGGCATAGATGGTCCAAGGGTACCGCCTGGGGTATCCCTCTGGAGGGGACATTTGACGCCTGGAGATGGGAGAAATTCATAACTGAGTTTAAACCCAGACTCTGGACAGCAAAGACCTTAGATGTTGCTCAGATGTAGCTTCAGAAGTCTTTTAAGGTAAACTGACAGGGTATACAGAAGGCGGTTTCAGTCCGGAAGAACCGCATTATGTACACCTGGCCAGAGGGGATAGCCGCGATTGGTAATCCAATGATGGAAGCGGAAGAGGCTCTTACTGGGCTAACTCTGCTAAGACAGGCTGGATCCACTAACACTGGATCTGTTGTAGTTTCTTCTGATGTTTCTGTTGTCACCAATGTAACTAACTTTGCTCTCTCCAGTTTCTTTTTTGTGTTTTTACATTCCAAGGTTAAAACCTAACATGGACACGTCTTCATCAGGGGTCGGTGACTAGTCCCTCGGAATACAGTTGCAAACTGAAGATCGTGTTAGATTAGTGGGCCCCAATCGATCCAGGGGTGGTATGTGGATGACTTGGTACTTTGATGTCCCACACGGGAGGTTTGTTATCGGCATACTGTATCATTTCTTAACCATCTGGTGCCCACAGGTAATAAGGCTAATGAGGAGAAAGTACAGTTTTGCAAGGAAAAGGTTATCTTTTTAGGATATTGTATCTCTCAGGGTACCCGACATTAATCACCCAGAGAGAAAAAGACCTTAAGTGGCTCTAACACCCACTAAACTGACTCTAAGATGATGCACCATTTTTGAACACAGCGTCTCTTCTTCCTGTTATGAAGGAGGAAGAGAAGGGGGGAGATAATGGTGTGAAAAACGTAAATTTTCCAACTTTTACTAACTATTCTAACCTCTCAACCTCTAATCAATTTTTCAACCTAGTAGGGAAACACTTTCAGGACCATCATGATTGCTTTTCCTTGATGAGCTCCAAAAAAGTCCACCGGGTCCGGGAGTCTCTCCCAGACTCAAACTCAATAACCAGTGTTCATTCTAGTCAACCAGGTGATTGGATCATGCTAAAGAAACATCCGAGGACGGGACTAGAGGTGAGATATCGTGGGCCATTCCAGGTGCTGCAGATGCCACCAACCTCCCTGAAGTTCGAGGGACGAGACAACTGGATCCACGCTGGTCACTGCAAGAAGTTTCTCAAATACGTCAAAGAGTGAAGAGTATCATTTTCTTTATTTGTTTAGTTTAGGTTTTAGCGAGGGAAATGTACCTAAGACTAGCAAGGGCCACAAGGAGACATTTGTAATAGTAACTCTGGCTCCTGCCGTTCGCTTGTTTAAATTCTTGTGCGGTGTTGTAGTGAGGGAGATCACCAAGAAACAATGACAGTAGAGCGTCCAAAGGGGGGGATTTACAAGGGTTAGGTCCACACTGATGGGAGCAGGGCAGAAGCGGAGCTATAGCTAGTGAGGGTTGGAATCTTTTTTAAAGCTTTGGGAAGCTTCGGGGGATTTCTTGTTTTCCATTGGATCCTGGCTAAGGGTAATGGGAGTATAAATACTTATTGTGTTTCTGTCTCTATTCCTTCTATATGCCGGAGTGAGATGTTCCTGATGTCTAATCGACCAAGTTACCGAAGCCCAAACAGATGAGACGCCCAGAGGACCAACCCATGGACCGGATACAGAGGATTTCAGACCGACCGAGTTACCGGAGCCAGAACAGATGAGACGCCCAGAGGACCAACCCATTGACCGGATACAGAGGATTTCAGACCGACCGAGTTACCGGAGCCAGAACAGAGGAGACGCTCAGAAGATCAACCCATGGACCGGATACAGAGGATTTCAGACCGACCAACGATCGATGCAACCCACCACCTTATGTCCTCCCTCTGAGTCACCTCCCCTAAAGGAGATTCTACGTGTCAAGTTCTACGTGTCAATATTTGTTTTTCTAGATTTGCCCAAAAAATAGGCGTGTCAAGATTTGGTTTTAGATTGGTTTATCCACGTGTCAAGATTTGTTTTAACACTTGCTTTAAGATTCGGCGTGTCAAGATGGACTGTCTGTTGTTTTCTATCATGTGTTTGGCTTTTTGCATTCAGAACTTTACAAGAGGAACTGTTTCTTTCCAAGGAAGATCGAGATTCATCGAGGGACACTGGGGAGCAAATGACAAAGAGGAGGGACTGTCGTGGAAATTTTATTATGTGGACATTATAGGATGTGTGTGTTTTTATAAGTTGTCATCTGTCTCCCTGTGTTGGATTTGAATGTGGTTTTAAATCCAAGCCAGCGGCAGACATTATACTCTAGGATGAGGTGTGTACAGGGGGCCGTCCGTCATTCTAGTCCACACCTCTGTCCTTTTAATATGTAAATGCATTTACTGGACAAACAGGTTTTCTGTTTGGCCAGTCAGGGGCCACTGGGCGTTGTCCTATTTGTGTAATAAATGAATCTGACCAGAGGCCTGGGAGCGCTCTTGCTCTTGCTCTGGGGACTTGGCTCTTGGACTTGGCTCTTGATCAGATGAACTCCAGCTAGAAGCAGCATGTGTCTGAGTCTCTTTTTACTGCGGGCGTTCAGGTACATATGCCAGGGATAGCCCAGAGCTGCTTGTAAGTACAGCGGATCAAACTACATTAGGGAATTGATAATAGATTAATTTCCAAAACAATATAGAGCCCTAGCACCGGCTCAGAGTGGGATATCGCCTCTGGGTGGTTTTTCTTCCTCCCTGTTAGCAGGTGACCCCCACCTTAGGTGTGGAAATTCCCTTCAAACACCATGGAGTAGTGGAAGCATAGAAGGATAAACAAAAATATATGCTTTCCTAGTATAAATCTCTTTAGTAAAAAAGTACACAACTCTTTTTCTGCCAATTCAAGACTTACATGAGATGGAGCTTCCAAAGCTCAGATGGGAACGCCCATGGATTTTTTGTGGAAAAAATCCAAATGAAAAACCAATCTGGAACAGGAGTATGGTCTTTAAAAGGTTTTAATAAAATAAATTTAAAAACAAACCATAAATTATGGCCCCAGAACGCGTTTCGCTGCTGTAAAGCAGCTTCCTCAGCTGGTCACCATTATTGTCATGATATTGTGACAAGTGACGTGATATTGGAGTCTCCTGAGTTCGTTTTACTGAGTGAACATGCTCCATGATTCTTCTCTTTAGGGGACGCAGGGTCTTGCCCACATATTTCTTTCCATAGCTACACAAAATGAGGTAGACCAAACCTGCTGAATTGCAGTTGAAAAAGGACTCAAGGAGTTATTAGCCTCCAATAACTTACTACACTGGGACAGTTTCCATCCAAACTCATCAAACAGGGGGATCCCGACTGGACAGTATCTGCGGTTACGCAGAATTTATTCCACGGATGATGAATCCATTAGGAAATCACAGGTTCTGAGAAAGCATTTTAAGGAAAAAGGGTATCTAATCGATGTCTCAAAATGGCATTCCAAAGAGCAATAACAATGTCTAGAGAAGATCTACTGACTGACCACAAAAAACCTAACACAAAATTAATCAGATGCATTGGTATTATTATTATTATTCTTTATTTATAAAGTGCCAGCATATTCCGCAGCGCTGTACAATAAGCACAGTATAGACAGGGTTACAATACATTGAACAACATTTGACAAACAGTACAGGAGGAGATGAGGGCCCTATTCCCGTAGGAACTCACAATCTGGGAGGGTTGGGGTTGGAAACAGGAGGAGAGGACTGTAAGGTGAGAGTGATTGATGGTTGCGTCAGTGAGTTGGGTGGTAGGCTTCCCTAAATAGGAACGTTTTAAGGGAGCGTTTGAAGGAAGAGAAGTTAGGGGAAAGTCTGACAGTACGAGGGAGAGCGTTCCAGAGAGTGGGGACTGCGCGTGAGAAATCCTGCAGTCTATCCTGGGAAGAGGTGATGTGGGGAGAAGCTAGTCGCAGGTCACTGTTTGACCTTAGGGAGCGGGCCGGGGTGTATTTGGTGATTAGTGAGGACAGGTAGTGGGGAGCTGAGTTAGTGAGGGCTTTGTAGGTAAGGATAAGGATTTTGAACTTAATTCTGCAGTGGATGGGGAGCCAGTGAAGGGACTCGCAGAGGGGAGCGGCAGAGACAGAGCGGCGGGTGAGGTGAATTAGCCTGGCGGAGGCGTTCAGGATGGATTGTAGGGGGAGAGGCGGGACAGAGGGAGGCCAGATAAGAGATTATTGCAATAGTCGAGTCTGGAGATTACTAGGGCGTGTATGAGTTGTTTTTTGGTTGACAGCGGTAAGAAATGGCCGAATTCTGGAAATATTACGCAGTTGGTATCGGCAGGAGGAGGAAAGAGACTTGATGTGGGGGATGAAGGAAAGAGCAGAGTCAAGTGTAACTCCAAGACAGCGAACTTGGTTTGATGGGGAAATGGTGATACCCTCCACCGTGATAGAGAAGTCAGGAGGTGGGGAGGCATTGGAGGGAGGAATAAGTAGGAGTTCAGTCTTTGACATGTTGATCTTTAGGTGGTGGGAGGCCATCCAGGAGGAGATGCCAGATAAACAGTCACTGACTTTTCAAAGGACAGGGGGAGAGAGATCAGGGGTAGAGAGGTAGATCTGAGTGTCATCAGCGTAGAGGTGGTAATTGAAGCCAAAGCTGTTGATGATTTTGCCCAGGGAGGAGGTGTAGATGGAAAAGAGCAGAGGACCAAGGACAGAGCCTTGAGGTACACCAACAGATAGAGGCAATGAGGAGGAGGAGTTACCAGCAAAGGACACACAGAAGGACCTGTTGGATAAATATAATTCGACCCAAGCGAGTGCAGTGTCACCGAGACCCAGAGAGTTGAGGGTCTGTAGAAGGAGGGGGTGGTCAACAGTGTCAAAAGCAGCCGAGAGGTCAAGCAGGATGAGAATAGAATAGTGGCCGTGTTTTTTAGCAGTTAGGAGGTCGTTGGTGACTTTGGTGAGGGCAGTTTCAGTTGAATGTAGGGGACGGAAGCCAGATTGCAGGGGGTCAAGTAGGGAATTGGAGGACAGGAAGAGGGAGAGGCGGTTGAAGACTAGTTTTTCTAAGAGCTTTGATGTGAAGGGAAGCAGGGATACAGGGCGGTAGTTGGATGGAGAGTTGGGATCGAGGGATGGTTTCTTTAGTAAAGGGGTAACTAGCGCGTGTTTGAAGGCGGGTGGAAAGGAGCCAGTGGAGAGAGATAGGTTGAAGATGTGTGTGAGAGCAGGGGTGAGGGAGGAGGAGAGGGGAGGAATTAGATGTGAGGGAATGGGGTCGAGCGGGCATGTGGTGAGATGTGAGGAGGACAATAAGGAATTGACTTCCTCCTCAGTGGCTGGGAGGAAGCGGCAGAGGGTGGCAGAGGGGACCTCTGGGAGTGGAGGTGGCAGATAACTATCTTGTGTTGGGATGTTGCTTCTGATAGTTAGAGTTTTACTGAGGAAGTAGTCTGCCAGGTCTTGAGCGCTGAAGGCAGCTGTGGGGGGAGGTGCAGGTGGGTAGAGGAGGGTGTTGAAGGTGGACCAGAGCCGTTTAGGGTTGGAGGACAGCGTAGATATAAGAGATGAGAAGAAGGATTGTTTGCCCAAGTGGAGGGCAGAGGTGTATGACCGGAGAATAAACTTGAAGTGAACAAAATCAGCTTCAGAGCGGGATTTCCTCCAGGCACGCTCTGTAGTGCGGGAGCATCTTTGCAGGTAGCGTGTCTGGAGGGTGTGCCAGGGCTGAAGCTGGCGGCGTGGGGCCTTACAGAGTCGAAGAGGAGCAAGAGTGTCTAGAGCAGAGATAAGAGTAGTGTTGTAGTGATTAGTGGCAGCATCAGGGCAGGTGAAGGATGAGGTATGAGGGAGGTGGTGAAGTAGGTTGGAGAATTGATGGGGGTCCACAGCATGTAGATTTCTGCGAGTGTGTGTGCGGGGTGGGGGACACTGGTGTATCTTGGCCTAGGCCAACAAGGCCCAGGCCTAGGGCGGCACTTTCCAGGGGGCGGTGGCCCTCTGGGTGGCCCCACCCCTAAAAAAAAAAAATTTTTTTTTTTTTTTTTACTTTTGAAAACTATTTTACCAGGAAGGAAACATTGAGATGTCACTAATTTTCAAGTATGTCCTGGGTAGGCAAGGCCTAGGCTTTCACTTTCCAGGGGGCAACAAAAAACCTCACCACTAATTGGGTTACTCACAGAGCACCGAAATGATGCCAACATTTTGGTGTTCTGTAGTTCCCTGCACTTTGGGGAATAAAATTTCCCCACCCTGCAGTGAATTCACCATTCACTGCAGGGTCCCTAAAGTGCATGGAGTCGGCCGCTATATGCCGCCACCGCAAACCCATGGCCTGCTGTTTTCAAAAGAACTACTGAACGAAAATGTCTGGAATTTACATATAAGATTCTATGATTGATAATAAAAAGTTCTGTTACAGAAAAAGAAGAACCGCTATTAAAAAAAGGGGGGGAATTTAGCCCAAAAAATTCTGAAAAATCACTAAAAGGTACAAAAAAAGTCAATAAATAAAGACTTTTTACTGCAGATTAAAATAATAAATGGTTTATTAGATATTGCATAAAAAACGGGAATATTTTTAACATTGAAACCTATGGGGTTCGCCTGAATAAACCTGCTGATTGAAACCACCGAACATCAGGGCATTTCACTGACATTTCTCTGTTGTTTGGTGTTCTCTGAATAGATTAACCATTACTTCTCTATGGGGATTTGCACTGCCTTCAAACAGCACCGTACTTGATGGCAGTTCGCCAAACTTGTGTGTGAGCATATCACCAGAGCAGTGGTGTACTTAGAGTAGTGGCGGAGGGCGGGCCGCCCCAGGTACCAGTGATTATTGGGGTGTCATTAGGGGGTACTAGGAGGTGCCACTGTCACTGTGTGTCAGCTTTGAGCTGTGTTCTCAAACAACGAGCAGCGGAGCATGGCGTTTGCATACGGAATAAAATCGAATAGAATAAAAATCCCCCTCTCCTCCCTCCATAGCTCCTCCCTTGCCCCGCAGCAGCTCTAGGAGAGGGGAGGGGGATGTGATTTGTGTCCAGAGAGAGAAGATGACAGTAAACGGCAGGTACAGGGGGGGGTTTATCAGCAGAATATGAAGCCCTGTCTGCTTACTGCTGTTTAAAGTGGACCTTTCCTTAACCAGCACTGCAGTGATAGAAATTTGTCATTGAGCTGCCTGGCTCCTGGTGAGGCTGCTTGCGTGCAGGTCACACTCGGTCCGGCCAGTCCGGTGGTACTGAGTCTCAGTACCACCTGACTGGCTGAACCACGTGACACACATGCACACAGCTGCCCGCCCTTTCGTTAACATGGACTGTCACTCTATTCTGGACTGAACACCCACCGGGAAGGGAATCAAAGCCACGGTGCACCCTCTGACAGTGGCACCCCACTGCTGACAAGATGGCTCCACGCACAGGCACAGCCGTGATCCTAACGTGGCCTGGAGGGCCTCCTGCTGAGTCTGTACACAGTCCCTGCTGACTCTGCACACAGCCCTACCGCGGACAGAGGCTGGTAAATGTAGAATAAATAATTGCTGTGTGCTCATATACACTCGGTTTGCTGGGAGTTTTATTGCTGTGGATTCTGATACGCTGACACACACCACACATTGCATTGCTGGGAGTTTTATTGCTGTAGATTCTGATACGCTGACCCACACATTGCATTACTGGGAGTTTTATTGCTGTGGATTCTGATACACTCATACACACTGCACATTGCATTGCTGGAATTTTTATTGCTGTCGATTCTGATACGCTGACACACACAAAACATTGCATTGCTGGGAGTTTTATTGCTGTGGGTTCTGTGATACACACTGCATAGTACTGTGAGTTTTATTGCCCTGGAGCTCTGGGATACACTCATACACACTGCACATTACTGTGAGTTTTATTGCTGTACAGCTCTGTGATACGTTCATATGCAGTGCACGTTTCTGTGGATTTTATTGTTCAACCAATTAGAGAGGCTGTGTTCCAGTATACTTGACATGCGTGGCTGTTCTTTGTAAAAATGCTTGAATTTAAACATTTCATAATTTTATTTCTCAATAGATACATTTGAAATGGTATACAAAATATACAAGTAGGCACTTGGTATCCACTTTTAATATAAAGAGAGGAAAAGGCGGAGCTCTAAGAGGAAAAGGTGGAGCTTAAAGAGGAAGGGTGGGGATTAACCAGGAAGAGGTGTGCCCTTGACAGGAGGGGGTGCCTCAAATTTAAATTAGGGGGTGCACGAGTTTAGTCAGGCCTAGGGCAGCACAAAACCTAAATACACCACTGGGTGGAAGGGGATGACGTGTCCGTCCAATAGGACTCTCTTTGAGTTTGAGCCATGATGGGATGGGTTTTTTTTTCGGTCTGTCCAAAAAATTCTCAAACTCTACATACATACAATGGCTCCGTAAAGTTTACGACAGGCCGTAATGGAGATGGACAAACGCGCGTATCTCATCATGGACATATTCCATCATCAGGCGCGAACCACGAACGTAAATGATCCGACTACAACAGAATTATCTTATCTCGACAGAATTATCATATCAACAGAAATATCGGATCAATGGAAATAACATATAGGCACTGGCAGGCAGGGGCAGTCAGATTTTCTAACGGTCAGGAACTCAGGATCAGGACGCTGGACTAAAACAGTGCTATATATCCATCCAGTGTGCTGATGATGGTTAGAAAATTTTAATGTATATACATTTAACGGCCGCACGCCCACGGACTTACTCTATCCAAACAAAGTTCAGAATGATGTGAAACATTGGGACTTTTTGGATAGATTTCGATTTTCGACTAGTATCCAAAAGTTAAAAAAATAAAAATGGTCGTTATCCAATGCAAAAGTCCCGATGTGAAACATCGGGATGTCAGATAGAGTAAATTCTGGAGTTAACCCCCTAGGTTGCCAGCCACCAATGGTGGAGATCGGGGGTTCCATTCCAATGACCCCCCGATCTCCCAATCCGTACCGTGGTGCCACCTACCTAGGGGTTAATGTTTGGTATTGTTGGATGGGCCAGAGCATAGCCTTTCCAACCACACCAAGTCCAAAACATGACCATTGACCATGTTAATTTTATATTAAAAAAAAAATTAAATATTAAATAAATAAATTTTAAAAAATAAATAGTTTTTTTTTTTTGCTAATGCAGCAATATTGTTCCCATTCTCATTTCAATTATAATGTGATTGTGAACAATGATGCTGAGCTGCACTAATTATTTTTGTGTGGGTTGCGCCTCCCGTTTGTTTAAAATTGTGTAAGCATTTTCACCCAAAAAAAATTTCTTTTACAAAACAAGTCCCCCATCTCTAATTTTTTTAACAAGCGCAACTCATAGAAAATATTTACAACCGTAAACGCTCACATGTTAAAAATTAAATGTCATAAAAAAAAATTACAACTTGTAAATTATTGAAAAATGAAAATTCTAATTTTATTTCATTTTAACTAAGTTATAAATAATATACAAAGATATACATAATATCATACATAGATATAACACAGACGTATAAATAAATTATACCGCAGAGAGATGCTTCCCCGCAGTGTGTGGATGGATTCATATTCATATGCTGCTACATTAATTGCAGCCGCAGAGAGGCGCTTGTTTTGTTCCCCACAGTGTACGTATTTAATTATAATATACTGCTGCATTCTTTTTATTTATTTTTTGTCGTTTTAAATCATTTTATTTTTCGTTTCTGATAATTTTGTAACTTTGTTCAGCTTCTTTTCCATTTTAAAACCTAAGTTTTATTCTGTTTTTTTAATTTTTTTTAAAGTCAGACCATTTGGGTCAGTTTTGCATTTTTAAAAACGTTATGTTCATTTTGGTCCCTTTCATAGTCAATTTTAAAATTTTTAAAATGATTAAATAAAGTTGTGCAATGAATTTATTATTATTATTCATTTCAATATTCATTCATATAAGAGAAATGGAAACAAAATCCCGAATACAACGAAAATAAATTCCAATTTTACACATTTTAAGTCCATTCGAACATTGCGAAAATTTTCGTTTCGGTTCGGAAATATTTTTCGGATCTAAGAGAAATGGAATCGAAATCCCGAATGGAACCGAAATCACGAATACAACGAAAATAAATTCCAATTTTACACATTTTTTAAGTCCATTCGAAAATTCCGAAAATTTTTGTTTCGGTTCGGAAATATTTTTCGGATCTAGCGTTTTCGGATCTGGACCAATACGGAAAATCGGCCGAATTCGAATGCACGAATTGTGAAATTTTGTAAAATATCCGAAATTCCGAAACTCGAAACACACATCCCTACCAGATATTGTGCTTTTGGTGCCAGGCCAGCAAGTGCCATCGTACAGTAACCCCTCTGTGTTATTGTGGAAGAATGCAGCGGTGGATCATGCGGTCCTATATTAAAAAGATATGAATCTGGTAAAGGCGTCAGTGCACCCAGATATTGTGCCTTTGGTGGCAGCAAGTGCCTTCACACCATAACCCTTTTGTGGTATTTTAGAAGAGTGCAGGGTTGGACCCTGCGGTTCAAAAAATAAAAATTATGTAAATGTGGCACAGGTGTCAGTGCAGCCAAATATTGTGCCTTTCATGGCAGCAAGTGCCTTCACACCGTAACCCTTTTGTGGTATTGTGGAAGGAAGAGTTCAGTGCTGGAGGTTTTGTGAATGCAGAAGACATCCCCGATCTATTCTGTTACTTCAGTATCAGGGGATTGATAGCTGCTGATCCAGGACTGATTCATTTTTATAAATGTCAGCCGGTCTACAGAGTCGGTGGACAGACGCACTCTTTTGGCAAATTATGGTATCAACAAAAATATACAAATAGATCACACATAGGGTGATACCCTTGCAGGAATTGCAAATGAACAAATATATAATGAACAAATATATATTCTTATATTCTTAACCACTCACAGGCTGCCACTACTGGGAAGGCACATAGCAGGTTCTTGAATTTCTCCAAGCCAGAATGGTAGCCTTGAGGGAAGAGTAATAACAATAGTGTAGATAGCCAAGCAACCATAAAAACAACATTTTTATTGCGCTTACAGAAAGTTAAAACAAATGGAGCATAACATCACCAACTCCCATGATCCAAGTCGTCTGGAGGTGTTGCTCGACGCCTTACGTCACGTGGACTTCATCAGGAGCGTGAAAAAACCTATCTGGTATCCCTCTAATATACCCAAATGTAAATCAATTAACCAATCAAAGAAAACAGAAAAACCGGAAGTACGAACGAACCGGAAATACGGATGGACAAAAAAAAAAAAAAAAAACGGAATAAACGAAACGAAAAAGCGGAAGTCATAATACAAGTCATAATACGAAATGAAACAAAAACAAAAAAAATGAAAATATGAAAAAATGTGAAAAAATGTCCCACAGAGTACTTCCGGCTTGATGAACCGGAAGAGGTAATCCATCACATGGTGCACCGCGCAACGTGTAGCCTCTGTTAGCCGGAACAGTTCTCGCATCCTGGGTCTGTCAGCCATGGAGACCCTTCCGGGCAAAGATCCAACAATAGGGGCACTTCCGATTCAGATATTTTCATGGAGATAATCCTATTGAGAAGCCGATATGAGGTCGTCGCCGCCATCTTTGAAAACGGCAATCCAGATATGGCCAGATAGTCTCCCGATGTGAATAAGCCTGATGTAAAGTCACTGTTGCCATCTAAGTGCAGCCAGATGGATGGACTCCCAATGTGAATAGACATAAGATAAAATATAATAAAATTAAAATAAAATACAGAAGGTTATAAAACTCATTTAAAGTGAATAGGATTTAATTAATAATAACTAAATATTCCTTATTCACGCAAGAAGCACACCAAATCTATATCACAATTTAACCCCTGCGGTTCCAATGTCTTGAGTTTATATATCCAATATGTTTCCCGTCTAGACAATCTATTGACTCTATTGCCCCCTCCAATCTCCCTTCACCATTTCTATCCCAAAACATAGCAATGATTCTTCTTTAAGTCTGGGACAAGCATTGCAATGCACTGGCAAGGGGTGGGTACGCATATTGTTCCTGATGAAGATTTCTTGTTAGTAAAGGGGAGAATGAAAACAATGTGGGAACTCAGGTTGGATTAGCTAAATTTAAGCCAAATTCCACTTTTTATCCAACATACTGTAAGGGCCCATTTCTTGAAACGTTTGGGAAAATGGTTGAGAAGGACTTACATAAATTGTGCAACAATAAAAATATGAGAGTGTATAATTTGACTCAAGATGAAATGAAAAATATTAGGGAACGTCAGGAGAGATGGGACATTGTGATCAGGGAGGTTGATAAGGGAGGAGCCATAGTCTTAATGACACAGAAATATTAGAAAGAGGAATCACGGATTATCCTTGGGGATCTTAACACTTATATCAAATTAACTGGAGACCCTACATTGAGATATAATAAGATATTGGTAAGGATTCTGGATGAAGCCAAATTAAATGGGGTAATTTCAGAAAACAATTATAAATTTCTGTTAAATCAATACCCAAGAATACCGTTTTTTTATTTCATTCCAAAAATACACAAAAACCTGACGAGACCCCTGGACGACCCATAATTAGTGGGATTAATTCCCTTACTTCCAATTTGTCACAATTTATAGATTTCCACCTTCAGGGGTTTGCTCAGGCAGCCCCTTCTTACATCAAAGACTCAACTCACATTATGTTGGATTTAGAGAAAATTAGATGGCGACCCAGTTACAGATGGGCCTCTTTTGATGTCTCATCATTGTACACCGTCATTGATCATAAATTGGGTCTTAAGGCTGTGGAATCCTATTTAATTGGGGACACCAATGTGGGTCCCGAATTGAGATCATTTCTACTACAAGCCATATCATACATACTCAGACATAACTATTTCTGGTATGATCAGGAATTTTATCTTCAATTGAAGGGTACAGACATGGGGACCAGGTTCGCCAAAAGTTATGCGAACATCTACATGCGTTATTGGGAGTCCCTGTTCATTTCGGGTAGATTGACCAATGGGGCGGGCCTGGTCCTCTGGCGTCGATACATAGACGACGTCTTGGTCATTTGGGAGGGTTCCCAAGGGACCTTAGATGCTTTCACTGAGTATATCAATTGTAATGAGTTTTCCCTCAAATTTAATCCTGTGTTTAGTGAACATCAGATAGACTTCTTAGACCTCACCATAAGTAGTGATGCCAATCGAGTGGTCACCAAGTGTTATTTTAAACCTACCGATGGCAATGGATATGTCCATGGGGTAGTTGTCACCATCCGTCTTGGTTGAAGTCTATACCAAGGAGTCAATTTATCAGAGTTCGACGAAACTGCACCAAATTAACCGATTTCATTGAACAATCGAAATATATTGAAAATAAATTAGTCCAGAAGGAATATGACCCATGGGAAGTTAATAAGACAATGCAGGAAGTGATGAAAATACATAGAAAAGATCTTTTCAAAACCAGAAATAAAAGAAACACCAATACAAGTAGATATGCCTTTTTGACTGATTTTATTACGGGATATAGACAGATGGAGAAGATTGTCAAGAAACATTGGCCTCTCCTATTACAAGACCCTATTCTAGGGAAGGATATACCACCACAACCCTCTATAATTTACAGAAAAACTAATAATTTTAAGAATATGCTAGCACCCAGTATTCCTCAGGGTCCAGATAAAAAATCTCTGGTGGGGCATAACGGTTTTAAATGATGTGGAACATGTAAAGCATGTCGATTTTTACCAGCAACAGTTAAAGGTTATTCAAGTCACTCTACAGGAGAATCATTCTCAATTAAGAGCGAAATTACGTGTAACACCACATTTGTAGTGTATCTGATTCAATGTCCCTGTGGTGTCCAATATGTGGGTCGTACCATGCGCAAGCTTAAATGTAGACTACTGGAACATCAGAATAACATCAGGAACAATATGCGTACCCACCCCTTGCCAGTGCATTGCAATGCTTGTCCCAGATTTAAAGAAGAATCATTGCTATGTTTTGGGATAGAAATGGTGAAGGGAGATTGGAGGGGGGGCAATAGAGTCAATAGATTGTCTAGACGGGAAACATATTGGATATATAAACTCAAGACATTGGAACCGCAGGGGTTAAATTGTGATATAGATTTGGTGTGCTTCTTGCGTGAATAAGGAATATTTAGTTATTATTAATTAAATCCTATTCACTTTAAATGAGTATTATAACCTTCTGTATTTTATTTTAATTTTATTATATTTTATCTTATGTCTATTCACATTGGGAGTCCATCCATCTGGCTGCACTTAGATGGCAACAGTGACTTTACATCCGGCTTATTCACATCGGGAGACTATCTGGCCATATCTGGATTGCCGTTTTCAAAGATGGCGGCGACGACCTCATATCGGCTTCTCAATAGGATTATCTCCATGAAAATATCTGAATCGGAAGTGCCCCTATTGTTGGATCTTTGCCCGGAAGGATCTCCATGGCTGACAGACCCAGGATGCGAGAACTGTTCCGGCTAACAGAGGCTACACGTTGCGCGGTGCACCATGTGATGGATTACCTCTTCCGGTTCATCGAGCCAGAAGTACTCTGTGGGACATTTTTTCAAATTTTTTCATATTTTCATTTTTTCGTTTTTGTTTCGTTTCGTATTATGACTTGTATTATGACTTCCGCTTTTTCGTTTCGTTTATTCCGTTTTTTTTGTCCGTCCGTATTTCCGGTTCGTTCGTACTTCCGGTTTTTCTGTTTTCTTTGATTGGTTAATTGATTTACATTTGGGTATATTAGAGGGATACCAGATAGGTTTTTTCACGCTCCTGATGAAGTCCACGTGACGAAAGGCGTCGAGCAACACCTCCAGACGACTTGGATCATGGGAGTTGGTGATGTTATGCTCCATTTGTTTTAACTTTCTGTAAGCGCAATAAAAACGTTGTTTTTATGGTTGCTTGGCTATCTACACTATTGTTATTACTCTTCCCTCAAGGCTACCATTCTGGCTTGGAGAAATTCAAGAACCTGCTATGTGCCTTCCCAGTAGTGGCAGACACACTCTTTTGTCTGTGACAAAACCTCCAGCAGCACTGAACGTCCTTTCAGAAAGCACGCTAGATGAAGGGCAACATAGTAACTGCATAGCATATTGGCTAAATTCTGGCCAGTGATCCAATCTCAACATCCAGTAAGCCCGTGGATCATCTGCTGCAAAGGTATCCAGGTCTGCCCTTGCCCCTAGGTAGTCCTGCACCATACAGTGAAGATGCTGGCAATGGGTGCCTACATTTGATGTCCCTGGGCGTCGTAGACTAAAATTTTTTAAAAAAGGCATCAGTCAAGCGGCCCCGGCCTTCACCACTATTCCTCTGATCATCTGCAGCCTCAGAAGCACCTGTGTCATCACTTGGTAACCTACCTGTGCCTGGAAAGGTGTTACACAAGTGTTGCTTTAGAGCGTCTTCAAGTTTTTTCATCCTGTGCTCCCTCTTTGCGGGCAGGATGAGGTCTGCAACTTTACCCTTGTATCATGGATCAAGAAGGGTTGCCATCCAGTAATGATCCCTCTCCTTGATAGCACGAATCCTGGGGTCCTTTAGCAGGCTTTGCATAATAAGGGAGCCCATGCAGCGTAGGTTGGAGGTGGCATTAGCTTCTGAGTCTTCCTTTTCAATAAGGAGGATAACCCCCATCGTGCACTTTCTCCTCCCAGCCACGTACTAGTCCTTGTGTTTCTGGGCACACAAAACCCTCCCTTGAGGAATCCCCACCTTCAATGCCCCCACTACTTAAATATTCCTCCTCCTCATCCTCCTCCTGTCTGATCTGAGGAGGACCCGCTGGAATGCTGTCTGCGGAAAGACCGTGGCCTTCAGAGCTAGGGAAGGCCTCCTCTTCCTCCCGCTGCTCTGCCTCTAGAGCCACATCTATAATTCCCCGCAGAGTGTGCTCCAGCAGGATCACTAAAGGAATTGTGTCACTGATGCATGCACTGTCCCTGCTCACCATCCTCGTTGCCTCCTCAAATGGTGACAGTACAGTGCATGCATCCTTGATCATCAGCCACTGCGGGGGGGAAAAAAAACAAGTTGACCTGAACCTGTCCTTGTGCCATACTCACACAGGTACTCGTTGATGGCCCTCTGCTGCTTGTGCAGATGCTGCAGCATTGCTAATGTCGAGTTCCACCTGGTGGGCATGTCACAGATCAGACGGTTTGTGGGAAGGTGGAATTCTCTTTGAATTTCTACCAGGCGAACGCTTGCTGGGAATGACCGTCTGAAGTGGCTGCAGACTTTTCTGGCCTGGCTGAGAAGCTCTGCCAGCCCCGGGTACCTTGTTAGGAAATGCTATACCACTACATTTAGATCATGTGCTAGGATGGTACTTGCATCAATTTACCCTTGCGTAGGGTGGAGAGAAGGTTGCTGCCATTATCACAGACGACCATTCCCAGCTGAAGCTGACGTGGTGTTAACCATCTCTGCACCTGCCCCTGAAGAGTTGACAGAATTTCTGGCCCGGTGTGGCTCCTGTCCCCTAAACAAACCAGCTCAAGCACAGTATGGCTTCTTTTTGCTTGAGCCATTGCGTAGCACCTGCCATGCATCGGTTTAACTGCCACTTCGCCAGAGACAGAGGAGGAGGAGGAGGAGGAAGAGGGAGAGGTGGTGGTGGAGAAGACAGACCTCATACAAGCAGCTTTCTGGAGTCATGGTAGATGAACAAGCTCCAGCAAGGAGCCACGTCCTGGATCCCTCCCAGCTGCAAGCAGAGTTACCCAGTGTGCCGTGAAGGAAATGTAATGGCCCTACCCATGCTTGCTGGACCACATGTCTAAAGTCACATGCATCTTGCTGCTGACTGCCTTTCCCAATGACTCGATAACATTGTCTTCCACGTGCTGGTATAGTGCTGGAAAGGCCTTCCGTGAAAAGAAATGGCGTTCTGGAACCTGCCACTGTGGTACAGCACATTCAGCAAATTCACAGAAGGGAGCAGGGTCAACCAGCTGCAAAGGCAGCAGCTGCAATGCGAGTAATTTTGCTAAACTGGCATTTTTAGACGCTGTGCTTGGGTATGGTTGGGACTATATTTTTTCTTATCGTGAAACAGTGTCACGCTCCTCGCCGCCGGCGGCGCCGCAGATGATAAAACACGCTATCACATTCATTATACTGCAGGGCAGCACCCTTCAGTTGCTGCCACAGAAATAACTGTTGCCGTATCCAGCTCTGCACTAAGTAGCAGGTGCATCTCATTATTCAGCTGGCTACCTCCTATATAACTCAACCACACCCTTACCTAGATGCTTCAACATCATACTTCACTCCCAAGTGGAACTTGTGCAGCCAGGAGCCTGTTTTCGCTGACAAGCCTGTGTGCAGGATTTATCAGATGATCTGACGGCTTACTAGCCTACCAGACAACTGCCTTCCATACCCCTGGACCTGTCTGGCTTTATCTAAGTGCACCCCTCTGGCTCCATCCAGGAGAACCCCTCTGGCTCCATCCAGGAGAACCCCTCTGGCTCCATCCAGGAGAACCCCTCTGGCTCCATCCAGGAGAACCCCTCTGGCTCCATCCAGGAGAACCCCTCTGGCTCCATCCAGGAGAACCCCTCTGGCTCCATCCAGGAGAACCCCTCTTGAGATAGCACCTCTTGGGATTTAATTTAGAAATATACTAACACAGCTAATCCGCCATTTTGGTATTCGCTCAAAGTATGCTACCAACTCCATTTTGTGTTTTAAAAGTCTGCAGTCCCTTTGTGCTCACTAGAGTCAACTAAGTGTATGTAGCCTCTAATAAACCTGATTTCTGCTGACTGAAGAATTATCTCTTCTCCCCCCAGGTCTCTAACTCTAAGCCATAAAAGTTGCTTAATATATCGAGACAGCAGAAGGAATGCTAAATCCCATAGCTTGCCATATTTGCTTTGGAAGAATGATTCCTTTTTTATGACCATATTGACTAGACAGAGATACAGAGTGGGCTCAAGGGTCGTTTCTTTTAGAATTGAACCTTGCTGACTTGCAAAATGATGAATAAAGTCCAATATGTATAATGAAGGTTGATATGATAAGTGGGAGGGTAACTTGGGGAGGGGAATAAGGTGTGCATTTTTACAAGCCATGTATAAATTCTTTGTCTCTCTGTTGGCTCGGGACTTGAGTCTTTTTGGGCTAGACCTGACTCAAGGCTCGGTACCGAATAAATGCTTTTCCTGCTTAAGAAGGCCTCCGTCTCCTTTGTCTACCACCGAGTCACAATCTCCTAACCCGAATTACACCCAGATGGCTGCTTCATTTCTGGGGGCTTCGTCCGGGATTGGCAGGCCTGGCTCGGTGAGAGCAGGAGAACGGCAGTGTTCTGCAACTCCGTGGGCTCCGTCGGGGCGTGCTGCCGATCAAAAGTTGATTGTCTGCCGGCGCCCTTGCAGGTCTTCCTGCACTCTGTGGATCTCAACGTGTTGCGTGGTAGCACCCCCGACCGTGACCCCACGGAAGCACGAGGCCTGGAGGAAAACCGTTGTGCTATGACCAAGGTAATATATTTTATTATTCAGTATTTGATAGCATAATGAGTGATTGTGTAAATAATTAGCCAACATTGAATGTGCGGTTGAATCTCCGTGTATGTATTCTGGTATGCCAGATAAAGGGGAAGGCGCCCTCTAGAGAGATAGGAAGCCTGTAGCGCTTCAATGTGAGGAACCTGCAGTGTTCCAGGAGACTGAAGTGCTCCAATAGCTGTGGCCTGGGTCTGAAAAGGGGGGTAAATTGTGCACCCCATAAAAAAAAACAGTACCCCACGGCAGAAGAGAGTAGCTACCTCTTCTAAAGCTATAGTGTATTGTGTAAAAATGACATCTGTTGGCTATAAGAAAGGATGCTTAGCTGTTAGATATTCTGTATTGCTAGGATTGTGTACTGAACTGTATTATCTGTATCTGATATTGAGTGGTGACTGAAACTGTGAGTGAACGTACGCCTACACCCTTCGGGGTAAAGCAAATACGAGAGTGGCCCTATAGTAGGTGAGATTCCAAGCTGGGTGACCACGACTTGGCCACCGAATTAGGGACGCAAAAGAATTGTTGAGTGAAATATCAGATTGTGCTTTTGTGTATTACTTGGTGCTGGTCACCAAGTTGCGGAAATGGGAAACACCAAATCCCATAAGGGAAACAAAATTGTGAAAGGTGAAACACCGCTTGGGTATATGTTGCAGAACTTCGAGACTCTCTTTGCAGTTCATCAATATGGGAGGAAGCTGCATAAGAGCAGTCTGCGAGTTCTGTGTGAGGTTGATTGGCCCCTTCTTTCTCCTTCATGGCGGCAGGAAGGATCAATGGAGCCTGAAGAGATCCAAAAGGTTCATTCAGTGGTCACTGGACGCCCAAGGCATCCGGACCAATACCCTGTATGGATATATGGAGTAGTCAATGTAATAGAGCAGCAGGAAATGCTAGCAGAATGCTTGGTTGTGTAGGGAGAGGTATTAGCAGTAGGAAAAGGGAAGTGCTCATGCCACTGTACAGAGCACTGGTGAGACCTGACTTGGAGTACTGTGTGCAGTACTGGAGACCGTATCTCCAGAAGGATATAGACATCTTAGAGAGAGTTCAGAGAAGGGCTACTAAAATGGTGTACGGCTTGCAGGAGAAAAGTTACCAGGAAAGGCTTAATGATCTTAACATGTACAGCTTGGAAAAAAGACGAGACAGAGGAGATATGATAGAAACATTTAAATACGTAAAGGGAATCCACAAGGTAGAGGAAGGGAGTATATTTAAAAGGAAACACAGTAGCAAAACAAGAGGACATAGTCTTAGATTAGAGGGGCAAAGGTTTAAAAGTAACATCAGGAAGCATTATTTTACTGAGAGGGTGGTGGATACATGGAACAGTCTTCCAGTAGACGTGGTAGAGGCCAAAACAGTGATTGAATTTAAGCAAGCATGGGATAGGCATAAGGCTATCCTAAACAAAAGATAAATCCAGGTCAAGTATCCATGTAATTGGGCAGACTAGATGGGCCGAAAGGTTCTTATCTGCCAACATTCTCTATGTTTTTATGATATATGGAGGTATTGTATGTGCTCTGTATATATGTGTTGCGTTTGCTTAGAAAAAAAAAAAATGCTGTGTGTATGTTTCCTGTAAATATGCTTTTGCAGTATGTATACAGAAGCTATTATTTGTTGCATTGAACGAATACACTATGAGTGTGTGCTGAGTAGTATTATATATGGCTGCAGCCAGTGTGGGTATGTGCTATTTACATAGCAAATGTGTATAAATGTTATGAATATGGATTTAGAGTTGTGTGTGTATATGTGCTCTGTGCAGTAAGTGTATATATGTGCTGTTTGCGTTTATGGCGCAATGTATATGTGCTGCCCAGTCTGTATAAGTGATATATATGTGTATAGTGGGTTTATATGCTCTTTGGTTTTGTATGCATTGCAATGAAAATGATCTATGTATGAAATCTCTGTTGTGTGTGTGTGTGTATATGTATTATGGTGTGTACAGTGTACAGCCGTTGTTTTGTGTTTTTCGGGTGTACCCCTAAAATGCATAGTTAAAATGAATGTAAAATTGTAAGACAGGATGAATTCTAATGAACACATTTCAGAGAGCATTGAGTAAAAAGGCTAAATTAGGAAGAGACCTGCAATTAGCAAGAGAAACAAAAAAACCTGTTTTTGACTGAGGAATGTTTGAAGTCTGTTCAAACTAAGACAAAAGGTGATTTGATTGTGTGTGCTAATCATGCGTTTTTTTTTGTAAGTGTGTGGCGTACTGTGCTACAGTTGTTCATTAAGTGTATATGTCTACGGCAGAATTGCCACTTGTTCTGGTATGTTATAAATGCTTGATTTAAAGATCTAGTATGATTTATGTACCAGTATTTTTGCTCCAGTAAGTGAATGTGTTGTGTGCTATAGGCTGCGAGAGTTTGTTGACATTTGTAAAACAGTGCTGTTACATCTCAATTGCATTTGAGTCTATTGTAAGAGACTCTGATTAAAAAAAAAAAAAAAGGGTTGTTGCCACTTTGAAACCCCCCCCCCCCTTATGCAAACAAGTAACACTGACAGAGAGAAAAGGTGGGAGGGAAGGTTCTAGGAGAGGAGTCTGAGAGATACAGCAGATATAGAAAAAAAAAACTGCAGGCGTTAGGTCAGTTTGGAGAAATTGTAAAATAAATAGAAAAGATAAGTAAGTAATAATAAGAAAGTAAAAGACAAGTAAAATGGGGAATGCACAAAGAAGTTGGTTATGATGAGAAGAGAGAAACGTGTTATAAAATGTGTATTATTGAAAGTAAGATGAATAAAAAATAAAAAAAAAGGTAATAGCCCGTGGCGCTGTGCCAGTACCACATCCCACAAAAAGCCAGGCAACACATCCAAGTCCACCTTGAACGCTTGCTAAAGTACAGTTTTCTAAAGTTTTGTGTGTCTTCATGGAATACCCCGTTGCTCCAGTTCAGGAAGAGGGCACTCAAGAACTCACATCTGTACAGGATTTAAGGGCAGTTAATTCTGCCACAGTGACTTTATACGGATTTGGCCCAATTGAGTGTAACCTCCTAGCTCTGATACCCCGGCAACACAGAATTCTACATTTAATTTAAAAAGATGCGTTCTTCTGTTCCGGCTTGGCTCCAGTGAGTTAGCCATTGTTTGCCTTTCAGTGGGAAAATGCCCAGAATGGCTCCAAACCTCAAATGACGTGCCTCCTTCAAGGTTTACTATCCTCGGGAGAGCGCTGAACAAAGACTCTCAGCCAGACAAAGCTACCCTATTGCAGTATGTTGATGAACTCCTGCTTGCCTCACCAACTGAAGAAGATTGTTTCAATGCCACAAACAGAACTGTTAAGTATTTTATGCAAGGCAGGCTACAAAGTTTTTAAAAGAAAGGCCTAAATCTGCCAACGCAGTGTGAAATACCTAGGCTTTCAACTTACAGGTACCAAGCGTGCAATCCAGAACGCAAAGAATCAGTCTGCCGTGTCTCTCAACCACAGACTCGTTGCCAAGTAAGAGAATTCTTGGGAGCTGCAGGCTTCTGTCACCTGTGGATCCCCAACTCTGCCATCATTGCCGAGCCTCTGTACCAAGCCACCAAAGGTGCAGAGCCTGACCTATTCATTTGGGGTGAAGAACAAACTGAGGCTGTCACCCAATTAAAGACTTTGTTGCTTGAAGCCACTGCCCTCCTGGTTGCAGAAGCAGACAAGCTCACAATAGGCCAATAACTCTTTGTGAAAGTCCCTCATGCAGTCTAGACTCTTCTAGACCAAAAAGGCAATTACTGGTTCAGCAATGCAAGAATGACCAAGTACCAAGCCATGCTGTGTGAAAACTCAAGAGTTCATCTGGAACTAATCTCAACACTGAATCCTGCTACATTGCTTCCAGATACTTCAGAAGACCATGAACATGAATGCCTCCAAGTAATGGATGAAGTATATAGCAGCAGACCTGACCTCAAAGACATACCCCTAGACAAATACGACTTGCAACTGTTCACTGATGGAAGCAGTTTTGTTGAAAATGGAAAGAGATTTGCTGGGTACGCAGTAGTCACTCTTGACGAAACAATTGAAGCTAAACCACTGCCTAATGGCACTTCTGCTCAACTAGCTGAAATTATTGCCCTTACCAAAGGTCTAGCACTATCTGAAAACAAAAGGGTGAACACATACACCGATTCCAAGTATGCCTTCATGACAATTCAGGCTCACGGAGCACTCTACAAAGAATGTGGCCTCCTAACATCTGCAAGCAAACAAGTCAAAAATGCCCTTGAAATATTGAATCTACTGGATGCGGTATGAAAACCGTCCGCAGTTGGTGTTATACATGTCGAGGACACCAGAAAGGCAAAGAAGAAGTTCCCAGAGGAAACCATAAAGCAGATCAAGTGGCGAAGGAAGCAGCAAGACAGACACAAGCCCTTGAGCGTGGCTGTGATTGGAAAGAAACCAATGCCAAGAGAACTCGACAGCAACAGGAGAATCACTTGAAAAGCTTCCGGAATGGAAATCCGGAACACCGAACAGAAACTTCGGTTCCCCAGAGAGGACTGGTTCAAGTTGACTCACCTATCAAGATTCCGGTATGTAAACCCGTATCACTGCAAATGAAAGTCAAAACTCTGCTCTGTCTAAATACTGCGCTTCAAGATATGCCTAACGTTGACATCTATATGAATAAGAGAAGATTTGCACCTCATGGAGAATTTATTGAAGATGTTCTTTGCCATTGGTACAATGAATATGAACTTCTAGAGAAGCACCACAGCTACATCCAATGGTTGTTTCCTCTACGTGAACAAGGCCGGAATGCACATGCAAAGCCTCTGACTACTTCTGAAATTGAAATTATGAAGAACACCGCTGAAATCCAACATAGGCTTTGGAGAGCCTATAAACTGATGCTGAATTTCTTCGGCGTAAAATTAGTGGGGGAAGAGGAGATAGAAGTGATACGAGACTCAAATTTTTCGAACACGCTTCTCCAATTTGAATACTAACACCCACAATAACCTGAGAATTACCTGAATTGTGAGAAGCATGGGAGAGCTGGGAGCTGCACGATACCAAGCTCCGCTGGTGAAGTTCTTCCTGAAAGAGATACTGGTTGAAGACCAGCTGCAAAATATGAAAGAAAGTGCTTTAAGTATTTCCTGCCGACTGTAAAGAATGAACATGAAAGAGATGCACTGTCTGAATATGCTCTGAAGCACAGAATACCCAAGTATGTCAAAAGACTTCTCTCAGTGGTGACACCCCTGTTGCCAACACCCATTACGCACTGAACTCCGGCCTACTCTGAAAAGGAGAAGAAATGGCTCTCCGAAGAGCCAGGAGAATACAGAGAAGACTGATGGTACCAGTTGGAGAGTGAAAGAATTGTCTTACCAGCCACCCTGGCACCTGAAATTGTCTGGGCCCTGCATTCCAGAACACATGGAGGAAAGACAGCCATGGAGCAACAACTAGAACCGCACTTCTACGTTCCTGGACTCACCTCCGTCTGCAGAGTGATTGCGCAACAATGTGTCACTTGTGCTAAGAACAACCCAAGGCAAGGGATAGTATACCACCAGGAGTATTATCGGTTGGATTATCTCCAATCCTCCCTATAAATTGACTTTACTGTTCTCCCACCATGCAAAGGATATAAATATCTACTGGTGCTAGTATGCGCACTAATGGGATGGGTTGAAGCCTACCCAACTCGAACAGAAAAGACTGCAGAGGTAAGGTGCCTCGAGAGAAAATTATCCCAAGGTATGGACTGCCTCTTGAAATCGGATCAGACAATGGCCCAGCCTTCATACAAAGTTGTTTGCAGCAGCTCGCCTGATTGCATACAGATTTCAAAGCTCTGGAAAAGAGGAAAGAATGAATAGAAATCCAAAGACATTGATGGCTAAAATATGCCAAGAAACATCACTGAAATGGCTGGATGTGTTGCCAATTGTTCTACTGCATGTGAGAAGCAGCCCTACCTCACTCCTAAAAATTGAGCCCATACGAGATGATTTTTGGTTATCCCACCCCTTTGATAACTAGGTTGAGGGGGGATCCCCGGGTATTAGGAGAAACTGACCTACGCCAGCAAGTGATCAGGTTAGATCAGACGATGCAGAGCATGTATACATGGGTTAGTGAACACATACCACATTTCCTATACTTACCTTTCCACAGATACTGTCCTGGGGACTCAGTATGGGTTAAGGAATGGAAGGTAGACCCGTTAGGGGTTTTTATGTTGTCTTGTTATCAACTCCCACAGCAGTGAAGGTGGCCGAAGTGGTGCCATGGATACCCACTCACGATTGAAACCTGCTGCAGAGGTTACGGACCAGGCATGGAAAGTGATAGCCAGTGAATCTGACCCACTGAAGCTACGTTTCCACCGTACCAAGCAGCTGCACAGACCGGAGAGAAATAAGGGAGATCCAAGTCTAGTTGACCACCGGCTCTCCAAACTCCAGTCTTTGTTGAAAGACCGTTAAGTTTACCGCATTCCCAATCGATGGAAGCTCCAGAGGTACCCCAGGAGGCCCATGAGCCTCTGCTTCCAGATACTATTTTTAAGAGGTTAAAAAAAAATTATATATATTTGAACAGTACCAAAGGATCCTTATATGTATTGGGATTATTGTTTTAGTTTTGACCTTACTGACAATTGTTGCTGGACTATTTTTTTTTTCCAATCCAGCTCCCTAAGGGAGTGATGTCAGCCCCTATTGTGTTGACACCGGAATTTGACATGACTGTCCCACCAGCACAGGACCGACGGAAACGAGAATTGACAAGACCAGAGGATAAACTGCTTATTAAATTTACGTTTGCGTATGCAAAGAAGTCAGGATATGAATCCTGTTGGGTGTGTAACAAATTGAACCAAGGGTCATCAGTTATTCCCACCTTAGCGTACCCTTAACTTGTCTGACTTCCCTATGAATAAAGGTGTAGTGGTCCCTAGTGTTCTTAACCCTTTCGCTGCTGAGGCTTTGTGTGCTGAGGTCATTTTACCTGTTTTGCGCATCATGTTAAACCTGTTTGAAGGCTTATTTTAGTATATGACATCGACATATTATATATCGTTCTTTCCGTCAGACTCGGTAGATTCATAATATGTCATGTAGCGTAATGTCATGTTTGTATATTATAACAAAAAATGCAATAAAATATGTATTTTCAATAATTCAGCGTGTAAGTGTTTTTTCCACATTTTAACATGCGAGCAATTGCGGTTATATTTTGTATGGTGCGCTTGTTAAAAAAATTAGAGATGGGGTCTCGTTACATTTTTTTTTGGGAAAATGACACCATTTTTACAAACGACCGCATACAAAATCGTTAATGCAGCATTATTGTTCACATTATAATTGAAATGGGAACAATATTGCTGCATTAACAAAACACAAAAACAAAAAAAAAAAGTGTTTATTTTTTTTTTTAATTTTTTTTAATTTTTTTTATTTTTATTTTTATTTTTATTTTTTTTCATTTTTTTTTACTTTCATGTTTGGTATCGTTGGAACGGCCATGCTCTGGCCGATCCAACGATATCAAAATTTAACCTAACTGCCACGGATCGGGAGATAGGGAGTTCATTGGAACTCCTATCTCCACACTTCGTGGCAGTTAGGGGTTAATGCTAGGACTGGCGTCATCGTGCTGCGCACGATGACCCAGTCCTCTGGGGAGTTCCCGGAAGCTTGGCCGACATCCAAGATGTCGGCCAGCTCCGGGAAGGATCGCAAATCGGCGCTTTTCAGCGCCGATTTGCGATCCAGCTCCCCAGGGTTAATGCCAGGCATCATTTGGAGGGCAGGCTGTGCCCTTCAAATGATGCTGGGTTAAGCCTGTGAGCCGCCGATCGGGAGGGAGAGAGGTCCGAAGGACCTCCCCCCTCCCTTCAGGCGCCTCCTCCGCACATGCGGGGGGGCGCCTAATTATGTGTCATCGCGGGGGCGCGATGACACATAACATGGCGGCCACTGCTCCGGATGCCGGGCTGACATCCAGGATGTCAGCCCGCACCGGAGGGGCCAGCGATCGGCCGGAACCCGGCGAACGCTGACCCCAATGCGAGGACGCGCTCAGCGCGTCCTCCGCATACCAGGGGCAATGCTGAGGACGCGCTGAGCGCGTCCTTAGCATTGAAGTGGTTAAACTGACTAAGAGCTTAATTATGCCAAAAACAAACCACACTATTCAGATCAATAATTGGGCTTACTTCCCTTTATGGTGTTTTAAACTAAAAGAAAAATCAGGCCCATCTAGTTCAATGTGTAAAGAATCCTTGTTTAATGCAACACTAGATGTATCTGATCCAAGGGCATTGGGAAATAGTCTCCAAGTAATGGTTTGTTGCGGAAACTTATGTCACATGTGGATAAATACTGATATAAAGACGTGGTGTTACCTGGCCTGGGTAGTCCCCCTCCAGTGGATCCAAGGTGATACCCTGGACCTAGGGACACCACAACCACGTTAATCCTTAAATTTTGCTAAACGAGAACTGTTTTCCAAAGGTGATATGGCCTGGTCTTGGTTTCCTTCCTTCACAGGATGCGGCATTGAAATGATGAGAAGACTTAATATGTTGTACTAAAGGATGAAATTGTGAATATTACTATTGCTGACATCCAACTGTTGAATGCGGAGCTCCGATAAATTCGTAAATTAAAGTTATATCAGAAAATAGCTATTGAACAGATACAGGCTGTATTAAATGGAATGTGTGAAATGACGATACAATATGAATGTTGTACTTATGTCCGCACAGCTACTGATGATGTACCTGAATATTTTGATGTAATTCTCAAGCACCAAGAAGAGAAAGTGTCCCATCTGGGGTACATTTGGGTCATGGTTTGGCTCAATCCTAGGTGCTATTTCCAGGGTAGGGTCTCTGATCCTCATTGGTATACTAATTATTATCTGTGCACTAACCTACAAATTAGCCATGTGTCTGTGGCCAATCTGCCATAAATTCCTGAAGCCAGAAGATAGGCCCCTGGGGACACTTCAAATTACCATCCAATGAGCCAAGTAACCCCTACTGATTAAAAATCCTTAATGATTTAGTTAGTTGGCTGGGAGAGGTCATTGTAGACTCTCCGCCAAGAGGAGGGAATGAGATAGCACCTCTTGGGATTTAATTTAGAAATATACTAACACAGCTAATCCGCCATTTTGGTATTCGCTCAAAGTATGCTACCAACTCCATTTTGTGTTTTAAAAGTCTGCAGTCCCTTTGTGCTCACTAGAGTCAACTAAGTGTATGTAGCCTCTAATAAACCTGATTTCTGCTGACTGAAGAATTATCTCTTCTCCCCCCAGGTCTCTAACTCTAAGCCATAAAAGTTGCTTAATATATCGAGACAGCAGAAGGAATGCTAAATCCCATAGCTTGCCATATTTGCTTTGGAAGAATGATTCCTTTTTTATGACCATATTGACTAGACAGAGATACAGAGTGGGCTCAAGGGTCGTTTCTTTTAGAATTGAACCTTGCTGACTTGCAAAATGATGAATAAAGTCCAATATGTATAATGAAGGTTGATATGATAAGTGGGAGGGTAACTTGGGGAGGGGAATAAGGTGTGCATTTTTACAAGCCATGTATAAATTCTTTGTCTCTCTGTTGGCTCGGGACTTGAGTCTTTTTGGGCTAGACCTGACTCAAGGCTCGGTACCGAATAAATGCTTTTCCTGCTTAAGAAGGCCTCCGTCTCCTTTGTCTACCACCGAGTCACAATCTCCTAACCCGAATTACACCCAGATGGCTGCTTCACTCTGACTTCATCCAGGTGAACCCCTGCATTTGACTAAAGGACTTACCTGGGAATCTTAGACTCCCCGTATTCTGGACTTTTCCTTTTTACTTCAGTTTATCCCGCTTCAAGAACCATCCCTGTGTGGTCAGTCCGTCTGTCTGTCCGCATCCCTTTTTCTGTGTTAACCCTTCATGTTCTGTGAAGCTTCTTAAATAAATCCCTTTCTTGTTACAATCCATTGCCTCCTTGTGTCACTGCACCTCTGGGCTCGCAACCTCACCCACCTGCCTGGTTGCCCGTTACAGAATGTTGAAGCCAAACTTCGAGCCCGCAGTGACACAGCTAATAATGGAACTGGTTCAAAACTCCTTCCAGGAATTAATTACCCACCTGGTGGAGGTTCTTTCAAGTTTGCTACGGAAAAAATGGGCCCCTTCTACTAAATTGTGCGTTCCAGAAGGAAGAAAAAAGCAAGGATCCTTATCCACAGAGGAGCGTGCCCGAAGAATAGCGGCAGGCCTCTGTATTTATTGTGGGGATTCCGGCCACTGGCTCCCCATTTGCCCAGTGCGGCCCCCCAAAAGATCCACTCCCGGTAAACCGGTGCCAAAACCAATTTCGGCACAAAAGATTGCAAGGAAGCCTCCTGTGCCAAAATCCACTCCGGCATCACGGTTTACCCCACTACCGAGAACTATTCCTGTACCCCAACCTATAAACCCATCTATTGCTACACCATCAACTGCACCGGTACCCCAACCAATACCGGTAGCAATACCCAATGTGACTGGGTCTGATTATGGATTTCCTGAAACCCCTGAACCTATGGATGTGGAACCTACCAACCCGGGAGAAACCATGCCAGCCTTTGCCACAGAGCCAGAGGCCTCCAGACTTGTGGAAATCGATTCTACCGAGCCCATGGATATCTTCTCCGTCTGTGCCACTACTGAGAACCCGGTGCCTGACCTCAATGCCGGCAGTGCCAACCGTAACACTCAGGGTTCTCTGGGTCTATGTGTCACTGCTGACCAGGACACTTCTGACCCAGCTCCCCCCACAGAAACCCAGGGGGTTGAGCGAGGAGACCTTGCTGTGCCCACTGCCAAGGCAGAAGTGCCACCCACTGTGGAGATCGCGGTACAAACCGATGGCATTGTGAATTCATGTTCAGAATCTTCATCCGTTGCCAACACCATTTCCACCCTCCAGGGACAGATTAAAATGCTTACGCAAGCTATGGAGATATTGCGGCGTAACCAACCATCTCATCAGCACAAACCTATGCCAACTTCAGATTCCACAGAAACCATCACCTGTGAACCTACCATTGCCAGGTATGAGGTACCCAACAGACCCATTATCGCAGCAACTGTGGTCCCTGCATGCAGTGTACACTCAGATATTGATTGGGAGACCACTGACTCTGAGACTGACCATCAACCACAAACTGCACGGCGTAGCCTAGGACCACCTGGCCAACGTCATACTTACCTGGGTGCCTTACTGCCTAAACCATCTATGAATCCGGCTACCTATCTGTGTGACTCCATCACCCCCCGGAGAGACTCTTTCATATCTAAAGTGGACTCTATTCCCAACAGTAAAAAACTGATGTGTAAACCCAGTGTTGTAACGCCTGTATCAGACCTTCTCGACCTTCCATTGTCTGACACTGAGAGCGAACCAATCCGAGTGCCACCTGTACAGGGAACCTTGTACAGCAGCACTACGAATGCTGTGGCTGCTGACCCCATGCCACCAGGGTTAGTCTGCACCTCTAATGGAACTGTGGTAAGAACGGAAGATCTGGCGACCTTCGAGACCGCTTTAGATGCACGTGGTGCGTCCGTAAGGGAGGGGAACTGTCACGCTCCTCGCCGGCGGCGGCGCCGCAGATGATAAAACACGCTATCACATTCATTATACTGCAGGGCAGCACCCTTCAGTTGCTGCCACAGAAATAACTGTTGCCGTATCCAGCTCTGCACTAAGTAGCAGGTGCATCTCATTATTCAGCTGGCTACCTCCTATATAACTCAACCACACCCTTACCTAGATGCTTCAACATCATACTTCACTCCCAAGTGGAACTTGTGCAGCCAGGAGCCTGTTTTCGCTGACAAGCCTGTGTGCAGGATTTATCAGATGATCTGACGGCTTACTAGCCTACCAGACAACCGCCTTCCATACCCCTGGACCTGTCTGGCTTCATCTAAGTGCACCCCTCTGGCTCCATCCAGGAGAACCCCTCTGGCTCCATCCAGGAGAACCCCTCTGGCTCCATCCAGGAGAACCCCTCTGGCTCCATCCAGGAGAACCCCTCTGGCTCCATCCAGGAGAACCCCTCTGGCTCCATCCAGGAGAACCCCTCTGGCTCCATCCAGGAGAACCCCTCTGGCTCCATCCAGGAGAACCCCTCTGACTTCATCCAGGTGAACCCCTGCATTTGACTAAAGGACTTACCTGGGAATCTTAGACTCCCCGTATTCTGGACTTTTCCTTTTTACTTCAGTTTATCCCGCTTCAAGAACCATCCCTGTGTGGTCAGTCCGTCTGTCTGTCCGCATCCCTTTTTCTGTGTTAACCCTTCATGTTCTGTGAAGCTTCTTAAATAAATCCCTTTCTTGTTACAATCCATTGCCTCCTTGTGTCACTGCACCTCTGGGCTCGCAACCTCACCCACCTGCCTGGTTGCCCGTTACAAACAGATGGTAAGCGCCACACAACATGCCGTGACCACCCCAACCCCAACAATGCTACACCAGCAAATAGTGGTTTCCCCCACACCATGGAATGTAGACAAAATATAACATGACTGGTGAGCGCAAAACAAAATGCTCTGGAGTCCAGATGCCTCATGTGGATCCGCAACACATCATGTGGTTATATGAAAGAAGCAAATAAAAAAATCATAGTGCAATATTGCAACTCATATATTGGGCGATGTATTGTGTAATTATTCCACTCAAAAATATTGTCGTGGAAATTTTATTATGTGGACATTATAGGATGTGTGTGTTTTTATAAATTGTCATCTGTCTCCCTGTGTTGGATTTGAATGTGGTTTTAAATCCAAGCCAGCGGCGGACATTATACTCTAGGATGAGGTGTGTACAGGGGGCCGTCCGTCATTCTAGTCCACACATCTGTCCTTTTAATATGTAAATGTATTTAATGGACAAACAGGTTTTCTGTTTGGCCAGTCAGGGGCCACTGGGCATTGTCCTATTTCTGTAATAAATGAATCTGACCAGAGGCCAGGGAGCGCTCTTTCTCTTGCTCTGGGGACTTGGCTCTTGGACTTGGCTCTTGATCAGATGAACTCCAGCTAGAAGCAGCGTGTGTCTGAGTCTCTTTTTACTGCGGGCATTTAGGTACGTATGCCAGGGATAGCACAGAGCTGCTTGTAAGTGCAGCGGATCAAACTACATTAGGGAATTGATAATAGATTAATTTCCAAAACATATGGCGAGTCAGCTAAACAAGGAACCAACAGATTTTTCCTCTGCACAGAAGAAAAAAGGAGAGAAAGTAAAGTGTATGTTTGTCTCCTGCGTTGAGGAAATTTCTGCATGGTAAAAGAACGAGATAAGTAATTTTCTGTTGTGTAGTTTTTGGTGGATCTGAGCTGATTGTACAGACACAGAGACTGTATGGTGAGATTGCGACGTGTGTGCTGACCAGTACAGGATATCGTTTTTGTTGTAACTTCTATTTGTGTAACTTTTATGTTTGTAAGAGGTGATTTTGGTTTGTAGAGGCAGAATTTTGTTTTAAATGTTTGTACAGGAGAAACGGCATTTAGAGGATTTTTATACTGTTAGCCTGTAAATCAGAGGAGGTTTTTGCTCTGGTTTCGGGGGTGGGGCACAGGGAATAGAGAAACTGTTTTGTTTAATTTGGTTTCTCTATTGCTGGATTTTGGAGACACCATCTTGGTCTTCCTTTGTGTAAAAGACCATGCGGCTTGGCAGCCATCTTTGATTACCTTTGTTTGGAAAAAAATGTGCTTTGGCAGCCATCTTGGTTAGTTTTGTGCTGCAGGTTTTTTAACAAGGAATTCAGTTTTAGAAGGAACTGATTCTCTTTTAGTTTTGGTGTCTATGGAAAGCGTTTAGTTTGTTTTTGCCTCAAATGTTAGTTTTTGTCCTGAAGTTATTTTTGTCTCTTTTGTAACTTTTCTATGTACGGCTTGATTTTATTTTGAGTGTTCGGTTATGTTATAGCCCAGTGACCAGCCTGATAGGGGAATCATTGTGTGATGGTTAATGATTCTGCTTAATGTTTTGTATATCTGTGGCTGTTACACTGAATTGTAGAATTGTTTGGTAATAGTTAATTACAGGTACTACAGTGTAGGAGGGTGGTGCTTTGTAGTTCTATGCCAAAAGTATTGGGACAACTCATAGAAATTGATAGCAGTGTCTTTTTCGTAGTAACCATTGTAGTGTTTGTATTCCTGTACAATGGAAAGCATTTTTAAGGAAGTGGGTAAGATAGAACACACGGTGGCCATTGTTCAAGCAATGCAGGGATCTATTGATCCTTGGTGGGAGGCCAAGAAGTGTGTAGCAAACCTGATAGGTAACGGAAAGTTCCGCAAACGGAAGGAAAGCATGCTCTGATTTTTGCTGCTGGTTGGATAGCTGATAAATTTCAGGAGTCTTGTAGGCTGAAGCTGAGTTTGGAAGGAGAGATGGAAGATTTAAAGTGGAAATTGATAAATTGAGAGCTCTTGTTGTCCAGCAGGCAGCTGAAACTAGCACAGAGTATGAATGTACTGTGAGGTCCAATACTGAGCTGTGCAAGGAGAATGAATGTTTGTCTGAAAGCTCGACGCATGCACAGGAGGCTGTCCCAGCAGCAGGACAGAAGCTGAACATTGTGCGGTAAGTATGGAGAAGTCTGAGGACTTTGGGTCAGATACTGAAACCGACTCAGGGATGGAGATGGACAATTTGTCTGACCCTGGAGTTGGGAATGTTGGTGCAATGGTGGAGGATACTTCAGGTGAGTCTGTGGTAAAGGTATTCCATTCAGATAGTGGTGTGGGATCTAGTCATGCTATGATGCCTAGTGTTGGGCAGCAAGGCCGATCACCATGTGCCCAGAGAAGGTTTTGTGCAGGGAGACAAGCGATTCGTTGCTTTGCATGCGGCGGATTTTCACATATTGCCAGGCATTGTGTGGTAACTAATGGCAACAGACACAGAGATTCTAAGTATCCCAGAACCACAGCTAGAAGTAAAGCGGTTTATTCAGCAAGGTGGGGTAATGGTCCCAGATATGGATCTTCGCAAAGGCATAGAAGCCAGGGACAGCCAAGGTCATGGATCCAGGAAAAAGATTTAAAATCCCAATATGAACGGCTGAAATGTGAAAATGTGAAGCTTAGAGAGGAAAGAGATCGCCTCTGGGAATTCAGCAGAGTTTCTAATTTTGGGTTCCAGAAAAGGGGAAATGAAGAAATGTTATTGAGGTCTTTCTAAACTATTTTACTGTTTGTATTTTTGCAGGAAAAAAAAGAAGAAAAAAATGGACCTTTTAAACTTAATTCAAATGTTACTTTTTTCCTTTTGCTGGAAACCTGTTTGGGGACCTTATTGTAATGTTAAATCCTGTTTCTATGGTAATATAAAGGTGGCTGGGACTGGACTGTTTCAGGCATTGATGTGCTAATTCAGTCCTATACAATTGTTTGTTCTAAGGGTTTTTTTGTTTTGTTCTTGGTGTTTGCATTGAGTTTTGGTTTTAAGTTAAAAGTTACTTTTTACTGAATCTCAATGTATATAGCAAGACTTCCTGTAACTGAAGTTGGTAGAGAGTGTACTTCAGTTGGGTTTTTTCATGTTATTGTTTGGAGTTTTAGAACTTTGCTGCGTTTTGCATAGTATCGCATTACGGTTGGTTTTGCGGTAGAAAAAGAAAGGATTTGGTTTTAAAACTTTCTTTTTATATTTACTACGTCAAAGCGGATTGTGCAAGCGAGAATAACACGCTTTTATTGGTTTAGAGTTGCTTTGCGCAGCGAGACAGGTAATTTTACGTTCAGACTGTTAGTTTTTGTTTTGAGAAGTTTTTTTCATTTGGTGACAGTGATTCATGTGTTGTACTGAGACATCGTACAGCTAGGAAATAGACAGCAGAAGGCTATCCCCATTTAACTTCTGTATTGAGAGAAGCCACATTGTTCTGTAGAGAGAGAGGATAGTCATTGTGCTGTGAGGTTTAGTCTGGCAACGCAGTGTACGGGCGAACAGCGTATACGCTGGTGTAGGCATACACTGTGAGGGGTAGAGACATAATTCGGGAAGGGGGGTAATCTGTGGTTGTTGACTAATCATTTGGGGCATAGTTCTGTACCCAACCTGTTGGGACAACAAGCCATAGAGTTACACGTTGCCTCGGTTAGGGTCTCTAGTTGGAGGACTATAGTGGATATAGTCTGACAATCCACCGTGAAAGATGGACACCAGGCGGTGCTCTCCTAAATTGGTGCAGGGTTTCCCTGGACGCAGGGGTAAGACGATAAGCCGATTCGAATCGCCATGGGCAATGTGCCGTCTATGCAAGGGAAGGAAAGCGAGGCTTCCCACAGTCAGACGGCTGCGCAGCACACGAAAATCCTAGATTTGGGGCGAAGGCCATGAAACCCCTTTTAAAGAATGGCATAGATGGTCCAAGGGTACCGCCTGGGGTATCCCTCTGGAGGGGACATTTGACGCCTGGAGATGGGAGAAATTCATAACTGAGTTTAAACCCAGACTCTGGACAGCAAAGACCTTAGATGTTGCTCAGATGTAGCTTCAGAAGTCTTTTAAGGTAAACTGACAGGGTATACAGAAGGCGGTTTCAGTCCGGAAGAACCGCATTATGTACACCTGGCCAGAGGGGATAGCCGCGATTGGTAATCCAATGATGGAAGCGGAAGAGGCTCTTACTGGGCTAACTCTGCTAAGACAGGCTGGATCCACTAACACTGGATCTGTTGTAGTTTCTTCTGATGTTTCTGTTGTCACCAATGTAACTAACTTTGCTCTCTCCAGTTTCTTTTTTGTGTTTTTACATTCCAAGGTTAAAACCTAACATGGACACGTCTTCATCAGGGGTCGGTGACTAGTCCCTCGGAATACAGTTGCAAACTGAAGATCGTGTTAGATTAGTGGGCCCCAATCGATCCAGGGGTGGTATGTGGATGACTTGGTACTTTGATGTCCCACACGGGAGGTTTGTTATCGGCATACTGTATCATTTCTTAACCATCTGGTGCCCACAGGTAATAAGGCTAATGAGGAGAAAGTACAGTTTTGCAAGGAAAAGGTTATCTTTTTAGGATATTGTATCTCTCAGGGTACCCGACATTAATCACCCAGAGAGAAAAAGACCTTAAGTGGCTCTAACACCCACTAAACTGACTCTAAGATGATGCACCATTTTTGAACACAGCGTCTCTTCTTCCTGTTATGAAGGAGGAAGAGAAGGGGGGAGATAATGGTGTGAAAAACGTAAATTTTCCAACTTTTACTAACTATTCTAACCTCTCAACCTCTAATCAATTTTTCAACCTAGTAGGGAAACACTTTCAGGACCATCATGATTGCTTTTCCTTGATGAGCTCCAAAAAAGTCCACCGGGTCCGGGAGTCTCTCCCAGACTCAAACTCAATAACCAGTGTTCATTCTAGTCAACCAGGTGATTGGATCATGCTAAAGAAACATCCGAGGACGGGACTAGAGGTGAGATATCGTGGGCCATTCCAGGTGCTGCAGATGCCACCAACCTCCCTGAAGTTCGAGGGACGAGACAACTGGATCCACGCTGGTCACTGCAAGAAGTTTCTCAAATACGTCAAAGAGTGAAGAGTATCATTTTCTTTATTTGTTTAGTTTAGGTTTTAGCGAGGGAAATGTACCTAAGACTAGCAAGGGCCACAAGGAGACATTTGTAATAGTAACTCTGGCTCCTGCCGTTCGCTTGTTTAAATTCTTGTGCGGTGTTGTAGTGAGGGAGATCACCAAGAAACAATGACAGTAGAGCGTCCAAAGGGGGGGATTTACAAGGGTTAGGTCCACACTGATGGGAGCAGGGCAGAAGCGGAGCTATAGCTAGTGAGGGTTGGAATCTTTTTTAAAGCTTTGGGAAGCTTCGGGGGATTTCTTGTTTTCCATTGGATCCTGGCTAAGGGTAATGGGAGTATAAATACTTATTGTGTTTCTGTCTCTATTCCTTCTATATGCCGGAGTGAGATGTTCCTGATGTCTAATCGACCAAGTTACCGAAGCCCAAACAGATGAGACGCCCAGAGGACCAACCCATGGACCGGATACAGAGGATTTCAGACCGACCGAGTTACCGGAGCCAGAACAGATGAGACGCCCAGAGGACCAACCCATTGACCGGATACAGAGGATTTCAGACCGACCGAGTTACCGGAGCCAGAACAGAGGAGACGCTCAGAAGATCAACCCATGGACCGGATACAGAGGATTTCAGACCGACCAACGATCGATGCAACCCACCACCTTATGTCCTCCCTCTGAGTCACCTCCCCTAAAGGAGATTCTACGTGTCAAGTTCTACGTGTCAATATTTGTTTTTCTAGATTTGCCCAAAAAATAGGCGTGTCAAGATTTGGTTTTAGATTGGTTTATCCACGTGTCAAGATTTGTTTTAACACTTGCTTTAAGATTCGGCGTGTCAAGATGGACTGTCTGTTGTTTTCTATCATGTGTTTGGCTTTTTGCATTCAGAACTTTACAAGAGGAACTGTTTCTTTCCAAGGAAGATCGAGATTCATCGAGGGACACTGGGGAGCAAATGACAAAGAGGAGGGACTGTCGTGGAAATTTTATTATGTGGACATTATAGGATGTGTGTGTTTTTATAAGTTGTCATCTGTCTCCCTGTGTTGGATTTGAATGTGGTTTTAAATCCAAGCCAGCGGCAGACATTATACTCTAGGATGAGGTGTGTACAGGGGGCCGTCCGTCATTCTAGTCCACACCTCTGTCCTTTTAATATGTAAATGCATTTACTGGACAAACAGGTTTTCTGTTTGGCCAGTCAGGGGCCACTGGGCGTTGTCCTATTTGTGTAATAAATGAATCTGACCAGAGGCCTGGGAGCGCTCTTGCTCTTGCTCTGGGGACTTGGCTCTTGGACTTGGCTCTTGATCAGATGAACTCCAGCTAGAAGCAGCATGTGTCTGAGTCTCTTTTTACTGCGGGCGTTCAGGTACATATGCCAGGGATAGCCCAGAGCTGCTTGTAAGTACAGCGGATCAAACTACATTAGGGAATTGATAATAGATTAATTTCCAAAACAATATAGAGCCCTAGCACCGGCTCAGAGTGGGATATCGCCTCTGGGTGGTTTTTCTTCCTCCCTGTTAGCAGGTGACCCCCACCTTAGGTGTGGAAATTCCCTTCAAACACCATGGAGTAGTGGAAGCATAGAAGGATAAACAAAAATATATGCTTTCCTAGTATAAATCTCTTTAGTAAAAAAGTACACAACTCTTTTTCTGCCAATTCAAGACTTACATGAGATGGAGCTTCCAAAGCTCAGATGGGAACGCCCATGGATTTTTTGTGGAAAAAATCCAAATGAAAAACCAATCTGGAACAGGAGTATGGTCTTTAAAAGGTTTTAATAAAATAAATTTAAAAACAAACCATAAATTATGGCCCCAGAACGCGTTTCGCTGCTGTAAAGCAGCTTCCTCAGCTGGTCACCATTATTGTCATGATATTGTGACAAGTGACGTGATATTGGAGTCTCCTGAGTTCGTTTTACTGAGTGAACATGCTCCATGATTCTTCTCTTTAGGGGACGCAGGGTCTTGCCCACATATTTCTTTCCATAGCTACACAAAATGAGGTAGACCAAACCTGCTGAATTGCAGTTGAAAAAGGACTCAAGGAGTTATTAGCCTCCAATAACTTACTACACTGGGACAGTTTCCATCCAAACTCATCAAACAGGGGGATCCCGACTGGACAGTATCTGCGGTTACGCAGAATTTATTCCACGGATGATGAATCCATTAGGAAATCACAGGTTCTGAGAAAGCATTTTAAGGAAAAAGGGTATCTAATCGATGTCTCAAAATGGCATTCCAAAGAGCAATAACAATGTCTAGAGAAGATCTACTGACTGACCACAAAAAACCTAACACAAAATTAATCAGATGCATTGGTATTATTATTATTATTCTTTATTTATAAAGTGCCAGCATATTCCGCAGCGCTGTACAATAAGCACAGTATAGACAGGGTTACAATACATTGAACAACATTTGACAAACAGTACAGGAGGAGATGAGGGCCCTATTCCCGTAGGAACTCACAATCTGGGAGGGTTGGGGTTGGAAACAGGAGGAGAGGACTGTAAGGTGAGAGTGATTGATGGTTGCGTCAGTGAGTTGGGTGGTAGGCTTCCCTAAATAGGAACGTTTTAAGGGAGCGTTTGAAGGAAGAGAAGTTAGGGGAAAGTCTGACAGTACGAGGGAGAGCGTTCCAGAGAGTGGGGACTGCGCGTGAGAAATCCTGCAGTCTATCCTGGGAAGAGGTGATGTGGGGAGAAGCTAGTCGCAGGTCACTGTTTGACCTTAGGGAGCGGGCCGGGGTGTATTTGGTGATTAGTGAGGACAGGTAGTGGGGAGCTGAGTTAGTGAGGGCTTTGTAGGTAAGGATAAGGATTTTGAACTTAATTCTGCAGTGGATGGGGAGCCAGTGAAGGGACTCGCAGAGGGGAGCGGCAGAGACAGAGCGGCGGGTGAGGTGAATTAGCCTGGCGGAGGCGTTCAGGATGGATTGTAGGGGGAGAGGCGGGACAGAGGGAGGCCAGATAAGAGATTATTGCAATAGTCGAGTCTGGAGATTACTAGGGCGTGTATGAGTTGTTTTTTGGTTGACAGCGGTAAGAAATGGCCGAATTCTGGAAATATTACGCAGTTGGTATCGGCAGGAGGAGGAAAGAGACTTGATGTGGGGGATGAAGGAAAGAGCAGAGTCAAGTGTAACTCCAAGACAGCGAACTTGGTTTGATGGGGAAATGGTGATACCCTCCACCGTGATAGAGAAGTCAGGAGGTGGGGAGGCATTGGAGGGAGGAATAAGTAGGAGTTCAGTCTTTGACATGTTGATCTTTAGGTGGTGGGAGGCCATCCAGGAGGAGATGCCAGATAAACAGTCACTGACTTTTCAAAGGACAGGGGGAGAGAGATCAGGGGTAGAGAGGTAGATCTGAGTGTCATCAGCGTAGAGGTGGTAATTGAAGCCAAAGCTGTTGATGATTTTGCCCAGGGAGGAGGTGTAGATGGAAAAGAGCAGAGGACCAAGGACAGAGCCTTGAGGTACACCAACAGATAGAGGCAATGAGGAGGAGGAGTTACCAGCAAAGGACACACAGAAGGACCTGTTGGATAAATATAATTCGACCCAAGCGAGTGCAGTGTCACCGAGACCCAGAGAGTTGAGGGTCTGTAGAAGGAGGGGGTGGTCAACAGTGTCAAAAGCAGCCGAGAGGTCAAGCAGGATGAGAATAGAATAGTGGCCGTGTTTTTTAGCAGTTAGGAGGTCGTTGGTGACTTTGGTGAGGGCAGTTTCAGTTGAATGTAGGGGACGGAAGCCAGATTGCAGGGGGTCAAGTAGGGAATTGGAGGACAGGAAGAGGGAGAGGCGGTTGAAGACTAGTTTTTCTAAGAGCTTTGATGTGAAGGGAAGCAGGGATACAGGGCGGTAGTTGGATGGAGAGTTGGGATCGAGGGATGGTTTCTTTAGTAAAGGGGTAACTAGCGCGTGTTTGAAGGCGGGTGGAAAGGAGCCAGTGGAGAGAGATAGGTTGAAGATGTGTGTGAGAGCAGGGGTGAGGGAGGAGGAGAGGGGAGGAATTAGATGTGAGGGAATGGGGTCGAGCGGGCATGTGGTGAGATGTGAGGAGGACAATAAGGAATTGACTTCCTCCTCAGTGGCTGGGAGGAAGCGGCAGAGGGTGGCAGAGGGGACCTCTGGGAGTGGAGGTGGCAGATAACTATCTTGTGTTGGGATGTTGCTTCTGATAGTTAGAGTTTTACTGAGGAAGTAGTCTGCCAGGTCTTGAGCGCTGAAGGCAGCTGTGGGGGGAGGTGCAGGTGGGTAGAGGAGGGTGTTGAAGGTGGACCAGAGCCGTTTAGGGTTGGAGGACAGCGTAGATATAAGAGATGAGAAGAAGGATTGTTTGCCCAAGTGGAGGGCAGAGGTGTATGACCGGAGAATAAACTTGAAGTGAACAAAATCAGCTTCAGAGCGGGATTTCCTCCAGGCACGCTCTGTAGTGCGGGAGCATCTTTGCAGGTAGCGTGTCTGGAGGGTGTGCCAGGGCTGAAGCTGGCGGCGTGGGGCCTTACAGAGTCGAAGAGGAGCAAGAGTGTCTAGAGCAGAGATAAGAGTAGTGTTGTAGTGATTAGTGGCAGCATCAGGGCAGGTGAAGGATGAGGTATGAGGGAGGTGGTGAAGTAGGTTGGAGAATTGATGGGGGTCCACAGCATGTAGATTTCTGCGAGTGTGTGTGCGGGGTGGGGGACACTGGTGTATCTTGGCCTAGGCCAACAAGGCCCAGGCCTAGGGCGGCACTTTCCAGGGGGCGGTGGCCCTCTGGGTGGCCCCACCCCTAAAAAAAAAAAAATTTTTTTTTTTTTTTTTTACTTTTGAAAACTATTTTACCAGGAAGGAAACATTGAGATGTCACTAATTTTCAAGTATGTCCTGGGTAGGCAAGGCCTAGGCTTTCACTTTCCAGGGGGCAACAAAAAACCTCACCACTAATTGGGTTACTCACAGAGCACCGAAATGATGCCAACATTTTGGTGTTCTGTAGTTCCCTGCACTTTGGGGAATAAAATTTCCCCACCCTGCAGTGAATTCACCATTCACTGCAGGGTCCCTAAAGTGCATGGAGTCGGCCGCTATATGCCGCCACCGCAAACCCATGGCCTGCTGTTTTCAAAAGAACTACTGAACGAAAATGTCTGGAATTTACATATAAGATTCTATGATTGATAATAAAAAGTTCTGTTACAGAAAAAGAAGAACCGCTATTAAAAAAAGGGGGGGAATTTAGCCCAAAAAATTCTGAAAAATCACTAAAAGGTACAAAAAAAGTCAATAAATAAAGACTTTTTACTGCAGATTAAAATAATAAATGGTTTATTAGATATTGCATAAAAAACGGGAATATTTTTAACATTGAAACCTATGGGGTTCGCCTGAATAAACCTGCTGATTGAAACCACCGAACATCAGGGCATTTCACTGACATTTCTCTGTTGTTTGGTGTTCTCTGAATAGATTAACCATTACTTCTCTATGGGGATTTGCACTGCCTTCAAACAGCACCGTACTTGATGGCAGTTCGCCAAACTTGTGTGTGAGCATATCACCAGAGCAGTGGTGTACTTAGAGTAGTGGCGGAGGGCGGGCCGCCCCAGGTACCAGTGATTATTGGGGTGTCATTAGGGGGTACTAGGAGGTGCCACTGTCACTGTGTGTCAGCTTTGAGCTGTGTTCTCAAACAACGAGCAGCGGAGCATGGCGTTTGCATACGGAATAAAATCGAATAGAATAAAAATCCCCCTCTCCTCCCTCCATAGCTCCTCCCTTGCCCCGCAGCAGCTCTAGGAGAGGGGAGGGGGATGTGATTTGTGTCCAGAGAGAGAAGATGACAGTAAACGGCAGGTACAGGGGGGGGTTTATCAGCAGAATATGAAGCCCTGTCTGCTTACTGCTGTTTAAAGTGGACCTTTCCTTAACCAGCACTGCAGTGATAGAAATTTGTCATTGAGCTGCCTGGCTCCTGGTGAGGCTGCTTGCGTGCAGGTCACACTCGGTCCGGCCAGTCCGGTGGTACTGAGTCTCAGTACCACCTGACTGGCTGAACCACGTGACACACATGCACACAGCTGCCCGCCCTTTCGTTAACATGGACTGTCACTCTATTCTGGACTGAACACCCACCGGGAAGGGAATCAAAGCCACGGTGCACCCTCTGACAGTGGCACCCCACTGCTGACAAGATGGCTCCACGCACAGGCACAGCCGTGATCCTAACGTGGCCTGGAGGGCCTCCTGCTGAGTCTGTACACAGTCCCTGCTGACTCTGCACACAGCCCTACCGCGGACAGAGGCTGGTAAATGTAGAATAAATAATTGCTGTGTGCTCATATACACTCGGTTTGCTGGGAGTTTTATTGCTGTGGATTCTGATACGCTGACACACACCACACATTGCATTGCTGGGAGTTTTATTGCTGTAGATTCTGATACGCTGACCCACACATTGCATTACTGGGAGTTTTATTGCTGTGGATTCTGATACACTCATACACACTGCACATTGCATTGCTGGAATTTTTATTGCTGTCGATTCTGATACGCTGACACACACAAAACATTGCATTGCTGGGAGTTTTATTGCTGTGGGTTCTGTGATACACACTGCATAGTACTGTGAGTTTTATTGCCCTGGAGCTCTGGGATACACTCATACACACTGCACATTACTGTGAGTTTTATTGCTGTACAGCTCTGTGATACGTTCATATGCAGTGCACGTTTCTGTGGATTTTATTGTTCAACCAATTAGAGAGGCTGTGTTCCAGTATACTTGACATGCGTGGCTGTTCTTTGTAAAAATGCTTGAATTTAAACATTTCATAATTTTATTTCTCAATAGATACATTTGAAATGGTATACAAAATATACAAGTAGGCACTTGGTATCCACTTTTAATATAAAGAGAGGAAAAGGCGGAGCTCTAAGAGGAAAAGGTGGAGCTTAAAGAGGAAGGGTGGGGATTAACCAGGAAGAGGTGTGCCCTTGACAGGAGGGGGTGCCTCAAATTTAAATTAGGGGGTGCACGAGTTTAGTCAGGCCTAGGGCAGCACAAAACCTAAATACACCACTGGGTGGAAGGGGATGACGTGTCCGTCCAATAGGACTCTCTTTGAGTTTGAGCCATGATGGGATGGGTTTTTTTTTCGGTCTGTCCAAAAAATTCTCAAACTCTACATACATACAATGGCTCCGTAAAGTTTACGACAGGCCGTAATGGAGATGGACAAACGCGCGTATCTCATCATGGACATATTCCATCATCAGGCGCGAACCACGAACGTAAATGATCCGACTACAACAGAATTATCTTATCTCGACAGAATTATCATATCAACAGAAATATCGGATCAATGGAAATAACATATAGGCACTGGCAGGCAGGGGCAGTCAGATTTTCTAACGGTCAGGAACTCAGGATCAGGACGCTGGACTAAAACAGTGCTATATATCCATCCAGTGTGCTGATGATGGTTAGAAAATTTTAATGTATATACATTTAACGGCCGCACGCCCACGGACTTACTCTATCCAAACAAAGTTCAGAATGATGTGAAACATTGGGACTTTTTGGATAGATTTCGATTTTCGACTAGTATCCAAAAGTTAAAAAAATAAAAATGGTCGTTATCCAATGCAAAAGTCCCGATGTGAAACATCGGGATGTCAGATAGAGTAAATTCTGGAGTTAACCCCCTAGGTTGCCAGCCACCAATGGTGGAGATCGGGGGTTCCATTCCAATGACCCCCCGATCTCCCAATCCGTACCGTGGTGCCACCTACCTAGGGGTTAATGTTTGGTATTGTTGGATGGGCCAGAGCATAGCCTTTCCAACCACACCAAGTCCAAAACATGACCATTGACCATGTTAATTTTATATTAAAAAAAAAATTAAATATTAAATAAATAAATTTTAAAAAATAAATAGTTTTTTTTTTTTGCTAATGCAGCAATATTGTTCCCATTCTCATTTCAATTATAATGTGATTGTGAACAATGATGCTGAGCTGCACTAATTATTTTTGTGTGGGTTGCGCCTCCCGTTTGTTTAAAATTGTGTAAGCATTTTCACCCAAAAAAAATTTCTTTTACAAAACAAGTCCCCCATCTCTAATTTTTTTAACAAGCGCAACTCATAGAAAATATTTACAACCGTAAACGCTCACATGTTAAAAATTAAATGTCATAAAAAAAAATTACAACTTGTAAATTATTGAAAAATGAAAATTCTAATTTTATTTCATTTTAACTAAGTTATAAATAATATACAAAGATATACATAATATCATACATAGATATAACACAGACGTATAAATAAATTATACCGCAGAGAGATGCTTCCCCGCAGTGTGTGGATGGATTCATATTCATATGCTGCTACATTAATTGCAGCCGCAGAGAGGCGCTTGTTTTGTTCCCCACAGTGTACGTATTTAATTATAATATACTGCTGCATTCTTTTTATTTATTTTTTGTCGTTTTAAATCATTTTATTTTTCGTTTCTGATAATTTTGTAACTTTGTTCAGCTTCTTTTCCATTTTAAAACCTAAGTTTTATTCTGTTTTTTTAATTTTTTTTAAAGTCAGACCATTTGGGTCAGTTTTGCATTTTTAAAAACGTTATGTTCATTTTGGTCCCTTTCATAGTCAATTTTAAAATTTTTAAAATGATTAAATAAAGTTGTGCAATGAATTTATTATTATTATTCATTTCAATATTCATTCATATAAGAGAAATGGAAACAAAATCCCGAATACAACGAAAATAAATTCCAATTTTACACATTTTAAGTCCATTCGAACATTGCGAAAATTTTCGTTTCGGTTCGGAAATATTTTTCGGATCTAAGAGAAATGGAATCGAAATCCCGAATGGAACCGAAATCACGAATACAACGAAAATAAATTCCAATTTTACACATTTTTTAAGTCCATTCGAAAATTCCGAAAATTTTTGTTTCGGTTCGGAAATATTTTTCGGATCTAGCGTTTTCGGATCTGGACCAATACGGAAAATCGGCCGAATTCGAATGCACGAATTGTGAAATTTTGTAAAATATCCGAAATTCCGAAACTCGAAACACACATCCCTACCAGATATTGTGCTTTTGGTGCCAGGCCAGCAAGTGCCATCGTACAGTAACCCCTCTGTGTTATTGTGGAAGAATGCAGCGGTGGATCATGCGGTCCTATATTAAAAAGATATGAATCTGGTAAAGGCGTCAGTGCACCCAGATATTGTGCCTTTGGTGGCAGCAAGTGCCTTCACACCATAACCCTTTTGTGGTATTTTAGAAGAGTGCAGGGTTGGACCCTGCGGTTCAAAAAATAAAAATTATGTAAATGTGGCACAGGTGTCAGTGCAGCCAAATATTGTGCCTTTCATGGCAGCAAGTGCCTTCACACCGTAACCCTTTTGTGGTATTGTGGAAGAGTTCAGTGCTGGAGGTTTTGTGAATGCAGAAGACATCCCCGATCTATTCTGTTACTTCAGTATCAGGGGATTGATAGCTGCTGATCCAGGACTGATTCATTTTTATAAATGTCAGCCGGTCTACAGAGTCGGTGGACAGACGCACTCTTTTGGCAAATTATGGTATCAACAAAAATATACAAATAGATCACACATAGGGTGATACCCTTGCAGGAATTGCAAATGAACAAATATATAATGAACAAATATATATTCTTATATTCTTAACCACTCACAGGCTGCCACTACTGGGAAGGCACATAGCAGGTTCTTGAATTTCTCCAAGCCAGAATGGTAGCCTTGAGGGAAGAGTAATAACAATAGTGTAGATAGCCAAGCAACCATAAAAACAACATTTTTATTGCGCTTACAGAAAGTTAAAACAAATGGAGCATAACATCACCAACTCCCATGATCCAAGTCGTCTGGAGGTGTTGCTCGACGCCTTACGTCACGTGGACTTCATCAGGAGCGTGAAAAAACCTATCTGGTATCCCTCTAATATACCCAAATGTAAATCAATTAACCAATCAAAGAAAACAGAAAAACCGGAAGTACGAACGAACCGGAAATACGGATGGACAAAAAAAAAAAAAAAAAACGGAATAAACGAAACGAAAAAGCGGAAGTCATAATACAAGTCATAATACGAAATGAAACAAAAACAAAAAAAATGAAAATATGAAAAAATGTGAAAAAATGTCCCACAGAGTACTTCCGGCTTGATGAACCGGAAGAGGTAATCCATCACATGGTGCACCGCGCAACGTGTAGCCTCTGTTAGCCGGAACAGTTCTCGCATCCTGGGTCTGTCAGCCATGGAGACCCTTCCGGGCAAAGATCCAACAATAGGGGCACTTCCGATTCAGATATTTTCATGGAGATAATCCTATTGAGAAGCCGATATGAGGTCGTCGCCGCCATCTTTGAAAACGGCAATCCAGATATGGCCAGATAGTCTCCCGATGTGAATAAGCCTGATGTAAAGTCACTGTTGCCATCTAAGTGCAGCCAGATGGATGGACTCCCAATGTGAATAGACATAAGATAAAATATAATAAAATTAAAATAAAATACAGAAGGTTATAAAACTCATTTAAAGTGAATAGGATTTAATTAATAATAACTAAATATTCCTTATTCACGCAAGAAGCACACCAAATCTATATCACAATTTAACCCCTGCGGTTCCAATGTCTTGAGTTTATATATCCAATATGTTTCCCGTCTAGACAATCTATTGACTCTATTGCCCCCTCCAATCTCCCTTCACCATTTCTATCCCAAAACATAGCAATGATTCTTCTTTAAGTCTGGGACAAGCATTGCAATGCACTGGCAAGGGGTGGGTACGCATATTGTTCCTGATGAAGATTTCTTGTTAGTAAAGGGGAGAATGAAAACAATGTGGGAACTCAGGTTGGATTAGCTAAATTTAAGCCAAATTCCACTTTTTATCCAACATACTGTAAGGGCCCATTTCTTGAAACGTTTGGGAAAATGGTTGAGAAGGACTTACATAAATTGTGCAACAATAAAAATATGAGAGTGTATAATTTGACTCAAGATGAAATGAAAAATATTAGGGAACGTCAGGAGAGATGGGACATTGTGATCAGGGAGGTTGATAAGGGAGGAGCCATAGTCTTAATGACACAGAAATATTAGAAAGAGGAATCACGGATTATCCTTGGGGATCTTAACACTTATATCAAATTAACTGGAGACCCTACATTGAGATATAATAAGATATTGGTAAGGATTCTGGATGAAGCCAAATTAAATGGGGTAATTTCAGAAAACAATTATAAATTTCTGTTAAATCAATACCCAAGAATACCGTTTTTTTATTTCATTCCAAAAATACACAAAAACCTGACGAGACCCCTGGACGACCCATAATTAGTGGGATTAATTCCCTTACTTCCAATTTGTCACAATTTATAGATTTCCACCTTCAGGGGTTTGCTCAGGCAGCCCCTTCTTACATCAAAGACTCAACTCACATTATGTTGGATTTAGAGAAAATTAGATGGCGACCCAGTTACAGATGGGCCTCTTTTGATGTCTCATCATTGTACACCGTCATTGATCATAAATTGGGTCTTAAGGCTGTGGAATCCTATTTAATTGGGGACACCAATGTGGGTCCCGAATTGAGATCATTTCTACTACAAGCCATATCATACATACTCAGACATAACTATTTCTGGTATGATCAGGAATTTTATCTTCAATTGAAGGGTACAGACATGGGGACCAGGTTCGCCAAAAGTTATGCGAACATCTACATGCGTTATTGGGAGTCCCTGTTCATTTCGGGTAGATTGACCAATGGGGCGGGCCTGGTCCTCTGGCGTCGATACATAGACGACGTCTTGGTCATTTGGGAGGGTTCCCAAGGGACCTTAGATGCTTTCACTGAGTATATCAATTGTAATGAGTTTTCCCTCAAATTTAATCCTGTGTTTAGTGAACATCAGATAGACTTCTTAGACCTCACCATAAGTAGTGATGCCAATCGAGTGGTCACCAAGTGTTATTTTAAACCTACCGATGGCAATGGATATGTCCATGGGGTAGTTGTCACCATCCGTCTTGGTTGAAGTCTATACCAAGGAGTCAATTTATCAGAGTTCGACGAAACTGCACCAAATTAACCGATTTCATTGAACAATCGAAATATATTGAAAATAAATTAGTCCAGAAGGAATATGACCCATGGGAAGTTAATAAGACAATGCAGGAAGTGATGAAAATACATAGAAAAGATCTTTTCAAAACCAGAAATAAAAGAAACACCAATACAAGTAGATATGCCTTTTTGACTGATTTTATTACGGGATATAGACAGATGGAGAAGATTGTCAAGAAACATTGGCCTCTCCTATTACAAGACCCTATTCTAGGGAAGGATATACCACCACAACCCTCTATAATTTACAGAAAAACTAATAATTTTAAGAATATGCTAGCACCCAGTATTCCTCAGGGTCCAGATAAAAAATCTCTGGTGGGGCATAACGGTTTTAAATGATGTGGAACATGTAAAGCATGTCGATTTTTACCAGCAACAGTTAAAGGTTATTCAAGTCACTCTACAGGAGAATCATTCTCAATTAAGAGCGAAATTACGTGTAACACCACATTTGTAGTGTATCTGATTCAATGTCCCTGTGGTGTCCAATATGTGGGTCGTACCATGCGCAAGCTTAAATGTAGACTACTGGAACATCAGAATAACATCAGGAACAATATGCGTACCCACCCCTTGCCAGTGCATTGCAATGCTTGTCCCAGATTTAAAGAAGAATCATTGCTATGTTTTGGGATAGAAATGGTGAAGGGAGATTGGAGGGGGGGCAATAGAGTCAATAGATTGTCTAGACGGGAAACATATTGGATATATAAACTCAAGACATTGGAACCGCAGGGGTTAAATTGTGATATAGATTTGGTGTGCTTCTTGCGTGAATAAGGAATATTTAGTTATTATTAATTAAATCCTATTCACTTTAAATGAGTATTATAACCTTCTGTATTTTATTTTAATTTTATTATATTTTATCTTATGTCTATTCACATTGGGAGTCCATCCATCTGGCTGCACTTAGATGGCAACAGTGACTTTACATCCGGCTTATTCACATCGGGAGACTATCTGGCCATATCTGGATTGCCGTTTTCAAAGATGGCGGCGACGACCTCATATCGGCTTCTCAATAGGATTATCTCCATGAAAATATCTGAATCGGAAGTGCCCCTATTGTTGGATCTTTGCCCGGAAGGATCTCCATGGCTGACAGACCCAGGATGCGAGAACTGTTCCGGCTAACAGAGGCTACACGTTGCGCGGTGCACCATGTGATGGATTACCTCTTCCGGTTCATCGAGCCAGAAGTACTCTGTGGGACATTTTTTCAAATTTTTTCATATTTTCATTTTTTCGTTTTTGTTTCGTTTCGTATTATGACTTGTATTATGACTTCCGCTTTTTCGTTTCGTTTATTCCGTTTTTTTTGTCCGTCCGTATTTCCGGTTCGTTCGTACTTCCGGTTTTTCTGTTTTCTTTGATTGGTTAATTGATTTACATTTGGGTATATTAGAGGGATACCAGATAGGTTTTTTCACGCTCCTGATGAAGTCCACGTGACGAAAGGCGTCGAGCAACACCTCCAGACGACTTGGATCATGGGAGTTGGTGATGTTATGCTCCTTTTGTTTTAACTTTCTGTAAGCGCAATAAAAACGTTGTTTTTATGGTTGCTTGGCTATCTACACTATTGTTATTACTCTTCCCTCAAGGCTACCATTCTGGCTTGGAGAAATTCAAGAACCTGCTATGTGCCTTCCCAGTAGTGGCAGACACACTCTTTTGTCTGTGACAAAACCTCCAGCAGCACTGAACGTCCTTTCAGAAAGCACGCTAGATGAAGGGGAACATAGTAACTGCATAGCATATTGGCTAAATTCTGGCCAGTGATCCAATCTCAACACCCAGTAAGCCCGTGGATCATCTCCTGCAAAGGTATCCAGGTCTGCCCTTGCCCCTAGGTAGTCCTGCACCATACAGTGAAGATGCTGGCAATGGGTGCCTACATTTGATGTCCCTGGGCGTCGTGGACTAAAAAAATTTAAAAAAGGCATCAGTCAAGCGGCCCCGGCCTTCACCACTATTCCTCTGATCATCTGCAGCCTCAGAAGCACCTGTGTCATCACTTGGTAACCTACCTGTGCCTGGAAAGGTGTTACACAAGTGTTGCTTTAGAGCGTCTTCAAGTTTTTTCATCCTGTGCTCCCTCTTTGCGGGCAGGATGAGGTCTGCAACTTTACCCTTGTATCGTGGATCAAGAAGGGTTGCCATCCAGTAATGATCCCTCTCCTTGATAGCACGAATCCTGGGGTCCTTTAGCAGGCTTTGCATAATAAGGGAGCCCATGCAGCGTAGGTTGGAGGTGGCATTAGCTTCTGAGTCTTCCTTTTCAATAAGGAGGATAACCCCCATCGTGCACTTCCTCCTCCCAGCCACGTACTAGTCCTTGTGTTTCTGGGCACACAAAACCCTCCCTTGAGGAATCCCCACCTTCAATGCCCCCACTATTTAAATATTCCTCCTCCTCATCCTCCTCCTGTCTGATCTGAGGAGGACCCGCTGGAATGCTGTCTGCGGAAAGACCGTGGCCTTCAGAGCTAGGGAAGGCCTCCTCTTCCTCCCGCTGCTCTGCCTCTAGAGCCACATCTATAATTCCCCGCAGAGTGTGCTCCAGCAGGATCACTAAAGGAATTGTGTCACTGATGCATGCACTGTCCCTGCTCACCATCCTCGTTGCCTCCTCAAATGGTGACAGTACAGTGCATGCATCCTTGATCATCAGCCACTGCGGGGGGGAACCAAGTTGACCTGAACCTGTCCTTGTGCCATACTCACACAGGTACTCGTTGATGGCCCTCTGCTGCTTGTGCAGATGCTGCAGCATTGCTAATGTTGAGTTCCACCTGGTGGGCATGTCACAGATCAGACGGTTTGTGGGAAGGTGGAATTCTCTTTGAATTTCTGCCAGGCGAACGCTTGCTGGGAATGACCGTCTGAAGTGGCTGCAGACTTTTCTGGCCTGGCTGAGAAGCTCTGCCAGCCCCGGGTACCTTGTTAGGAAATGCTATACCACTACATTTAGATCATGTGCTAGGATGGTACATGCATCAATTTACCCTTGCGTAGGGTGGAGAGAAGGTTGCTGCCATTATCACAGACGACCATTCCCAGCTGAAGCTGGCGTGGTGTTAACCATCTCTGCACCTGCCCCTGAAGAGTTGACAGAATTTCTGGCCCGGTGTGGCTCCTGTCCCCTAAACAAACCAGCTCAAGCACAGTATGGCTTCTTTTTGCTTGAGCCATTGCGTAGCACCTGCCATGCATCGGTTTAACTGCCACTTCGCCAGAGACAGAGGAGGAGGAGGAGGAGGAAGAGGGAGAGGTGGTGGTGGAGAAGACAGACCTCATACAAGCAGCTTTCTGGAGCCTTGGTAGATGAACAAGCTCCAGCAAGGAGCCATGTCCTGGATCCCTCCCAGCTGCAAGCAGAGTTACCCAGTGTGCCGTGAAGGAAATGTAATGGCCCTACCCATGCTTGCTTGACCACATGTCTAAAGTCACATGCATCTTGCTGCTGACTGCCTTTCCCAATGACTCGATAACATTGTCTTCCACGTGCTGGTATAGTGCTGGAAAGGCCTTCCGTGAAAAGAAATGGCGTTTTGGAACCTGCCACTGTGGTACAGCACATTCAGCAAATTCACAGAAGGGAGCAGGGTCAACCAGCTGGAAAGGCAGCAGCTGCAATGCGAGTAATTTTGCTAAACTGGCATTTTTAGACGCTGTGCTTGGGTATGGTTGGGACTATATTTTTTCTTATCGTGAAACAGATGGTAAGCGCCACACAACATGCCGTGACCACCCCAACTCCAATGCTACACCAGCAAATAGTGGTTTCCCCCACACCATGGAATGTAGACAAAATATAACATGACTGGTGAGCGCAAAACAAAATGCTCTGGAGTCCAGATGCCTCATGTGGATCCGCAACACATCATGTGGTTATATGAAAGAAGCAAATAAAAAAATCATAGTGCAATATTGCAACTCATATATTGAGCGATGTATTGTGTAATTATTCCACTCAAAAATATTGTCGTGGAAATTTTATTATGTGGACATTATAGGATGTGTGTGTTTTTATAAATTGTCATCTGTCTCCCTGTGTTGGATTTGAATGTGGTTTTAAATCCAAGCCAGCGGCGGACATTATACTCTAGGATGAGGTGTGTACAGGGGGCCGTCCGTCATTCTAGTCCACACCTCTGTCCTTTTAATATGTAAATGTATTTAATGGACAAACAGGTTTTCTGTTTGGCCAGTCAGGGGCCACTGGGCATTGTCCTATTTCTGTAATAAATGAATCTGACCAGAGGCCAGGGAGCGCTCTTTCTCTTGCTCTGGGGACTTGGCTCTTGGACTTGGCTCTTGATCAGATGAACTCCAGCTAGAAGCAGCGTGTGTCTGAGTCTCTTTTTACTGCGGGCGTTTAGGTACGTATGCTAGGGATAGCACAGAGCTGCTTGTAAGTGCAGCGGATCAAACTACATTAGGGAATTGATAATAGATTAATTTCCAAAACATATGGCGAGTCAGCTAAACAAGGAACCAACAGATTTTTCCTCTGCACAGAAGAAAAAAGGAGAGAAAGTAAAGTGTATGTTTGTCTCCTGCGTTGAGGAAATTTCTGCATGGTAAAAGAACGAGATAAGTAATTTTCTGTTGTGTAGTTTTTGGTGGATCTGAGCTGATTGTACAGAGACTGTATGGTGAGATTGCGACGTGTGTGCTGACCAGTACAGGATATCGTTTTTGTTGTAACTTCTATTTGTGTAACTTTTATGTTTGTAAGAGGTGATTTTGGTTTGTAGAGGCAGAATTTTGTTTTAAATGTTTGTACAGGAGAAACGGCATTTAGAGGATTTTTATACTGTTAGCCTGTAAATCAGAGGAGGTTTTTGCTCTGGTTTCGGGGGTGGGGCACAGGGAATAGAGAAACTGTTTTGTTTAATTTGGTTTCTCTATTGCTGGATTTTGGAGACACCATCTTGGTCTTCCTTTGTGTAAAAGACCATGCGGCTTGGCAGCCATCTTTGATTACCTTTGTTTGGAAAAAAATGTGCTTTGGCAGCCATCTTGGTTAGTTTTGTGCTGCAGGTTTTTTAACAAGGAATTCAGTTTTAGAAGGAACTGATTCTCTTTTAGTTTTGGTGTCTATGGAAAGCGTTTAGTTTGTTTTTGCCTCAAATGTTAGTTTTTGTCCTGAAGTTATTTTTGTCTCTTTTGTAACTTTTCTATGTACGGCTTGATTTTATTTTGAGTGTTCGGTTATGTTATAGCCCAGTGACCAGCCTGATAGGGGAATCATTGTGTGATGGTTAATGATTCTGCTTAATGTTTTGTATATCTGTGGCTGTTACACTGAATTGTAGAATTGTTTGGTAATAGTTAATTACAGGTACTACAGTGTAGGAGGGTGGTGCTTTGTAGTTCTATGCCAAAAGTATTGGGACAACTCATAGAAATTGATAGCAGTGTCTTTTTCGTAGTAACCATTGTAGTGTTTGTATTCCTGTACAATGGAAAGCATTTTTAAGGAAGTGGGTAAGATAGAACACACGGTGGCCATTGTTCAAGCAATGCAGGGATCTATTGATCCTTGGTGGGAGGCCAAGAAGTGTGTAGCAAACCTGATAGGTAACGGAAAGTTCCGCAAACGGAAGGAAAGCATGCTCTGATTTTTGCTGCTGGTTGGATAGCTGATAAATTTCAGGAGTCTTGTAGGCTGAAGCTGAGTTTGGAAGGAGAGATGGAAGATTTAAAGTGGAAATTGATAAATTGAGAGCTCTTGTTGTCCAGCAGGCAGCTGAAACTAGCACAGAGTATGAATGTACTGTGAGGTCCAATACTGAGCTGTGCAAGGAGAATGAATGTTTGTCTGAAAGCTCGACGCATGCACAGGAGGCTGTCCCAGCAGCAGGACAGAAGCTGAACATTGTGCGGTAAGTATGGAGAAGTCTGAGGACTTTGGGTCAGATACTGAAACCGACTCAGGGATGGAGATGGACAATTTGTCTGACCCTGGAGTTGGGAATGTTGGTGCAATGGTGGAGGATACTTCAGGTGAGTCTGTGGTAAAGGTATTCCATTCAGATAGTGGTGTGGGATCTAGTCATGCTATGATGCCTAGTGTTGGGCAGCAAGGCCGATCACCATGTGCCCAGAGAAGGTTTTGTGCAGGGAGACAAGCGATTCGTTGCTTTGCATGCGGCGGATTTTCACATATTGCCAGGCATTGTGTGGTAACTAATGGCAACAGACACAGAGATTCTAAGTATCCCAGAACCACAGCTAGAAGTAAAGCGGTTTATTCAGCAAGGTGGGGTAATGGTCCCAGATATGGATCTTCGCAAAGGCATAGAAGCCAGGGACAGCCAAGGTCATGGATCCAGGAAAAAGATTTAAAATCCCAATATGAACGGCTGAAATGTGAAAATGTGAAGCTTAGAGAGGAAAGAGATCGCCTCTGGGAATTCAGCAGAGTTTCTAATTTTGGGTTCCAGAAAAGGGGAAATGAAGAAATGTTATTGAGGTCTTTCTAAACTATTTTACTGTTTGTATTTTTGCAGGAAAAAAAAGAAGAAAAAAATGGACCTTTTAAACTTAATTCAAATGTTACTTTTTTCCTTTTGCTGGAAACCTGTTTGGGGACCTTATTGTAATGTTAAATCCTGTTTCTATGGTAATATAAAGGTGGCTGGGACTGGACTGTTTCAGGCATTGATGTGCTAATTCAGTCCTATACAATTGTTTGTTCTAAGGGTTTTTTTGTTTTGTTCTTGGTGTCTGCATTGAGTTTTGGTTTTAAGTTAAAAGTTACTTTTTACTGAATCTCACTGTATATAGCAAGACTTCCTGTAACTGAAGTTGGTAGAGAGTGTACTTCAGTTGGGTTTTTTCATGTTATTGTTTGGAGTTTTAGAACTTTGCTGCGTTTTGCATAGTATCGCATTACGGTTGGTTTTGCGGTAGAAAAAGAAAGGATTTGGTTTTAAAACTTTCTTTTTATATTTACGTCAAAGCGGATTGTGCAAGCGAGAATAACACGCTTTTATTGGTTTAGAGTTGCTTTGCGCAGCGAGAAAGGTAATTTTACGTTCAGACTGTTAGTTTTTGTTTTGAGAAGTTTTTTTCATTTGGTGACAGTGATTCATGTGTTGTACTGAGACATCGTACAGCTAGGAAATAGACAGCAGAAGGCTATCCCCATTTAACTTCTGTATTGAGAGAAGCCACATTGTTCTGTAGAGAGAGAGGATAGTCATTGTGCTGTGAGGTTTAGTCTGGCGACGCAGTGTACGGGCGAACAGCGTATACGCTGGTGTAGGCATACACTGTGAGGGGTAGAGACTTAATTCGGGAAGGGGGGTAATCTGTGGTTGTTGACTAATCGTTTGGGGCATAGTTCTGTACCCAACCTGTTGGGACAACAAGCCATAGAGTTACACGTTGCCTCGGTTAGGGTCTCTAGTTGGAGGACTATAGTGGATATAGTCTGACAATCCACCGTGAAAGATGGACACCAGACGGTGCTCTCCTAAATTGGTGCAGGGTTTCCCTGGACGCAGGGGTAAGACGATAAGCCGATTCGAATCGCCATGGGCAATGTGCCGTCTATGCAAGGGAAGTAAAGCGAGGCTTCCCATAGTCAGACGGCTGCGCAGCACACGAAAATCCTAGATTTGGGGCGAAGGCCATGAAACCCCTTTTAAAGAATGGCATAGCTGGTCCAAGGGTACCGCCTGGGGTATCCCTCTGGAGGGGACATTTGACGCCTGGAGATGGGAGAAATTCATAACTGAGTTTAAACCCAGACTCTGGACAGCAAAGACCTTAGATGTAGCTCAGATGTAGCTTCAGAAGTCTTTTAAGGTAAACTGACAGGGTATACAGAAGGCGGTTTCAGTCCGGAAGAACCGCATTATGTACACCTGGCCAGAGGGGATAGCCGCGATTGGTAATCCAATGATGGAAGCGGAAGAGGCTCTTACTGGGCTAACTCTGCTAAGACAGGCTGGATCCACTAACACTGGATCTGTTGTAGTTTCTTCTGATGTTTCTGTTGTCACCAATGTAACTAACTTTGCTCTCTCCAGTTTCTTTTTTGTGTTTTTACATTCCAAGGTTAACACCTAACATGGACACGTCTTCATCAGGGGTCGGTGACTAGTCCCTCGGAATACAGTTGCAAACTGAAGATCGTGTTAGATTAGTGGGCCCCAATCGATCCAGGGGTGGTATGTGGATGACTTGGTACTTTGATGTCCCACACGGGAGGTTTGTTATCGGCATACTGTATTATTTCTTAACCATCTGGTGCCCACAGGTAATAAGGCTAACGAGGAGAAAGTACAGTTTTGCAAGGAAAAGGTTATCTTTTTAGGATATTGTATCTCTCAGGGTACCCGACATTTATCACCCAGAGAGAAAAGACCTTAAGTGGCTCTAACACCCACTAAACTGACTCTAAGATGATGCACCATTTTTGAACACAGCGTCTCTTCTTCCTGTTATGAAGGAGGAAGAGAAGGGGGGAGATAATGGTGTGAAAAACGTAAATTTTCCAACTTTTACTAACTATTCTAACCTCTCAACCTCTAATCAATTTTTCAACCTAGTAGGGAAACACTTTCAGGACCATCATGATTGCTTTTCCTTGATGAGCTCCAAAAAAGTCCACCGGGTCCGGGAGTCTCTCCCAGACTCAAACTCAATAACCAGTGTTCATTCTAGTCAACCAGGTGATTGGATCATGCTAAAGAAACATCCGAGGACGGGACTAGAGGTGAGATATCGTGGGCCATTCCAGGTGCTGCAGATGCACCCAACCTCCCTGAAGTTCGAGGGACGAGACAACTGGATCCACGCTGGTCACTGCAAGAAGTTTCTCAAATACGTCAAAGAGTGAAGAGTATCATTTTCTTTATTTGTTTAGTTTAGGTTTTAGCGAGGGAAATGTACCTAAGACTAGCAAGGGCCACAAGGAGACATTTGTAATAGTAACTCTGGCTCCTGCCGTTCGCTTGTTTAAATTCTTGTGCGGTGTTGTAGTGAGGGAGATCACCAAGAAACAATGACAGTAGAGCGTCCAAAGGGGGGGATTTACAAGGGTTAGGTCCACACTGATGGGAGCAGGGCAGAAGCGGAGCTATAGCTAGTGAGGGTTGGAATCTTTTTTAAAGCTTTGGGAAGCTTCGGGGGATTTCTTGTTTTCCATTGGATCCTGGCTAAGGGTAATGGGAGTATAAATACTTATTGTGTTTCTGTCTCTATTCCTTCTATATGCCGGAGTGAGATGTTCCTGATGTCTAATCGACCAAGTTACCGAAGCCCAAACAGATGAGACGCCCAGAGGACCAACCCATGGACCGGATACAGAGGATTTCAGACCGACCGAGTTACCGGAGCCAGAACAGATGAGACGCCCAGAGGACCAACCCATTGACCGGATACAGAGGATTTCAGACCGACCGAGTTACCGGAGCCAGAACAGAGGAGACGCTCAGAAGATCAACCCATGGACCGGATACAGAGGATTTCAGACCGACCAACGATCGATGCAACCCACCACCTTATGTCCTCCCTCTGAGTCACCTCCCCTAAAGGAGATTCTACGTGTCAAGTTCTACGTGTCAATATTTGTTTTTCTAGATTTGCCCAAAAAATAGGCGTGTCAAGATTTGGTTTTAGATTGGTTTATCCACGTGTCAAGATTTGTTTTAACACTTGCTTTAAGATTCGGCGTGTCAAGATGGACTGTCTGTTGTTTTCTATCATGTGTTTGGCTTTTTGCATTCAGAACTTTACAAGAGGAACTGTTTCTTTCCAAGGAAGATCGAGATTCATCGAGGGACACTGGGGAGCAAATGACAAAGAGGAGGGACTGTCGTGGAAATTTTATTATGTGGACATTATAGGATGTGTGTGTTTTTATAAGTTGTCATCTGTCTCCCTGTGTTGGATTTGAATGTGGTTTTAAATCCAAGCCAGCGGCAGACATTATACTCTAGGATGAGGTGTGTACAGGGGGCCGTCCGTCATTCTAGTCCACACCTCTGTCCTTTTAATATGTAAATGTATTTACTGGACAAACAGGTTTTCTGTTTGGCCAGTCAGGGGCCACTGGGCGTTGTCCTATTTGTGTAATAAATGAATCTGACCAGAGGCCTGGGAGCGCTCTTGCTCTGGGGACTTGGCTCTTGGACTTGGCTCTTGATCAGATGAACTCCAGCTAGAAGCAGCATGTGTCTGAGTCTCTTTTTACTGCGGGCGTTCAGGTACGTATGCCAGGGATAGCGCAGAGCTGCTTGTAAGTACAGCGGATCAAACTACATTAGGGAATTGATAATAGATTAATTTCCAAAACAATATAGAGCCCTAGCACCGGCTCAGAGTGGGATATCGCCTCTGGGTGGTTTTTCTTCCTCCCTGTTAGAAGGTGACCCCCACCTTAGGTGTGGAAATTCCCTTCAAACACCATGGAGTAGTGGAAGCATAGAAGGATAAACAAAAATATATGCTTTCCTAGTGTAAATCTCTTTAGTAAGAAAGTACACAACTCTTTTTCTGCCAATTCAAGACTTACATGAGATGGAGCTTCCAAAGCTCAGATGGGAACGCCCATGGATTTTTTGTGGAAAAAATCCAAATGAAAAACCAATCTGGAACAGGAGTATGGTCTTTAAAAGGTTTTAATAAATAAAATTTAAAAACAAACCATAAATTATGGCCCCAGAACGCGTTTCGCTGCTGTAAAGCAGCTTCCTCAGCTGGTCACCATTATTGTCATGATATTGTGACAAGTGACGTGATATTGGAGTCTCCTGAGTTCGTTTTACTGAGTGAACATGCTCCATGATTCTTCTCTTTAGGGGACGCAGGGTCTTGCCCACATATTTCTTTCCACAGCTACACAAAATGAGGTAGACCAAACCTGCTGAATTGCAGTTGAAAAAGGACTCAAGGAGTTATTAGCCTCCAATAACTTACTACACTGGGACAGTTTCCATCCAAACTCATCAAACAGGGGGATCCCGACTGGACAGTATCTGCGGTTACGCAGAATTTATTCCACGGATGATGAATCCATTAGGAAATCACAGGTTCTGAGAAAGCATTTTAAGGAAAAAGGGTATCTAATCGATGTCTCAAAATGGCATTCCAAAGAGCAATAACAATGTCTAGAGAAGATCTACTGACTGACCACAAAAAACCTAACACAAAATTAATCAGATGCATTGATATTATTATTATTATTCTTTATTTATAAAGTGCCAGCATATTCCGCAGCGCTGTACAATAAGCACAGTATAGACAGGGTTACAATACATTGAACAACATTTGACAAACAGTACAGGAGGAGATGAGGGCCCTATTCCCGTAGGAACTCACAATCTGGGAGGGTTGGGGTTGGAAACAGGAGGAGAGGACTGTAAGGTGAGAGTGATTGATGGTTGCGTCAGTGAGTTGGGTGGTAGGCTTCCCTAAATAGGAACGTTTTAAGGGAGCGTTTGAAGGAAGAGAAGTTAGGGGAAAGTCTGACAGTACGAGGGAGAGCGTTCCAGAGAGTGGGGGCTGCGTGTGAGAAATCCTGCAGTCTATCATGGGAAGAGGTGATGTGGGGAGAAGCTAGTCGCAGGTCACTGTTTGACCTTAGGGAGCGGGCCGGGGTGTATTTGGTGATTAGTCAGGACAGGTAGTGGGGAGCTGAGTTAGTGAGGGTTTTGTAGGTAAGGATAAGGATTTTGAACTTAATTCTGCAGTGGATGGGGAGCCAGTGAAGGGACTCGCAGAGGGGAGCGGCAGAGACAGAGCGGCAGGTGAGGTGAATTAGCCTGGCGGAGGCGTTCAGGATGGATTGTAGGGGGAGAGGCGGGACAGAGGGAGGCCAGATAAGAGATTATTGCAATAGTCGAGTCGGGAGATTACCAGGGCGTGTATGAGTTGTTTTTTGGTTGACAGCGGTAAGAAATGGCCGAATTCTGGAAATATTATGCAGTTGGTATCGGCAGGAGGAGGAAAGAGACTTGATGTGGGGGATGAAGGAAAGAGCAGAGTCAATTGTAACTCCAAGACAGCGAACTTGGTTTGATGGGGAAATGGTGATACCCTCCACCGTGATAGAGAAGTCAGGAGGTGGGGAGGCATTGGAGGGAGGAATAAGTAGGAGTTCAGTCTTTGACATGTTGATCTTCAGGTGGTGGGAGGCCATCCAGGAGGAGATGCCAGATAAACAGTCACTGACTTTTGAAAGGACAGGGGGAGAGAGATCAGGGGTAGAGAGGTAGATCTGAGTGTCATCAGCGTAGAGGTGGTAATTGAAGCCAAAGCTGTTGATGATTTTGCCCAGGGAGGAGGTGTAGATGGAAAAGAGCAGAGGACCAAGGACAGAGCCTTGAGGTACACCAACAGATAGAGGCAATGAGGAGGAGGAGTTACCAGCAAAGGACACACAGAAGGACCTGTTGGATAAATATAATTCGACCCAAGCGAGTGCAGTGTCACCGAGACCCAGAGAGTTGAGGGTCTGTAGAAGGAGGGGGTGGTCAACAGTGTCAAAAGCAGCCGAGAGGTCAAGCAGGATGAGAATAGAATAGTGGCCGTGTTTTTTAGCAGTTAGGAGGTCGTTGGTGACTTTGGTGAGGGCAGTTTCAGTTGAATGTAGGGGACGGAAGCCAGATTGCAGGGGGTCAAGTAGGGAATTGGAGGACAGGAAGAGGGAGAGGCGGTTGAAGACTAGTTTTTCTAAGAGCTTTGATGTGAAGGGAAGCAGGGATACAGGGCGGTAGTTGGATGGAGAGTTGGGATCGAGGGATGGTTTCTTTAGTAAAGGGGTAACTAGCGCGTGTTTGAAGGTGGATGGAAAGGAGCCAGTGGAGAGAGATAGGTTGAAGATGTGTGTGAGAGCAGGGGTGAGGGAGGAGGAGAGGGGAGGAATTAGATGTGAGGGAATGGGGTCGAGCGGGCACGTGGTGAGATGTGAGGAGGACAATAAGGAATTGACTTCCTCCTCAGTAGCTGGGAGGAAGCGGCAGAGGGTGGCAGAGGGGACCTCTGGGAGTGGAGGTGGCAGATAACTATCTTGTGTTGGGATGTTGCTTCTGATAGTTAGAGTTTTACTGAGGAAGTAGTCTGCCAGGTCTTGAGCGCTGAAGGCAGCTGTGGGGGGAGGTGCAGGTGGGTAGAGGAGGGTGTTGAAGGTGGACCAGAGCCGTTTAGGGTTGGAGGACAGCGTAGATATAAGAGATGAGAAGAAGGATTGTTTGGCCAAGTGGAGGGCAGAGGTGTATGACCGGAGAATAAACTTGAAGTGAACAAAATCAGCTTCAGAGCTGGATTTCCTCCAGGCACGCTCTGTAGTGCGGGAGCATCTTTGCAGGTAGCGTGTCTGGAGGGTGTGCCAGGGCTGAAGCTGGCGGCGTGGGGCCTTACAGAGTCGAAGAGGAGCAAGAGTGTCTAGAGCAGAGATAAGAGTAGTGTTGTAGTGATTAGTGGCAGCATCAGGGCAGGTGAAGGATGAGGTATGAGGGAGGTGGTGAAGTAGGTTGGAGAATTGATGGGGGTCCACAGCATGTAGATTTCTGCGAGTGTGTGTGCGGGGTGGGGGAGCAGGGTGTTTAGGAAGTCCAGATAGGTTGAAAGAGAGAAGGTGGTGGTCAGAGATGGGGAAAGGGCGACAGTTGAACTCAGAAATGGAGCAGAGGTTGGAAAAGACAAGGTCAATAGCGTGACCATCGCGGTGGGTAGGGAGGAGGGAGGATTGTGTGAGTCCAAGGGAGGACATGAGTGAAAGAAGTTTGGAGGCAGCAGGGGCGGAAGGATCATCAATGGGAATGTTGAAGTCCCCGAGAATTAGGCATGGAAGATTAGAAGACAGGAAGTGAGAAAGCCAGGCAGCAAAGTGGTCAAAGAACTGGGAGGTTGGTCCTGGTGGGCGGTAGATGACTGCCACCCTGAGAGCCAGAGGAGAGAACAGGCGGATGCAGTGTGTCTCGAAGGAGGAGAAGGAGAGGGATGGGGGTGGAGGGAGATGCTGGTAGGTGCAGGTGGGAGAGAGCAGGATTCCGACCCCGCCACCATTTCTCTCACCCGGTCTGGGGGTATGGCTCAAGTGTAGACCGCCATGTGAGAGAGCAGCAACGGAGGCCGTGTCAGAGGGAGTTAGCCAGGTTTCAGTTAAAGCTAGGAGGTTGAAGGAGTTTGAAAGGAAGAGGCCATGGACGGCTGTGAGTTTGTTGCACACAGAGTGAGCGTTCCAGAGGGCGCAGGAGAAAGAGGACAGGCGCTGAGGGATTATGGGAATGAGGTTGCTGGGCTTGCAGGGAGGTGATTTATGTGCGATGGAGATAGGATGAGAGGGAAGTATTGGATGTGTTGTGGGGCCAGGGTTAGGGGATATGTCACCTGAATAGAGTAACAGCAGGAGGGTGAGAAAGAGAAGGTGGGAATGGGATTTTTGGGAGTGACTGGCAGCACGAGAGTTAGAGGTACATTGGTACATATGATGCAGGGTGGTACCCAGTACCCAGTCAAGGACATATTAGACCGGTATTGGCCATTATTAACCTTTGATCCTCAGCTAGCCAATGTACTTACAATTAAAGCATCAATGACAGAGAGACGCAGTCGTAATTTAAGAGACAAGTTAGTCCATAGTCATCAACTGGCCTCCCCTAGAGGCAAATTGACTATTTGGCTTGCTCGCGATCTGAGGGGCACTTATAAATGTGGTTGATGTGTTGCTTGCAGTTATATTTTGAAAACATCTAAAAATGTCATGGATTCCCAGAATAAAGTTAAGTTTGAAATTGAGTCCTTTTTCAACTGCAAGCCGATGTTGTGATCGGCGAAACACGCGTTTGTGTTGAGTAGTGGTTTTAAAATGTCTTTGAGCTAGAGTTAGTAGGCAAGAATTGTGGATATTTGTTCTCAGCAGACGTTGGTTGCTGGCCCACTGGCATTAATTCTAGACATGGGATCAATTGTTTATTCTATTGAGCAAGCCTAAAGGACATTTTTCTTACTATTATTAAGAGCGAGCACTCTGAAATTGCGCCTTGTTGCACTTCTATTCAGATTGTTGTTTTGAGTGCTATTCTCTCGTTAATTATTGGCTGAAAAAGAATGTATCAATATATGAACAAGCATTGCCATAAAAATTAACACTCACTGATGGGTTATAGTGGATGTTAAAGCCAAATGTGAATGCCCAGCACTGACCTCGCTGTTATACCAGTGGATTCTAATACGCCTAACCATAGCTCTCTTTTGTGTATATGTTTTTTATGCGTTCGTTTCTTTCTTTTATCGTAACTAATAAAAGTCATGTTTTATAATTCATAAAATAAAAGTCATGTTTTATAATGTTTGTTTGAGGAAGTTTTTTCTTTCTCTACAGTAATAAGTCTTTTTATAGAATTTTTTTATGCTTTTAGGCATTTTTCGGCAAAATATTTTTTTCCGGTTTATTTTTAAGCGTTCTTTCAGCGTTATTCAAAGAGAATAAAAAAGTCACCGCACGTTCAGTGACTTTTCGTTCTCTTCTATTCGGCTTGATTCGGCGATCCCAGTTCGGCGACCCTGTGGTGTATTCAGCAAGCACCAAAGGGCCGTCGTAATGCAGGGAAAAGTCGCCGCAAACCTGCCGAAATCTCACCGCAAAACCCGACGAAGGCACACCGAAACTCACAAAAACATCTGGATTAACCCCGCCGAACACACCGGAGAAACCCGAGCAGGAGCCGATCACAGTGCAGAGCAGCAGCCGGAAAAACCCGACACGCAGACAAATGGAGTGCCCCCAGTTCACATGGATATTATTGCCCCCAGCTCGGAATTTTTTTGCCCCCAGTTCACATGGCTATTGCTTCCAGCTCGGAATTTTTTTGCCCCCACACCTCTCCTCTGGGTGTGAGCCTGAAACAATTGAGCCAGCCGCCGCCGCACATTGCAGGCGGCCGCGTGCTTTCCTGCTACGAATGGCTGCTGGCAGGAAGTGCAGCCGCTACCCTGGGATCGATGAAACGGCCAGCTGGGATCTCACGAGATTGCGGCTGGTTGTTAGATCCCAGGCGAGCGGGTGCACTTCCTGCCTGCAGCCATTCGTAGCAGGAAAGCACGCGGCCGCCGGCAATGTGCGGCGGTGGCCAGCTCATGTGTTTCGGGCTTGAGTCGGGCCACAGTGGGAACCTGCATTCCCGCAGCGTTCCTGCTGTAGGAGAAGTGCGGGAACGCAGTTCCCGAAGGACTTGAGCCCTGGTCCTATCCAAGAGTTTCTCTATACATAAATGTGTTTGTAACGCATCCGTCGCAGTCCTGTCCGCGACGGCCAAGCGATCAGCTATGATGGGTGGGCGTGCAACTGACAGCACATTACAAAGGCATTTATATATTAGAGCAGGCTCCTCTTCCCTCTTAGATTGTAAGCTCACGGGAACAGGACCCCTCTTAGACCGGCGTCAGATGAAGGCAGTGATCACATCTGTGTCGGTGCACAGTTAACGTCCGTCGTAGCATAGAATCATAATCAATAGAGACCCACACACGAAGTATGTGCACACCGAACTGCGCACGCACAATGCACGTCGCAAACGGACGCAAGTTAGGCAAGAACGTAAAACCGCTAGACGGATGTGTAGAGTGCGCCACGTCCGCGTAGAGTTCTGTGTGCGTAATGACATAAAGTCAGACGGAGCGCATTTGTGATGTCCAGCACCTTGACCAGCACAAAATGGCTTTTTATATCATGCACCAATTATTATTTTTTTATCATTTTTCATATTAATTTTGTTTCCCATAGTTCCTTTTTTTTCTACGTCCGTCAAAAAACAGACTGTGTGGAGTCTGCAGTTTCTTCCGTCAGTACGTCTGTCCGTTATGCACGCACGCAGAGTGCGTTCTGACTGCATTTATCTGACATTAGCCTTAGATTGTAAGCTTCTGGGAACAGGCCCCCCTTAGATTTGAAGCTCCTTGGAACAGGGCCCATTACTCCGTGGCCAGGGCAAGATTGGATTTGGTAGAGCCGACGGTGGAAGTGACAGGCAGGGGGGAAAAGTTACCTCGGCGGGGGCCCACAGGAAGGCGAGCTGTCAGCGGGGCCCATAGGAAGGCAGGCTGTCAGCGGGGGCCCATAGGAAGGCAGGCTGTCAGCGGGGGCCCATAGGAAGGCAGGCTGTCAGCGGGGGCCATACAGCACAGCTCTCACCTCGTCCCAGCGCGCACATCCATCTGTGCTGAATGTGCGCACAGCCGACCGGTAGGGCTGTGTGCGCATCCGTGCTGTTGGATGTGTGCGCATCCTTTACGGCGACGGAGGAAACAGTTTTATATATAGAGATGAATAAATACCTGTCCCCGGTGGCCAGTAGCTGCATGATGTGCAGGGCACAGGGCTCTCTGGAATTGCAATGGGAGGGCTGAGGTGAAAGAAAAAAATCTATAAAAACGTAACTTTTATTTATACTGGCAAAACAAATACAAATATATATAAAATCAGGAGCTGAGCGCATGTAATATTGTGTTTCCAGTAGCCTAATATCCAGAGCTACTAATACTTATGCCTTTTAACAAGACTTTCACCTGAGCTCCAGGGCACTTGGCACCTATAATACTTTTATTTTAACCCATTTCTATTGGTTTTGCCAGTATAAATAAGTTACGTTTTTATTCATTTTCCCCCTTCACCTCAGCCTTCCCTTTGCAATTCCATATATACCCCCCCCCCCAGTTAATAAGGCTGGTAGGTTAAAAAAAAAGCACTGTCTGTCTGAGCTGCAGCTGCCCATGGTGCACTGGGGTACTTTTCTCTGTGCTCCTCTTCCTATGAGGACCCAGCACTCAGGGCAGCTGCCCGGGGAATGCCTGATTCTCACCCTGGGTAAGACAGCATTTTAGCCAGGGTCTGTCTGACAGACGGGCAGCACAACAGGTGGCAAACCCTCTGCCTGGTCACAGAGAGTGCCTGGGTGGGATGGAGTGGCAGAGCCAGCTCCCGGAAGAGGCAGGAGTCAGACCAGGCAGCTGGCCCTGCGCAGGAGCAAAGGGGAAACTTCATCCCGTATGCCCCTGCTCTGTTCGAAGTGCTCCTCTCTCTGTCCTGCTGGATCATGGTAATCAGTCTCGGTCGGCAGCCTGTCCCCAGCCATCAGCAGGACACAGCCAGCATGCCGAGGGAGAGACTCTTTGAGCGAGGGACCAAAAAAAATGCCAATCCGTTGGAGAGGCGCGCACAAAGTGCCTCTCCAACGGGTCAGCATTTTTTTTTTTGTCCTACGCAACAGCCGGCTGGAAAGCACTATTTTTTGCACACAATTCAGCCAATCAGAATTAAGAACCACAATTATCTCACGTTAAGAAATTGCGCCTGTCAAAGTCAATCTGAGTATACTGTATATGCTGCAGCAATAATAAATGCACAACTTCTCCATTTTATTGGTTTGGGTATGAGTAGAATGTGTAACTATACTTTGCTGCATTTTATTTTTGGGCTGGTGTTTTTCCCTCTCGTGTTAATGGGTTTTTGCGCCGGCGCAAACGTTTGCGCGAAGATAGTAATTTAGCCCATAGTATTTTAATTTATTATCCCCCCCACCTAAAAGATTTCAGTCTGTTTTTCATTGAGTTGTACAGTTTATTGGTCACATTAAGGCTGGGTTCACACCTGCGTGTTTTTTTACGCACGCAATACACGTGTTTTTTAACTGTGTATCGTGCAAACGTAAAAACGCACGAACGTGCATTGGAGAGCATTCACTGCCATAGACTGCAGAGTGAACACACTGCAAATATGCCCCAAAGAAGCTCTCGGACTTCTTTGGGCGTAGGACATTTTACAGTGCGTTCCTGTGTGCTGTAAAACGCCCAGGTGTGAACGGGTCCCATAGGAAGTCATGGTATTTCTGTGTCTCAGCATTTTACAGCAAGCAGGAACGCGCTGGAAAACGCTGAGGTGTAAGGATGAGCTGTTCGGTTCGATCAGTTCGGAGTTCGATTCGAACTTTGACTGATCGCAAGTTCGCGAACTTCGAACTTTTTGGCGTGTTTGGTTCGAGTTCACAAAAAAAATAATTTGAAAAAGTATAAAAAATGCTTAAAAAATACAAAAAATCTAGAAATAAAGAGACTCTTTACTGCAGAATATTATAAGCAACGGTTTATTAGATATTGAATTAAAAACTAATGTGTATGTGCAAAGATTCTCACCTCTAAATGACCTGTGTTCTCAAACGGTAAACACCAGGTGTTTTTAGTCTGGTCTAATGAATTTGATACATTGTATGTATGTAGACTATACTGAGGGTGTGGTGTCTGCTTCTGAGAACTGTTAATTTCTCTACTAAATCTTCCTCTAATATGCTGCATTTCACTGCTGTGTGCTCAGCTCATTTTTACCGCTTTTGCTCATCATGTTTAAACGCGATTTGAAGCCACATTTTATTAAATAACCCAGACATATTAGATATCGTTCTTTCCGGCAGACTCCGCAGATTCACAATATATCATTTTTATATGTATACGTCATGTCCTGCCTGTATATTATGACAAAAAATTCAATAAAAATTGAATTTTTAATCATCTGCAGTGTGTAAAGTGTTTTTTTTTTCACATTTTAGCACATGAGCGTTTGCGGTTCTGTTTTCTATCGGGTGCGCTTGTACAAAAATTAGAAATGGGGACTTGTTACATTTTGTGAGGGGAATTACGTGATTTATAGCAAACGCACCCCTTAGAAAAAAATCATTAGTGCATCATCGTTCACATTATAATTGAAATGTGAATAATATTGCTGCATTAATAAAAATAACACACAAAAAAAATACATGTTTTTATTTTATATATAATTTTTTTTTACTTTATACCTGGTCATGTTGGGTATCATTCGAAAATCCATGCACAGGCCTTTCGATTGACACCCTCCATGACCCCCTAGCTGCCTGGAGATATCGGGGTTCAAATGAACCCCTTTTCTCCACCAGGGGATTGGCCTGGGCAATATATATACGCATGATGTGAGCTGGCCTGGGCATGGGCAATATATATACGCATGATGTGTGCTGGCCTGGGCAATATATATATTCGCATGATCTTGAGCTGGCCTGGGCAATATATATATGCATGATGTGAGCTGGCCTGGGCAATATATATATACGCATGATGTGTGCTGGCCTGGGCAATATATATATTCGCATGATCTTGAGCTGGCCTGGGCAATATATATATGCATGATGTGAGCTGGCCTGGGCAATATATATATACGCATGATGTGAGCTGGCCTGGGCAATATATATATATACGCATGATGAAAATTTGCAAAGGATAAGGCACGCAAAGTGAAATTTTGTGTCTGAAATTGAAACTTACGTGACAACTCTTATTTTTTTTTTCATTATTTTATATTTGTTCAATACAGTTAATTTTAATTTGTTTAATAGAGTTAATTTAAAATGGTTTAATACAGTTTATTTATATTTATTTTACTTTTACTATTGGTGCTTTTCAAACTTTATTCTTAAATAAAAAGAAATTTAGCAGTTTCATGTTGTGTCGTTTTTTTTTTTTGGGGGGTGCAAGTAGCTGGTCTTGCCTAGGGCGCAAAATAGTCTAGCACTGGCCCTGACCGCATGGTCCAACCCTGCACTCTTCCACAATACCACAGAGGGGTTACTGTATGAATGCACTTGCTGGCCTGGCACCAAAGGCACAATATTTGGGTGCACTGCCACTGACGCCTGTATCAGATTCATATCCTCAGAGGGGTTACGGTGTGACGGCACTGTTGCCGATGCTAAAAGCCCAATTTTAAAGCACCTAGGTTAAGTTTCACCATAATTTAGCCCAAAAAAATCACTAAACTTTTTCTGCGCGTCCTAAAATGTCTTTTCATACAGACTGCCGCCCCAAGCAGTTGTTAATGAATAGATTAAAGGAAAAGCATTTACCGTAATTTGAAACGTATTTTTTTTGTTTTTAAATGTTTCTATACATCCTACAAATCCACCACTTCACGGGCAGGTTATGGGGACCTCCTAGGCACGATATTTGAAGGAATTTTTTGTTTTTATTTTTAACCCTTATTTCATGGAAAACTCACTGTCCCTTCTAAAATCTTTTTTTTAAAACTTTTTGTCCTTTTTTCCTGTCCCCCAGGGCACTACCCGGACCCCCATACACCTTTTATAGCAAATATCTAGCATTTATGCCCTCTTGGAGGGCACTCTAAAAATCGAATTTCGAGTCCCATTGACTTGTATTGAGTTCGAGTTCGAATTCGAACATTTGGAAAGTTCGAGTTCGAATGCGAACCGAACTCGGGGGTGTTCGGCTCATCACTACTGAGGTGTAAACCCAGCTTTAAGGTGGAAGAAATTTTGAAATGATTTATCTTTGTCTTTTTTGTACAACACAGAAACCTGACATTTTAACAAGGGTGTGTAGACCTTTGCTATCCACTGTGTATATAAACACTATATTGCAAAAAGTATTCGCTCACACATCCAAATAATCAGAATCAGGTGTTCCAATCACTTCCATGGCCACAGGTGTATAAAATCAAGCACCTAGGCATGCAGACTGTTTTTACAAACATTTGTGAAAGAATGGGTCGCTCTCAGGAGCTCAGTGAATTCCAGCATGTAACTGTAATAGGATGCCACCTGTGCTACAAATCCAGTCGTGAAATTTCCTCGCTCCTAAATAGTCCAGTCAAATGTCAGCTGTACTATAAGAACGTGGAAGTGTTTGGGAACGACAACTCATAAACTGACGAAATGGGGTCAGCAGATGCTGAGGCACATAGTGCGAAGAGGTCGCCAACTTTCTGCAGAGTCAATCGCTACAGACCTTCAAACTTCATGTGGCCTTCAAATTAGCTCAAGAACAGTGCACAGAGAGCTTCATGGAATGGGTTTCCATGGCCGAGCAGCTGCATCCAAGCCATACATCACCAAGTGCAATGCAAAGCGTCGGATGCAGTGGTGTAAAGCACGCCACCACTGAACTCTAGAGCAGTGAAGACGCGTTCTCGGGAGTGACGAATCGCGCTTCTCCATCTGGAAATCTGGTGTACGAGTCTGGGTTTGGCAGTTGCCAGGAGAACGGTACTTGTCTGACTGCATTGTGCCAACTGAAAAGTTTGGTGGAGGGGGGGATTATGGTGTGGGGTTGTTTTTCAGGAGCTGGGCTTGGCCCCTTAGTTCCAGTGAAAGGAACTCTGAATGCTTCAGCATACCAAGACATTTTGGACAATTCCATGCTCCCAACTTTGTGGGAACAGTTTGGAGCAGGCCCCTTCCTCTTCCAACATGACTGTGCACTAGGGATGAGCTGTTCGGTTCGGAGTTTGATTCGAACATCGCCTGTTCACATGTTCGCGAACTACAAACATTTCCGCGTTTTCGCATGTTCACCCACAAAGCACTTTTCCACTGGCCTGAAGCTTGTAATTGGCTACAGCCTTGCACCTGACCACAGGTCAGGTGCAAGACAGGTCAAGACTATGCCAATCACAGCTCAGAGTCCTGATTGGGCAAATTTTGTTTGAGAGGAGATTTGAGAGGAGATTGTTCTTGTGTTAGTGTGTGTACTCACTGCCAGTCTGCCACCAGCTAATGTGGGGGTCTCATTTCTACAAAATATCTGGGAATTGTTCTAATCTGTGTGTTCTCACTGACACCCAGTATTTTGGGGGTCAGTAATTTCTACAAAATATTTGGGAAATGAGGTAATCTGTGTCTTGTCACTGCCACCCTGAATTTTGGGGGTCAGTAATTTCTACAAAATATTTGGGAATTGAGGTAATCTGTGTCTTGTCACTGCCACCCTGAATTTTGGGGGTCAGTAATTTATACAAAATATTTGGGAATTGAGGTAATCTGTGTCTTGTCACTGCCACCCTGAATTTTGGGGGTCAGTAATTTATACAAAATATTTGGGAATTGAGGTAATCTGTGTCTTGTCACTGGCACCCATCAGGGGGTCTCACTGATTTATAGGAGGTTTCTGGGAATTGTAATCTGTGTCTTGTCACTGGCTGACAGCTATCAGGGTGTCTCACTGAGTTATACCAGAGTTCTGGAAGTCTTTAATCTTTATACCAGAGTTGAGTCAGAGTTCTGCATATCTTTAATCTATATATCACTCACCATGTCAGAAAGACCAAAAAGGACAGGCAGACGCTCCCAGATACAGATAAGAGGGCAAGCAGCCTCTGTGTCGGGAGGCTGTGCCTCTGGACGTCGTGGACGTGGTGCATCCTCTGCAGGGGCACGCTTGTCCTTTTTAACTGGTGCTGGCTGTCTTAAGCAGCAGCAACATACAGAGGATTTGGTGGATTGGCTAATCAGGCCATCCTCATCCTCCGAGTCCTCTGCCAGCCAGGCTTGTAGTGCTTTACAGTCCACCTCAGTTGCCAAAGCATCTAATGCAGCCTCAATGTCCACAGCTACTCCTGCCATAGCCTCACTATCACACACGGAGGAGTCAGCTGAATTGTTTGACTACAATGACAGTGACATGCTGTTTGAGGATGCGCAGCAAGTACAGTGCTCTGATTCAATCTCTGAGGTTGAGGAAGGGAGTATAATCAATTTAGAGGAAGAGGGTGCCAGTGATGACACACAAATAAATGGCACTCATGTTGTCCCAGCAGCTGCAGCATACTGCCAAGTTGGCTCCAGGGATGAGGAGATAGGGGGTGATGACAATGATGATGAGGTCACTGACTCCACCTGGGTGCCTGATTGAACAGAGGAGTCAAGTGAGGAGGAGCAGAAGGAGGCACAACAAACACAAGGCACAACATCCTCTATGACCAACCGTAGCACTAGCCAGTCCAAGGCATCAGATGTCAGAGCTGCTCAGTTGCAGAATGCTGTTGTCTCAAAGCAGACATCCAGGAACTCTGTTGTCTGGGAGTTCTTTAAGAAATGTGCAGCAGACCCCACCATTGCTATTTGTAATCTATGTCAGATGAGGCTCAAGCGTGGGAAAGACACCAGACGCTTGGGTACCATGTGCTTGAGGCGACATATGTCCACCTGCCACACATCATGTTGGTGCAAAACTTTGTGTAGGTCCTCCTCCTCCTCATCTGTCTCTACCCCCACTGTATGTCCTGCCATGTCATTGCCTACAATTTCCAATGACAGGGATGATGCTACAGTAATGGATGTACCAGGTCCTTCCTCACAATGTGACAGCATCCCATAAACTGAAGATTTACGCAGTCAGATTACGTTGCCCCAGCTGCTGCAGCATAAGTGTCAGGCGTGCACACGAGAGCCCAAGGATGTACTACGGTCGGCACTATATAAACAATAGGTAACCCTAAACCTAAGTGCGATACCAGTCCTTTAGGTGGCTGGGTTACGCAATAGCGAGAGGTGAACCTATAAGGCAGGGGTAACAGACAAGGAGGACAGAAACCAGTCCTTAGTGTGGCTGGTATGGAGACAGTTAAGCAAGGAAAATATGAGGCTGCACCCAGAAACAGTAAGAGGTACAAGAGGAGGCTTACACAAGCCCAGCTCGAGGGGATATAACAGAATCCAAAGTCAAGTACCAAAAGCCGAGTCAAAGGGGTATAGAGATACACAGGTCAATATCCAAAAGCCAGGTCATACACGGAAAAATCAATCAGAGGTCTCAGAATAAGCACTAAGGGTCAGGCAAGCCAAAACCACGAAAAGGCACTGAGGAAAGGCAAAAGCAAGTTAAAATCTCACGCCCTGCAATCTGATTGGCCAACAAGATCACATGGTGCAGGGAACCCCACGGTGGAGACGTGATGACGTCGCGCCGCCGGGAGGAGATGACACCCGGAAAGGCCGGCGGTACGCGCGCACAGGGCTCCAGGAAGGGCTGCGAGGCAGACGCAGACCCCGGGGACGCAGCGAAAGACGCCGGAGCCGCCAGGATGTGACAGCACCCCCTACTCGAGGAACGCCCACCGGGCAGTCAGGAGCCGGCTTAGTAGGAAAATGATGATGAAAAGCGGCCAACAAACGAGGAGCATTAAGGTCGTGAAGGGAGACCCACGTCCGATCTGCGGGACCATAACCCTTCCAATGAACCAAATACTGCAACCTGTTCCGAGAATGACGGGAATCCAGAATGGACTCAACTTCGAATTCGGGGTTCCCGTCCACCACAACTGGAGGAGGAGGAAGAGTGTCGGGACGGGTAAAACGATTGCACAGGAGGGGCTTAACAATGACACATGAAAGGCGTTAGGGATACGAAGGGATGCTGGCAACTGCAGAGCGTACGAGACCAGATTAATGCACCTAAGAATCTTATAAGGTCCTATGAACCGGGGTGCAAACTTCATAGAAGGGACCTTCAATCTAATGTGACGTGTGCTGAGCCACACTTTGTCCCCTACATGATAGACCGGTGGAGGCCTGCGTTTGAGGTCAGCGGAACGCTTCTGTGCCAAAGAAGCGGATTCGAGATTCGATTTGGTCCTCTCCCAAATCAAACGCAGAGTACGGAGATGATTCTCTAAGTCCGGAATATCCTGAGGCATAAACGAAAATGGAAAAATGGTGGGGTGCATGCCAGTGACTACTTCAAATGGGGAATAGTTAGTCGACTGAGACGTGGCATTATTGTATGCAAACTCCGCCCACGGCAACAGAGTGACCCAATCATCTTGTACATCAGAAATAAAGCATCTTAAATAAGTCTCAAGTGTCTGATTTGTTCTTTCGGCTAATCCGTTCGTCTGCGGGTGATAAGCAGAGGAAAAGGAAAGCTTGACTCCCAATTGTTGACAAAAGCCTCTCCAAAATTTGGATATAAATTAGGAACCACGATCTGAGACAATAACATTTGGGACGCCATGTAGTCTAAATATCTCTTTCGTAAAGATGTGTACCAGCTCGTTAGAGGAGGGGAGTTTCTTTAATGGAATAAAATGTGCCATTTTGGAGAAACGATTGACAACGACAAAAATGACCGTATGGCCAGACGAAGGAGGTAGTTCAACCAAGAAGTCCATAGCTAAATGGGACCAGGGACGTTCAGGTACAGGTAGAGGCTGGAGAAGACCAGTGGGCCTAAAACGGGAAGGCTTAAAACAATTGCACACTGAGCAGGTAGTAATAAATTCCTTCACATCTTTAGCAAGCGTAGACCACCAAAGGTGTCTTCTGATTAGAGTTCGAGTCTTCTCTACACCAAAATGTCCAGCAAATCTAGATTTATGAAACAGTCGTAAGACAGTGACAACTTCTTCAGGAGGAACAAATAGTTTATCGGGTGGTTTAGACAGAGGTGCTAGAGACTGTTTCGATAGTAATAGATTCCATAGTGGTGAATCGATCTGAGTACTCAGAGAAGCTAGGATTTTCTCCTCGGGTACTATGGGAACTGGTACCAGAATTTGAGTTGACATAGGTTCGTGCTGTCTGGAGAGTGCATCAGCCTTAATATTTTTTGATCCGGGTCTGTATGAAATGACAAAATTAAATCGGGTAAGAAAGAGAGCCCACCGAGCTTGTCTGGGGTTCAATCTCTTAGCTTCGGACAGGTAGGCCAAATTCTTATGGTCAGTAAGTATAGAGAACGGACAATTGGAACCCTCTAAGAGGTGACGCCACTCCTTCAGGGCCAGTATGATAGCCAACAGTTCCCGGTCTCCGATATCATAACGGGTCTCAGTCAGTGGTGTATTTAGGTTTTGTGCTGCCCTAGGCCTGACTAAACTCGTGCACCCCCTAATTTGAATTTGACGCACCCCTTCCTGTCAAGGGCACACCTCTTCCTGGTTAATCCCCACCCTTCCTCTTTAAGTTCCACCTTTTCCTCTTAGAGCTCCACCTTTTCCTCTCTTTATATTAAAAGTGGATACCAAGTGCCTACTTGTATATTTTGTATACCATTTCAAATGTATCTATTGAGATAAATAAAATTATGAAATGTTTAAATTCAAGCATTTTTACAAAGAACAACCACGCATGTCAAGTAAACTGGAACACAGCCGCTTTAATTGGTTGAACAATAAAATCCACAGAAACGTGCACTGCATATGAGCGTATCACAGAGCTGCACAGCAATAAAACCCACAGTAATGGGCACTGTGTATGAGCATATCAGAGCTGCACAACAATAAAACCCACAGAAATGTGCTCTGTGTATGAGCATATCACAGAACTGCACAGCAATAAAACTCACAGTAATGTGCAGTGTGTATGAGCGTATCCCAGAGCTCCAGGGCAATAAAACTCACAGTAATATGCAGTGTGTATCACAGAATCCACAGCAATAAAACTCCCAGCAATGCAATGTTTGGTGTGTGTCAGCATATCAGAATCCACAGCAATAAAACTCCCAGCAATGCAATGTGCGGTGTGTATGAGTGCATCAGAATTCACAGCAATAAAACTCACAGCAATGCAATGTGTGGTGTGTGTCAGCGTATCAGAATCCACAGCAATAAAACTCCCAGCAATGCAATGTGCGGTGTGTATGAGTGCATCAGAATTCACAGCAATAAAACTCACAGCAATGCAATGTGTGGTGTGTGTCAGCGTATCAGAATCCACAGCAATAAAACTCCCAGCAAACCGAGTGTATACTGTATATGAGCACACAGCAATTATGCTGTGGAGCCATCTTGTCAGCAGTGGGGTGCCACTACCAGAGGGTGCACTGTAGCTTTGATTGCCTTCCTGGTGGGTGTTCAGTCCAGAATAGAGTCTGTGTTAACGAAAGGGCGGGCAGCTGCGCACGTGCGTTTCACGTGGTTCAGCCAGTCATGTGGTACTGAGACTCAGAGAAATGGCAGTGAAATGCCCTGATGTTCGGTGGTTTCAATCAGCAGGTTTATTCAGGCGAACCCCATAGGTTTCAATGTTAAAAATATTCCTGTTTTTATGCAATATCTAATAAATCATTTTTTGTTTTAATCTGCAGTAAAAAGTCTTTACTTATTGATTTTTTTTTAGTACCCTTTAGTAATTTTTCAGATTTTTTTGGGCAAAATCCCCCCCCCTATTTAACCCCTTCACTGCTGAGCCATTTCATGTCTTAAAAAAGCACATTTTTCTTTTTATTATTGTTATTTTTGTTCTTTACTTTAAACATGGTCATGGTTTGGTATCATTGGAAAGGCCATGCTCTGGCCTTTCTAATGATGCCAAACATGAACCTGCTAGCTGAAAACAGTCAGGAGATGGGGTGTTCCTTTGAACCCTGATATCTTCCCTTAGGAGTCAATGAGGACGTTCCCCACACGTCCTTAGCAGTGAAAGGGTTAATAGCAGTTTTTCTTTTTTCTGTAACAGAACTTTTTATTATCAATCATAGGCTCTTATATGTAAATTCCAGACATTTTCGTTCAGTAGTTCTTTTGAAAACAGCAGGCCACGGGTTTGCGGTGGCAGCATTCAGCGGCCGACTCCATGCACTTTGGGGACCCTGCGGTGAATGGTGAATGGTGCAGGGAACTACAGAACACCAAAAAGTTGGCGTCATTTCGGTGCTCTGTGAGTAACCCATTTAGTGGTGAGGTTTTTTGCTGCCCCCTGGAAAGTGAAAGCCTAGGCCTTGCCTACCCAGGACATACTTGAAAATTAGTGAAATCTCAATGTATCCTTCCTGGTAAAATACTTTTATTTTTAGGGGTGGGGCCACCCAGTGCGGGCCGCCGCCGCCCCCTGGAAAGTGCCGCCCTAGGCCTGGGCCTAGTCGGCCTAGGCCAAAATACACCACTGGTCTCAGTAGGTGACAACCGTCTAGAGAAGAAACCGCAAGGTAACATAGGCTTGTCATCAGCTGGACATTGGGACAGCACAGCTCCCACCCCAGTCTCTGAGGCGTTTACTTCTAATACGAAGGGTCTGGTAGGATCAGGGTGATGAAGGATGGGTGCGGTGGAAAAGGCAGATTTTAGTCTTTCAAAAGCCTCTAATGCATTGGAAGGCCAATTCTGAGTGTCAGTTCCCTTTTTAGTTAGAGCTGTAATAGGTGCTATGATGGACGAGAACCCCTTGATAAACCTTCTATAATAGTTGGAGAAACCTATGAATCGTTGAATGGCCTTGAGACCTCTGGGGAGAGGCCAATGAATGATAGCGTCTAGTTTCTTAGGGTCCATCATAAAGCCAGAAGAGGAGATCACATAACCTAAAAATTGTACTTGCTGTACGTCAAACAAACATTTCTCAAGTTTGCAATACAGACCGTTAGACAATAGTTTAGACAAGACAAGCTGTACATGTTGGTGGTGGGTTTTCAGGTCAGGAGAATGTATCGGGACATCATCAAGATACACAACAACAAAACAGGGAGTGTATTCTCTTAAAACATCATTAATGAAGGCCTGAAAAACTGCTGGAGCGTTGCATAGACCAAAGGGCATAACCAGATATTCGTAGTGCCCTAACCTGGTATTGAATGCAGTTTTCCACTCATCCCCTTGTTTGATGCGAATCAAGTTGTAGGCCCCTCTAAGGTCCAACTTGGAGAATATTTTGGAATATTTCAAGCGATCAAACAACTCAGGGATGAGTGGGATAGGGTAGGCATTTTGTACGGTTATCTTGTTTAACCCACAAAAATCTATACATGGTCTGAGGTCTCCCTCTTTCTTCTGAACAAAGAAGAACCCTGCTCCGGCTGGAGAGGAAGAGGGGCGAATAAACCCCTTATGGAGGGAATCAGTGATATACTCCTCCAATACCCTATGCTCCTTCTCAGATAACGGATAGACTGCCCCTTGGGGAGGAGGAGTACCAGGGAGAAGGTCGATAGCGCAATCGTAAGGACGATGTGGGGGTAATTTATCGGCCTCTTTTTTATCAAACACAGGGGCCAAATCTGAGTATGGAGGAGGTATAGTCGTAGTCAGAGGTGGAGCCGTGGGTACATTTAAGGCGTTGACGAACAAGGGGATCTGAATACAAGAGAGCTTACAATCTTTATCCCACTTAGCGATTTGACGAGCTCGCCAATCAATTACAGGGTTATGATGAGTTAACCACGGGTAACCAAGTACAATGGGATAGGAAGGTGACAAAATGGCATGAAAAACATTTTTTCTTCATGACATAGTCCAATCTCAACAGAAATGTTCTGAGTTTCGAACAAGACAAAAGGGGTTTCAAGTGGTCTGCCATCTATAGCTTGTACAAGTAAAGGTGGTTTTTTTTCAACAAGAGGAATCGCATGTTTGCGAGCAAAACCTAGATCAATAAAGTTATCGGCAGAACCAGAATCGACCAGGGCATAGAGATGCACCGGGTTACGGGAACTCTCCCAAGATAGAGTAACCGGAACCCGGAGTCTATTTTCAAGTTTAGGGGACGAGGGAAAAGTACCTAAGAGCTGTCCCCAAGGGGCACTTAGGCATACGAGTTTCCCGAAGGACCCTGGGGGCATTTGGGACAACCCTTAAGCAAGTGACCCCCTAATCCACAATACAAACATAAACCCTTACGTCGGCGGCGTTGTTTTTCAATTTCAGGGAGTTTAGTACTATCCAATTGCATAGGTTCGGGAGGTGAAGATGGCTCTGGGAGCCCAGGCAAAGGGAACCGGGGAGGTGTCCTAACAGGCGGTCTTCTAGATCTATCTTTAGTATTTTTTTTATTTTTTTTTGTAATCAAAATTTTTATTAGCAGAAATAGACATACAATAGCATAAATCACATTAGCATGTCCAACATGGTAACACAAATCGTGCAATGCATACAGCAGCAGTCATGTAAAATTAGCACCATACTGATTTGCAATTGGTAAAAAGCAGAATCCTACCCCGGTCGAGATCAAGGTGCTGCATGCTACCTCTATAATCGTAAGCTGTACCAATGCTGACCAGCTTCTGAGAAAAATGTCCAATGCCTTTAATTACGTCTTCCGGGTTGTGAAGAAACAGACAGACTAGAACAAACATAACAAAACAGCAGACAGGACAAACCAGCAAAACAGACAGGACAACGATAAAGACAAGAGAAAAGACACTACAGCAAGGGGCAGAGTTCAGGGAAATAAAGTAGTTCAGAAAGGGGAGAAGAGGTGGAGAAGAGAAAAAAAAAAAAGGGGGAAGGGGGCAGCTTCTTCCTGGGGGAAGAGGGCTCTGACGCACCAACTGGTGGACCACACGTTTGGACAATGGCAGTTCCCAGATTCTCCATTCTCCATTGGGGTCTCTAGCGTCCTAACTCAAACTCCAGCAATCCGCCCACCCGTTCATGTGTCAGTCACCTCTAGGCGTCTCTCAGGTGCCGAGCTCACATAGTTATCCCAATGAAACCAATTCATAACAAATTGTTCGACTTGGTCTAGGTCCTTCGCTACCAGGTTATCCATCCTGCCTAAGAATTCTACCTTAGCCACCCATTCTCGCCAAGAGGGTAATGTCTGCTTATTCCAATGCAGAGGGATCAGCAATTTGGCCGCAGTCACCAATCTCAATACTGCCGACCACTTCAAGACTTTTACGGGCGCCGGGAACTGCAACAGGATATAGTTAGATGGAGTGAACTCAAATTCCTCATCTGAAATTGCACGAACTGCACTGTGAACCATCTTCCAGAAAACCTGAATATCAGGACAGTCCCACCAAATATGTAAAAAATCCCCAAAAGCCGCCTTGCACCGCCAGCATTGCGGATCATGAAGGGGAAACATCTTCTGTAGCCGATCTGGAGTCCGGTACCAAAATGTAAGAATTTTATAAGCATTTTCCGCGCAATGTAAAGACCCGGTCCCCTTGTGAATGAGCGTAAAAGTCTTATTCCATTCCTCATCTGAAATATGTTTTCCCACCACGGCACTCCACCTTTCTCTGAAAGCAGGAGTCTCTGCATATCGCCCAAGAAGCATGCGATATATGGTAGAAACACCTCTGTCCAACTGAATACCAAACTGGAAATATTGCTCGAAGGGCGTAAGAGGGCGAGTAAGGCTGAATCCAGCCTTCAAAGAGCGCAGATACGATTGGATCTGGTGATAATTGAACCGTTCCTGAAGACGGATCGAAGGTGTTCCCTCCGAGTGCTGCAACGGGGGAGGATTACCATCCTTCAAATAGGTAGCCACCGTGATCCTATCCGGAAGGTCAAACCGCGCTTTCAGGGCTGTGCATACCCCTGGTGTAAAATCGGGGTTGTCTTGTAATGGCAAAAGTGGTGAAATCGCAGATGTCAGCCCAAATTGCATACGCAATCGTCTCCAGATACCCAGCGTGTCTGTCGTAAGGCACCAAATCCTTTGTTGTTCCCAAGGACCTTGGCAACGAATCCACGGCAGTGTCCACAGGGGCGTTCCCACCAGCGTTTCCTCCATGTCCAGCCACAGCTTCTCTGACTTTTGGACAGACCATTCCAGGAGTCGCGCAAGATGTACTGCGTAGTAATAAAGTTTAGCGTCAGGCAATGCCAGACCCCCTTCTGACTTAGGACGACATAACGTAGCATAACTGACACGCGGGCCCCCTTGAGGCCAAATGAAACGCAGTGCCGCTGTTCGGAACAGCTTGAAGAAATTGGCAGGCAGAGAAATCGGGACCGCTTGAAGTACATATAGAAGTCTGGGTACTATATTCATTTTCAAAGCATTAATCCGGCCCGACCAGGAAATAAACTTTTTCGACCAACCAGATAACTCTGATACAAAAACATCTAACAATGGTTGATAGTTAAGAGCGTAAAGCAGAGCAGGGGATGGGGAGATCCATATTCCTAGGTATTTCAATCGGTCCTTACACCACGTAAATGGAACCGCCCTCTTTAGTCTAGCCACACGCGCCTGCGAGAGATTCACATTAAGTAGTTCCGACTTGTCCATGTTTACCCGAAATCCGGAGACCTCACCAAAATCCAATAATACCTTTGTCACCACTGGCAATGAAGTGTCCGCATTCATCAACATAAAAAGCAGGTCATCCGCATAAGCAGAGACCACGTGATGGGTAGAGGTGCCTTGTATCCCCGTGATGGAGTCGGTAGAACGAACCGCCTCCAGAAGTGGTTCCAAATACAGAGCGAACAATAACGGCGACAAGGGGCAACCCTGTCTAGTTCCATTACAGATCGGAATGGGGGCAGAAAGTGCTCCATTCACACGGATACGAGCCGACGGATTCGTATATAAAGCTTGTATCTGGTCTAAAAAAGTATCCGGGAGCCCCATTTGTCGTAATACTAAAAACAGAAAAGACCAGCTCACTTTGTCAAACGCCTTTTCGGCATCCATTGATAAAAGCACCACCCCCTCTCCTGTCTTTTTTGCGTAAGCAACTGCACCTAGCGCTCTAGAGGTGGCATCCCTGGCTTCCCTTCCTGGAATGAATCCCACCTGATCCGGTCGGACCAATTTAGACAGAAAAGGTTTCAGACGTTCCGCCAAAAGTTTAGCAAATATTTTTGCGTCTGTATTCAGCAAGGAGATGGGTCTATAGTTCCTACATTCAGACTCATCTTTTCCCGGCTTTGGTATAACTGCTATTGTAGCCGCCACCGTGTGAGGGTGATAAGAAGTATCCGCTCCCACCGATTGAAAAGCCGAAAGCATTCTCGGGTATAGCTCCGTTGCAAAATGTTGATAATATTCTAGCGACAGCCCATCCGGGCCAGGGCTTTTACCCTTTTTCATAAGTTTCATTACGGTTAAGAGTTCTACCTCCGTAAACGGTGCCGAAAGCGCCTCCGTATCCTCGGGTGACAGTGTAGTATGAATCTTATCTTGTAGATATCTGGAGATGGCTGGTGGCTCAATAACTCTTCCTGTCGTACCCTCCATATCATAAAGCTGACGGTAATAGGACTCAAATTCCCTGACGATCACATCAGGCAGGGGTGACGTTCGTCCCGTCCCTGTTTTGATCTTAGAGACATAATTAGTTTCCCGACGTTGTCGAAGTAAGTGCGCCAGCAATTTCCCAGGCTTATTTTCCTGCAAAGCAAATCGGCATTTGGCGCGTGCCGCATCCAGTCTTAATTTCTCATTAAGGATGTCATTTAGGCGTCGCCTAAGTAGCGTAGCCTCCTTAAAGTCTGCGTCGTCTGACGAATAGAGGTGGGACTGTTCCAGGCGTCTGATGCCATTCAAAAGATCTACTGTCTCTGTTGATTTGGCCTTTTTGAGTGCAACAGCCTTGCTGATAAGCAGGCCCCGTACTACCGCCTTATGTGCAGGGCCGGATTAAGAGTATCATGGGCCTGGTGCTGAGGGTTTTGGTGGGCCTTTTTATAGATAATGAGTCAACAATCAGTCCACGCTGCTTTCTCGTTTAGAGAGTCGGGCCAAAGTCAGAGCGACTGGGAAACCTGACTGGTGACTCTGATGGGATGTGTTATGACGCACAGCGTGATTTACAATCTGCCAGACCCCAACCCCAGCCCACCTACACAACTGACGTGCAGTGCGTGTCATTGACTGCAGGGGACGGCTTGGGTTCAAGTTCCGCAGCAGCAAATGAAGCGCCAAGTGTATGCCCTGTGTATGAGCGTATAACAGAGCTCCACAGCAATATAACTCACAGCAATGTGCTGTGTATGAGTGTATCACAGAGCTCCACAGCAATAAAACTCACTGTAGTGTATGGTGTGTATGAGCGTACACAGGATCCACAGCAATAAAACTGACGGTAATGTGCAGCGTGTATTAGCATACATAGCATTTTTTCAATTACCTACCATCCTCTGAAGTTCAGGGCTGGTGCTTTGTGTGATGGACACTACCTGGGTCTGTTCAGATCTCCAGGGTGCCGCTCTGGTGTTTGATTGTGCAGCTGTGGGGAAAAAAAATAAAAGCATTTACTACAAGTGTAGTTTAAAATAAAAAAAAAGTGTTTATTTTTTTCTAAGGCTCGGGCTGTGTGAAGGCTGGTGAGCCCTGGCTGCACACAGCAGAACAAGGATGCAACAGGTTAAATGGACCCTGAGCAATATCTCCTCTTTCATTTAACCCCCAGCATCCCTGTACTGCTGTCTGCAGCCAGGGCTCATCAGCTTGAGCCATTTCTTTCATTTAACCCCTGCATCCCTGCCCTGCTGCCTGCAGCCAGAACTCATAAGCTTTCACTTGGTCCTGGTTGAGCCACCCCCCCCCTCTTTCATGTGAAGGGTGAAAGTCCTGCAGAGTGCAGTGCAGGGAAGTAGGGGGTTAAATAACAGGAGGGATGGCTCAGGGTCCATGCTAAGCCTGGTAAGAACTGCAGACAGCAGGGATGAAGGGGGTTAAATGAACTAGGAGGGAGAGTAAAAGGGCAGGTCTGGCTGGGTCAGCCTGATTCCCCTTCCTCTGCATTTTCCCTTACCTCCGTGGAGCTCACTCACACCTCTCTCCCACGCTGCCCCCACCTTTGGAAGTGACACGCTAGAGGGCAGGCAGAGGCGGGGCTTGCTCCTACAGGACCCAGGAAGCAATGCATAACACCTGCAATGCCCTGAGTGCAGCCCTGAACTCGGCAATGTAAGCTCCCCTGCAGCTCTCACTCGGCCATACTCACATCATCTCTTGTGGCAGAGAGTTAGAGCTGTGCTGATGCGTTCAGAAGGGGCCTGCAGCCTGTCGGCTGGTGATTCTGACAAACTGCCAATTTTGTCAGAACACCGGCGAACGGCTCATCCACTTGGCTGTGGGCCTATTTTCAGGTAGGGGCCTGGAGCGGCCGCTCCATCCGCCCCTACGTTAATCCGGCCCTGCTTATGTGCCTCCCAGACCGTAACTTCCGAGACCTCACCCACCCCAGCATTTTCCTCGAAGTAGTGCTTCATAGCTCCAGATAATTCCCTCGAAAAACCGGGATCCTCAAGCAGGTGCGTATTCAGTCTCCAGGATCTCTCCCGTGGGCGGAAAAGCGGAGAGGTCAGTGACATCCAAACAGGCGAGTGGTCCGACCACGTAAGTGTGCCGATATCCGCCTCAAGTAGCAAGTGCAATTGATGTTGTTGCATAAAAAGATAATCGATTCTCGAGAAAGAAGCATGTACCGACGAGTAATAAGTGAAATCTCGGCCCCTGAATTCAGAGCAAGCCAAACATCTACCAAGTGCAAAGAGTCCTGGGTACATTTAAGATGTCTAATAGAGCTTGGTGGGATATTCGACTGACGACGGGAAGTGTCTATTCGCGGATCCAGAGGGACGTTGAAGTCCCCTGCCAGAATCAGAATGCCCGTTTGGAACTTATCCAGGGCCTTCACGATCCCCGCAAGGCACCTATGTTGATTTACATTCGGCAAATAGATAGAAGCGAAAGTATAAGCCACCCCTGAAATCGAACCTTTAACAAAAAGATATCTGCCCTCATCATCACACAACGTGTCAATAACCACGAAAGGGACATCTTTTGCGAATAAGATCGCTGTACCACGCGACTTGCCCTGCGTATAATTGCTGAAAAATCCCGTGGGGAATGCTCGAGTGAGCAGTTGGGGGGGGGGGGTGCGTCTGCACGAAAGTGCGTTTCTTGCAAGAAGACCACCGAGGATCGTAGGGCCTGAAGTTCACGAAGGAGTCGTCCACGCTTCTCCGGAATGTTAAGTCCCCTGACATTATAAGTCAAGAAGCGTAACGACCGTGGCAGGAAAGCCGACTTATCTCCAGAGCTGCTAGTGCCAGAAACGCCCCCCGCCATCATATCTCCATCAGCCATATTCCCAGACCCCAGTCAAATAAAAAAGGGAAAAAGGAGAAGTTGGACAGAAAGGGAGTAAGAGGAAAAGAAGAGGCGAGAGAGAGAGAGAGAGAGAGAGGAGAAAGAGAAAAAAAAAAAAAAGGGGGGGAGGAAAGAAAGCTCACAACACGCACACAAACGATAAACACACACAAGACAAAACAAAAAACACTAGGTGGTTGATGAGGCTCAAGCGTCCGTCAGGCTACCTGTCCAAGGGGGTATAAAACCGCCCTGAACAGTTCCCCTGAGAAAATTCGACGCCAATACCTCGGGGTAGGCAAAGAAAAGACGAATAAGAGAAGAAAAAGGAAGGAGAGGCAATCAGCCAAGTGCCTCGCTAGAAGAGCAGAGAAAAGGAAGAAGAAAAGAAGAGAAAAGAAAAAAAGAAAAAACAGGCCAGAGGCCAACGTGTTGCCACGATAGTGAATAATCATCATCAGCGGATCAGCAATAGCAAGCGATATACGTGCTTTAGGTAGGCAATATGTAAGTAATAACAGGAGCACAGGTAGGCCAGAAATGGGCATTGGGCGAGACGTCATTTAGTACGCCCTTGATATACAGCTTAGGTCTCCGTTTCTCCGATACCCACTGGCATCCACCTCTGTTAAGCACATCACAGTAGACAGGGTTGAAAGACTCAACATCACAGCAATAAACGAAGAAATAACAATAACAATGTAGATGCATGTTAGAGCCTTCCCCTCTACTGGCCAATATACGCGTCAACCCACCCCCCCTCTCAGTTATGCAGACTTCTAAAGTACTTTTTTTTTTTTCCTCCCCCCGCATCTTGAACATGAAATGCACATTGTAGCCCTCCCCCCTCCCCTACCTTGGATGGGGTAAAATGATATTCTATCCTCCATCCCTTTACTTATGCAAACTTGGAAAATACACGTTATAGTCATCTCCCGTCCCCCCTCCCCTTACCGCTTAACACAATATTCTATCCCCCCCCCCTCACTTATGGTAACTTTCCGAAGTATATACATATATATATATTTTTTTTTTAAAGTTTCCAGACTTCTGTTATATCCATCCCCCCCTTTCCCCCCTCCCCTTACAATGTAACATAATATCCAACCCCCTACCCTCCCTTGACTTTACAAGCTTACATAACATGTGACTTAATTAAATTATTAAATTTTTTTTTTTTGTCTTAAACAATAAATGCACGTTATACTCATCCCCCCTCCCCCCCACCCTCTTACTTAAGCAAACTTATTTTTTTTTTTTTATTATTTTTTTTTTGTCTTAAACAATAAATGCACGTTATATTTATCCACCCTCCCTGAACAGTGTAGCAGGATATGCTATCCCCCACACCCTATTCTTACAAACTTACGCAATACCCTCCGGGATCTCCCTTGAGGAGCGCCCTGCGACCTCGTCCCCCCTCTCTCTCACGGGTAGTCCGTGTCAATCGGTACCCAGTACCAGGGTCTCACCCGGCCCTTGACTATTACCAACATTCAGTGTAGCGGCGATTGGGAGTCTTTATCCTAGTCCACGCTATACAGCCAACTCTCCATTCCCAAGTGTGGGGGTTCCGATCAAACCGTTCAGGAACAAATCCACCCCCCAAAACCGTTACTCAGTCGGCCAGGGTTCACCGGTCTCAGTCAAGAAGGGGAGGCGAGCAACGGAAGGCCCGAAGAAAGTTAACACATGCCTTTTCTAGGTAGGTATGCCTTCCCCATCCGCAAAAGTGAGGAAGGGCGCAACCCTTCAGAGCCGCATATAGGCAACGAGCCAGCATTAAATTATATTACATCTCCAGTGCCCTCATTCCTCCAGGGCCGGGGGATCTCTGACATCTTGTTCTCGCAGACGCCCACGGTTCCTCTCTCGGCGCTGTCTCCGCTGCCTCGGAGGGGGGGTCAAGAGCGCCACGAGCGGTATCCTCCGTCAAGGCTCTTTCCCAGTCCGGAATCTGCACATCAGGCAACTGTAGATCCCGTAAAAAGTTGGGGACATCCGCAGGTGTTCTAATCGCTACATCTACACCGTTATAAGAGGTGGAAAGTGAAAATGGGTAACCCCATCGGTATAGGATGCCCTTCTCTTGTAGCGCCAACGTCACCGGTCGTAGAGCCCTACGGGCCGTAAGTGTGAAGCGGGACAAATCGTTAAACAGCTCCACTTTATCATTTTCAAAGTCCCAAGAGCGCTGGGTCCTTGCCGCCTTAATGATTCTCTCCTTCACCCGAAAGTCTGTGACATGACATAGAACATCGCGCGTCCCGGTCTGTCTTCCCTCCGGCAACGCTGCCCTATTGTCACGGATCCCCCTGATACTAGAGTGGTGGTCCCTATACGCAGGACACTCTCTACCCTTCCGATCCTTAGAGTGGTCGGCACGACTAGACAGACTACAAGAATGGCAGTACAGAGCACGTACAAGAGAGACGTCACGGATCCCTCTGCTTTATCTGAGTAGTGGTTTCTAGACACAGAACAGTCTCTACCCTTCCGATCCTTAGAGTGGTCGGCACGACTAGACAGACACAGAATGATACACAAGAAGTTAGAATGATTAGCTCTTCCCAAGACCCTAACAACACAAGGTGTAGTCTGATGTGTGCTTAGGGTGCCACACAGACTGACCTCAATACCAGAATTAGAAGAGTTGATGCCAATACCAGGGGTTATGCACAGAATGGTTCCTTCGCCAATGCCAGGGATCATACACAGAGTGGTTCGTTCGCCAATGCCAGGGGTCATACACAGAGTGGTTCGTTCGCCAATGCCAGGGGTCATACACAGAGTGGTTCGTTCGCCAATGCCAGGGGTCATACACAGAATAGTCGTTTGCCAATGCCAAGGGGTCAATACACAGAATAGTCGTTTGCCAATGCCAAGGGGTCAATACACAGAATAGTCGTTTGCCAATGCCAAGGGGTCAATACACAGAATAGTCGTTTGCCAATGCCAAGGGGTCAATACACAGAATAGTCGTTAGCCAAATATGCAAGAGCTCTGCGGGAAGTAACTACCACGTCAGGGCACCGGCATTTCTGAGAGCCTGGGCTTTAAACCCGGCGGGTCCGCGTCAGCCTGCCAGGCCCCGCCCCCCGGCTTCCCCACGTGTGCGGAAGCGACCGCAATATCATTCGGCGTCTGGCCAGCGAGCAGCGAGGAAGCTGCTGCCAGGCGCCGGGGTGCGGGGGCTACCGTGACAGCACCCCCCCTCTACGGGCGGCCACTGGACGACCCCAGGGGCGCGGGGATGAGCCAAATAGAAAGCCCTCACCAACCGAGGAGCATGAACCTCAGTAGCCGGAAGCCAAGAGCGATCCTCTGGGCCGTAGCCCACCCAGTCAACCAAGTACTGAAGGACCCCCCTAGAAACCCTGGCGTCCAGAATGGCCTCAACTTCAAACTCCTCCTCGCCCTCCACAGAGACCGGAGGAGGGGGGACACGGGCCCTGGTGTACCGATTACACAAAAGTGGTTTCAAAAGGCTCACGTGAAACACATTGTGTATCTTGATATATGGGAGGGCAGAGCCAGAGCATAGGAGACCGGATTGATTCGCCGCAGAACCTTATAGGGGCCTATGTACCTGGGTGCCAGTTTCATGGAGGGTACTAAAAGCTTAATGTTGCGTGAAGAAAGCCAAACCCTGTCCCCAACTTGATACACGGGTGCCGGCCTCCTGTGTCTGTCGGCTTTGATCTTCTGGGTAACACTACTATCCTCCAGTGCCCGTTTAACCCTTCCCCAGGTTTCTTTCAATGACACTAAATGCTCATCCAGAGCAGGGATCGCGGTATCAGGAAACGTAGCAGGGAGCACGGGAGGGTCAAAACCGTAAACAGTGAAGAAGGGGGAACGTCCTGTGGCTTCGCTTACTGCACTGTTCAAGGCATATTCTGCCCACGGTATCAGGTCTGACCAGTTATCTTGTCGTTCGGATATAAAGCACCTGAGATATTTTTTTATATTTTGGTTGGCTCGTTCCGCCGCCCCGTTGGTCTGGGGGTGATAGGCCGAAGAGAAAGATAGGTCTATCCCCACACTCTTGCAAAACCCTTTCCAGAATCTGGAGACGAATTGGGTCCCCCTATCCGAGACAATCCCAAGAGGAATACCGTGTAAGCGGACCACATTGGAAACAAAAATGGGCACCAGTTCGGCTGCCGAAGGAAGTCTCCGAAGAGGAACATAGTGACCCATTTTGGAGAATCGATCTATGACCGTGAGTATTACAGTATTCCCTCTAGACTCAGGTAACTCTACTATAAAATCCATAGCTAAATGCGACCATGGTCGTTCGGGGATTGGCAGAGGCTGGAGTAAACCGATAGGCGCTGTTTTGGGACTTTTATGTCTTGTGCACACCTCACACACGGTTATGTAATCTTTAACGTCACGGCGCACCGTGGGCCACCAAAGGAGTTTACGTATACTAGACACTGTTTTGGTGATCCCCATGTGCCCAGAGATTTTGTTATCATGATACAGTTTTAATACCTCTTCCCTTTCGTTCTCAGGTACAAAGAGTTTCGCAGGAGGTCTCCCCCCAGGAGCTGTGCCCTGGGCGGTCTGCAATCTTAACATTAGAGGAGATGAGACACTAATCGTGGTAAGTGCTATAATCCTTTCCTGGGGTACAATGGGATGTTGATCTTGGATGTTATGTTCGTATGACTCGTACTGTCTTGACAATGCGTCTGCTTTAATGTTTCTCGACCCAGGTCTGTATGTGAGGACGAAATTAAAGCTGGAAAGAAACAATGACCATCTCGCTTGCCTGGCATTCAACCGTTTAGCGTCTCCAATGTACGTGAGATTCTTATGATCGGTTATGATGACAATGGGGTCCCTAGACCCCTCTAATAAGTATCTCCATTCCGTCAAGGCTGCAATAACTGCTAACAATTCTCTGTTTCCGATATCATAGTTCCTCTCTGCCGGGGACAACTTTCGGGAATAGAAGCCGCATGGATGCAATGGCTTGTCGGGTGCCTCCCTTTGGGACAAGACTGCACCAAGACCTAGCTCGGAGGCGTCAACTTCAACCTGGAAAGGCAGAGCCGGATCAGGATGTCGGAGAACAGGGGCAGTGGTGAAAGCCTGTTTAAGTGCCTCAAAGGCTTGACTGGCCTGGGGTGTCCACTTCTGATTCACCACCCCCTTTTTAGTCATAGCCGTGAGGGGAGCTATCAAGGCCGAAAAATTTTTAATGAACCTCCGGTAGTAGTTAGTAAACCCCAAAAACCTCTGGATGGCTTTAAGCCCTTGGGGTAAAGGCCAGTCAAGAATCGCTGAGAGTTTTTTAGGATCCATTTGGAAACCTTCAGGGGTTATTATATACCCAAGGAAGTGCACTGTCTCTATGTCGAATAAGCATTTCTCTAGCTTACAATATAACCCAGCCCTCAAAAGTCTCTTCAACACTTGTCTCACGTGGGCGTGATGAGTCTCCTTATCAGGAGAGTATATCAGGATGTCGTCCAGATATACTATAACGAACGTTTGCAGAAAATCCCTTAGGGTGTCGTTTATGAGATCCTGGAAAACGGCTGGCGCATTGCATAACCCAAAGGGCATCACCAGGTATTCATAATGCCCGCTACGTGTATTAAAAGCCGTTTTCCATTCGTCTCCCTTCTTAACCCTGACCAGGTTGTACGCTCCGCGTAAATCAAGTTTCGTATAAATACGGGCCCCTTTTAAACGGTCGAACAATTCGGTTATAAGAGGTATTGGGTATGCATTTCTTATGGTAATCCTATTTAAACCTCTATAATCGATGCAAGGTCGCAGGTCACCCTCTTTTTTGGAAACGAAAAAGAAACCTGCTCCTGCTGGAGAGGAGGATCGTCTGATGAATCCTCGCTCTAGATTCTCCCTTATATATTCCTCCATAATGTCATTTTCCCTTTGAGACAAGGGGTATACGTGTCCTCTAGGAGGCATAGTACCAGGGAGTAACTCTATAGCACAGTCATAAGGACGATGCGGTGGTAGGACCTCAGTCCTGGTTTTAGAGAACACCTCCTTTAGCGCCATATAACATTCTGGGACTTCAGTGGACAAAGGAGGTGCTGTGGCAATGTTGAGACTACCAATCACATTAACCCTGCCCAGGCATTTTGACTGGCAACTAGGACCCCAACACATTATATCTCGCTGGGCCCAGTCAATCACCGGGTTATGTTCTGTCAACCATGGGAACCCTAGAACGACAGGACATGAGGGAGAGTCGATAACCTGGAATCGTATGGTTTCACAGTGCAGAACTCCTGTAGTCATGCACACATCGATAGTGTCGTGTGTGATATGGGGACATGACAGGGGTTTCCCGTCTATGGCTTCTACCATAAGAGGCCTCTCCTTTAGAACCAGAGGTAAGAGGTGGTTGGCAGCAAAACATCTATCCATAAAATTACCTGAGGCTCCAGAGTCTAGGAATGCCTCAGTCTCGAGGTGAACCCCCTCCCAGGTGAGGGAGATGGGTAACAGAATCCGAGTTTTTTTTTTTTCATCATCCACAAAGGAGGCATACAGAGAACCAATAACCTGGGTATTACTTGTCTTTTGACCTGATTTGCCACTCTCACCCCTGCTACCCCTGGGTCTCTGAGGACATTGAAGGCGGAAATGATCTGCCCCGGCACAATAAAAACAGAGCCCCCTTTCTCTCCGGTGAGCTCTCTCTGCCTCTGAAATACCCGTTTTACCTATCTGCATAGGTTCAATGGCCGGTACATCGGTCTTAACGGTCTCCAGGTTACCTGATGCAGTGGTATGCCTGGGTACTAAGGGTAAAGGAGGTAGGACCCTTCTGGGTCTGTCTCTGGTGTGTCTCCTTTCCCTGATTTGATCGTCCATGGCGATGCAGAAATCAATCAAATGATCCAGATGTTCTGGTAATTTTAGGGGAGCCAATTCAAACATAAACGCCTCGTTCAGACCTTCGGTAAAGGCCAGGGTTAAAACGTCGTTCGGCCAGTGTACCTCAGAAGACAAAGTCTTAAATTCTATGGCATAGTCGGAAACCCTCCTATTACCTTGTTTGATGTGAAACAGGGATCTACCCGCATTGGTAGCCCGTCTAGAGGGATCAAAAGTACGCTTTAACTCGGAGGTAAAACCCTCATAGTCATATATGATGGGTTTCTTGTTCTCCCACAAGGGCGTGGCCCATAATAAAGCTTTTTCGGTCAAGTGATTAATCAGATAGCCTACTTTGGCTTTATCAGACATACAGGACCGGGATTGTTTTCGATAAGATTCTCGGAATAACTGAGTTGGGTCAGAAAGCCCCGGCATAAGTTCGGTGTTCCGTCATAACGTACGGGTGCTTTCATACTGAGCCTACAACCCTCGAGAGCGCCGAACTGACCCTAGGCACCACTGGGTCTGGCGGGCTTGCAGTACCAGAACTGGAGCGGTTTAGCAGGGTTTGCAGGGCAAGAGCAATCTGGTCCATTCTATGGTCCTGCTCTTCTTGTCTGGCTGCAATACGTGTCAATTGATTAGAGAGGTCTGCGGGATCCATGGCCCTGACGTAATGTCACGGATCCCCCTGATACTAGAGTGGTGGTCCCTATACGCAGGACACTCTCTACCCTTCCGATCCTTAGAGTGGTCGGCACGACTAGACAGACTACAAGAATGGCAGTACAGAGCACGTACAAGAGAGACGTCACGGATCCCTCTGCTTTATCTGAGTAGTGGTTTCTAGACACAGAACAGTCTCTACCCTTCCGATCCTTAGAGTGGTCGGCACGACTAGACAGACACAGAATGATACACAAGAAGTTAGAATGATTAGCTCTTCCCAAGACCCTAACAACACAAGGTGTAGTCTGATGTGTGCTTAGGGTGCCACACAGACTGACCTCAATACCAGAATTAGAAGAGTTGATGCCAATACCAGGGGTTATGCACAGAATGGTTCCTTCGCCAATGCCAGGGATCATACACAGAGTGGTTCGTTCGCCAATGCCAGGGGTCATACACAGAGTGGTTCGTTCGCCAATGCCAGGGGTCATACACAGAGGGGTTCGTTCGCCAATGCCAGGGGTCATACACAGAATAGTCGTTTGCCAATGCCAAGGGGTCAATACACAGAATAGTCGTTTGCCAATGCCAAGGGGTCAATACACAGAATAGTCGTTTGCCAATGCCAAGGGGTCAATACTCAGAATAGTCGTTTGCCAATGCCAAGGGGTCAATACACAGAATAGTCGTTAGCCAAATATGCAAGAGCTCTGCGGGAAGTAACTACCACGTCAGGGCACCGGCATTTCTGAGAGCCTGGCTTTAAACCCGGCGGGTCCGCGTCAGCCCGCCAGGCCCCGCCCCCCGGCTTCCCCACGTGTGCGGAAGCGACCGCAATATCATTCGGCGTCTGGCCAGCGAGCAGCGAGGAAGCTGCTGCCAGGCGCCGGGGTGCGGGGGCTACCGTGACACCTATAGACCCTGTGTGCTCGGTCTATCACTGAGGGGGAAACTATTGCACCCGGCAAAAGGAAAGTAAAAAACCGGGCCAAATATGCGGTCAGCTCTGTCTCCGATTCTCGTACCCCTCGTACACGAATGTTCTGGCGGCGCGACCTGTTTTCCAGATCATTATTCGACGTAGCAGCGCAGACAGAACCGGAGAGCTAGGGTCTCCCTGGGAGTCACTTCCACGTGCTGGGCCCTGGTTTCAAGGTGGAGCACCCGGGTCTCCAAGTCTGCCAGTCCCGTTTTAATGGCAAAGACCTTACCTCGTAGCGATTTCTCCAGCGTCGCCGCCAGATCGAGGAGGTCCTGCTTAGAGGGTAGGGACGCCATCATGTCTTCCATCCTGCGTAGGCGCGGGTGATCCTCGCTCCACGAGGCTTCCGACTGCGTCGGAGAGGCTGCCGCCACCATACTAGGCCCCAACTGTGAAGCCGGCGGCCCCTGTAAAAACGTGTCCATGGAGCCCTGCAAAGTCGGCCGAGGGGTCCCTGGTGTAGTAGCAGTCGACCCCCGTGCTTTTCCTTTCACCATTGCTTGCTGATCCGCTGAATAAAAGCAATTAGCATCTTTAGTATTTTTATGATGGTGAAGGTGTTCATCAATGAAGGACAAGTAGGTGATCAAGCCCTCCAGATCTTCCGGAAGATCTCTAGCTGCTACTTCGTCCTGGAGCTCATCGTTTAAACCCTCAGAAAAAACTGCTACCAGAGCCTCATTATTCTAGTTTAACTCAGAAGCTAAGGATCTAAACTCTAGTGCATAATCACCCAGGGATTTCGTACCCTGGCAAAGGCGTAACAAGGACTTGGCGGCATTGGTTTTACGTCCAGGAGGATCAAACACTCGACGGAAGGCTGTTATAAATTCCTGATAATTATAAACAATGGGTTTGTCAGTCTCCCAGAGAGGATTTGCCCAACACAACGCTTTAAGGTGATTGATAATAAAGGCTATCTTGGCACGATCTGTAGGGTAAGACCACGGGGTTAATTCAAAGTGGATAGAGATATGGTTTAAGAAACCTCTACAAGCGATAGGATCGCCTCCATAACGTACCAGGGGTAGTAGGTTAGGGCAAGGATTAGGTGTAGCAAAAGGTTCAGAAGGGAGTGGATTAACTGGCGAAGAAACCTCTAACTGGGTAGGTGCGGTGTGATTTAACAGAGTTTGGAGGGCCTGGGCGAATTGATCAAGACGATGATGCTGATCCTCCAAACGACTCTCTAAACCAGAAAGATGCTGAGCAGTCCCTGCTAGGTCCAGGCCCTTTCGTGATGTCAGGCGTGCACACGAGAGCCCAAGGATGTACTACGGTCGGCACTATATAAACAATAGGTTACCCTAAACCTAAGTGCGATACCAGTCCTTGAGGTGGCTGGGTTACGCAATAGCAAGAGGTGAACCTATAAGGCAGGGGTAACAGGCAAGGAGGACAGAAACCAGTCCTTAGTGTGGCTGGTATGGAGACAGTTAAGCAAGGAAAATATGAGGCTGCACCCAGAAACAGTAAGAGGTACAAGAGGAGGCTTACACAAGCCCAGGTCGAGGGGATATAACAGAATCCAAAGTCAAGTACCAAAAGCCGAGTCAAAGGGGTATAGAGATACACAGGTCAATATCCAAAAGCCAGGTCATACACGGAAAAATCAATCAGAGGTCTCAGAATAAGCACTAAGGGTCAGGCAAGCCAAAACCACGAAAGGGCACTGAGGAAAGGCAAAAGCAAGTTTAAATCTCGCGCCCTGCAATCTGATTGGCCAACAAGATCACATGGTGCAGGGAAGCCCACGGTGGAGACGTGATGACGTTGCACCGCCGGGAGGAGATGACACCCGGAAAGGCTGGCGGCACACGCGCACAGGGCTCCAGGAAAAGATGCGAGGCAGACGCAGACCCTGGGGACGCAGCGAAGGACGCCAGAGCCTCCAGGACGTGACAGCAAGAGTAAATATAGTCCCAACCATCCCCAAGCACAGCGTCTAAATGCCAGCTTAGCAAAATTACTCTCATTGCAGCTGCTGCCTTTCCAGCTGGTGGACTCTGCTCCCTTCCGTGAATTTGCTGAATGTGCTGTACCACAGTGGCATGTTCCAAAACGCCATTACTTTTCACCGAAAGGCTATTCCAGCACTATACCAGCACGTGGAAGACCATGTTATTGAGCTATTGGGAAAGGCAGTCAGCAGCAAGGTGCATGTGACTTTAGACACGTGGTCCAGCAAGCATGGACAGGGTCGTTACATTTCCTTCACGGCACACTGGGTAACTCTGAATGCAGCTGGGAGGGATCCAAGATGGGGCTCTGTGTTGGAGCTTGTTCATCCAGCACGCCTCCAGAAAGCTGCTTGTATGAGGTCTGTCTGCTCCACCACCACCTCTCCCTCTTCCTCCTCCTTCTGTGTCTCTGGCGAAGTGGCAGTTAAACCGACGCCTAACAGTGGCTACACAATGGCTCAATCAAAAAGATGCCATACTGTGCTTGAGCTGGTTTGTTTAGAGGACAGGAGCCACACATGGGCCAGAAATTCTGTCAGCTCTGCAGGAGCAGGTGCAGAGGTGGTTTACACTGCGCCAGCTTCAGCTGGGAATGGTCGTCTGTGATAATGGCAGCAACCTTCTCTCCGCCCTACGCCTGGGTAAGTTGACGCATGTACCATGCCTAGCACATGTCCTAAATCTGGAAGTACAGCTTTTCCTAAACAGGTACTCAAGGCTGGCAGAGCTTCTCAGCCAGGCCAGAAAAGTCTGCAGCCACTTCAGATGGTCATTCCCAGCAAGTGTTTGCCTGGCAGAAATTTAAAGAGATATACACCTTCCCACAAACCGGCTGATCTGTGACATGTCCACCAGGTGGAACTCGATATTAGCAATGCTGCAGCGTCTGCACAAGCAGCAGAGGGCCATCAGCGAGTACCTGTGTGAGTATTGCACAAGGACAAGTTCAGGTCAACTTGGTTTTTATTCCCCCGCAGTGGCTGATGATCAAGAATGCATGCACTGTACTGTCACCATTTGAGGAGGCAACGAGGATGGTGAGCAGGGACAGTGCATGCATCAGTGACACAATTCCTTTAGTGTACCTGCTGGAGCACACTCTGTGGGGAATTATAGATGTGGCACTAGAGGCAGAGCAGCGGGAGGAAGATGAGGACTTCCCTAGCTCTCAAGGTCCCAGTCTTTCCACAGACAGCATTCCAGCGGGTACTCCTCAGATCAGACAGGAGGAGGAATATTTAAGTAGTGGGGGCATTGAAGGTGGGATTCCTCAAGGGAGAGTTTTGTGTGCCTAGAAACACAAGGACTAGTACGTGGCTGGGAGGAGGAAGTGCACGATGTGGTCCTCCTCCTCATTGACCAGGAAGACTTGGAAGCTAATGCCACCTCCAAACTATGCTGCATGGGCTCCCTTATCCTGCAAAGCATGCTAAAGGACCCCAGGATTCATGCTATTAAGGCAGGGGTCTCAAACTCAAATTACCTGAGGGCCACAGGACAAGTTTTCATATCCCATGGGGGCCGCATGCAAAATTTCAAACTTCAAAAACAACATTAAACTATATACACGTGTGTGTGTGTGTGTGTGTGTGTGTGTGTGTGTGTGTGTGTGTGTGTGTGGTCACTGCTTAATGCCAGATGCCTGGAAGTGTTTGCTCTGCATAAGATGAGCCGAGTCTGCTTTAAGTGAGTTAGCAGTTGAAACCCTAACAGCCTAGAAATGGGCACCACAAAACAACTCATACACGCCCTGGTAATCTCCCGACTCGACTATTGCAATAATCTCTTATCTGGCCTCCCTCTGTCCCACCTCTCCCCCCTACAATCCATCCTGAACGCCTCCGCCAGGCTAATTCACCTCACCTGCCGCTCTGTCTCTGCCGCTCCCCTCTGCGAGTCCCTTCACTGGCTCCCCATCCACTGCAGAATTAAGTTCAAAATCCTTATCCTTAGGGAAGCCTACCACCCAACTCACTGACGCAACCATCAATCACTCTCACCTTACAGTCCTCTCCTCCTGTTTCCAACCCCAACCCTCCCAGATTGTGAGTTCCTACGGAATAGGGCCCTCATCTCCTCCTGTAATGTTTGTCAAATGTTGTTCAATGTATTGTAATAACCCTGTCTATACTGTGCCTATTGTACAGCGCTGCAGAATATGCTGGCACTTTATAAATAAAGAATAATAATAATCAGTTAGCCTAGACATGGTTCTAGATTTGTTAACGTTCATAGCTGAGAATAATTTTTCACACAGGTATGTACTTCCAAATAAGCACATTACACGTTTGAACAGCTCCGAAAAGGTAGCTGGTAACGTTCTCAAAAATTGAGCTATCGTTTCTGGGTTTCCCTGTGCATCTCTGAACTTCGCTTTGAGGTCAGTGCTGCATTGTAGATCTATAAGTTTTGGTGCTCTAAGTGTGTGGTGTATCTAAGGGCGTCACAGAGCTCCATAGTAATGTGCAGTGTTTATGAGGGTGTCAAAGAGCTCCACAGTAATGTGCGGTGTGTATGAAGGCATCACAGAGCTCCACATTAATGTGCAGTGTGTATGAGGGCATCACGCTCAACAGTAATGTACAGTGTGCATGAGGGAGTCACAGAGCTCCACAGTGTGCAGTGTTTATAAGGGCATCACAGAGCTCCACACAGTAATGTGCAGTGTGCATGATGGAGTCACAGAGCTCCACAGTATTGTGCAGTGTGCATGAAGGAGTCACAGAGCTCCACAGTAATGTGCAGTCAGTGTTTATGAGGGCATCACAGAGCTCCACAGTAATGTGCAGTGTGCATGAAGGCGTCACAGAGCTCCACAGTTATGTGCGGTGCATATGAGAGCATCAGCGTAATATTTTTATTTTTACTTTTTTTACTTAAATTGTTAAAACAAAATTGAAATTATTTTACCAGGAAGGATACATTGAGATTTCTCTCGTTTTCAAGTATGTCCTGGGCGGCGAGTATGTACTGTTAGGTGTCTCGCCCAAGGACACTTACTAGATTTACAGCAAAGCGTTTTTTTATTTATCTTTCTGAACATATTTTTGTTATTTTTCTGACAAATTTTTGATTTCCATGTTTTTACAAAGCGTTTTTATTTTAGACTGTAGCAGACCTTTTTATTATTTTTTTAAAAGGACCTTTTTTATTATTTCCTCACATTTCCATGAATTTTTATAATTTTAAACACCTTTTGAAGAATAGCAGTTCAGTTTTTTTTTTTACCTGTTCAGTAGTTAGCTTGGTGGCGTTCAGCAGCTTGTCTGAGGTTTTTGGCGGCTTAGCGCACTTTGGGAAAATTGAAATGAATTTGCCGAAGTGCACAGAACGAGAGAGCACCAAAATATCAGGGACATTTCAGTGCTCTCTGAATAACCCCTTTTGTGATACTGGTCCTCAGTGCTGCAAGCTGTTTAATTCTAGTTATGGCACATCTTCCATAAGACCAGTATGGGAGATGTGCTTTAAATAGAATTAAACAGCTCATAGCACTGTCTGATGAGCTATATATTTATCACACATTTTTTAATAATTAAAAACCGTTTGTCCACAACACTATACTGAGGGGTTAAAAGTGTTTTATCCCTGGTGAACCTGTGGAGGAATGATTTATTACCTGCAGGGTCAGAGAAAAACCTTCTTCTGCAATGGAATGCTAGACCTGTCAACACAGCCAGGGAGCTGCTCACGTGAAAGACTCGGCCTTTGCTCATTAATTTATGTCAGAGCATGATCTCTGACTCTCACTGAGCACGGGGGTCACTTGTAACTGGTCTGAGGGCCACAAATGGCCCGCGGGCCGGTACTTTGAGACCCCTGTATTAAGGAGAGGGATCATTACTAGTTGGCAACCCTTCTTGATCCACGATACAAGGGTAAAGTTGCAGAGCTCATCCTGCCCGCACAGAGGGAGCACAGGATGAAATAAACTAGAGGACGCTCTAAAGCGACACTTGTGTAACACCTTTCCAGGCACTGGTAAGTTACCAAGTAATGACACAGGTGCTTCTGAGGCTGAGGATGATCAGAGGAATAGTGAAGGCCGGGGCCGCTTGACTGAAGCCTTTTTAATTTTTTTTAGTCCACGACGCCCTGGAACGTCAAATTTAAGCACCCATTGCCAGCGTCTTCACCATATGGTGCAGGGCTACCTAGGGGCAAGGGCAGACCTGGATACCTTTCCAGCAGATGATCCACTGGCTTACTGGGTGTTGGGATTGGATCACTGGCCAGAACTTAGCCAATATGCTGTGCAGCTGCTAGGTTGCCCTTCATCCAGCGTGCTTTCTGAAAGGACGTTCGGTGCCCCTGGAGGTTTTGTCATAGACAAAAGAGTGCGTCTGTCCACCGACTCTGTAGACCGGCTGACATTTATAAAAATGAATTAGTCCTGGATCAGGAGCTATCAATCCCCTGATGCTGAAGTAACGGAATAGATCAGGGATGTCTTCTGCATTCACAAAACCTCCAGCACTGAACTCTTCCACAATACCACAAAAGGGTTACGGTGTGAAGGCACTTGCTGCCATGAAAGGCACAATATTTGGCTGCACTGTTGCCTGTGCCAGATTTATATAATTTTAATTTTTTGAACCGCAGGGTCCGACCCTGCACTCTTCCACAATACCACAGAGGGGTTACTGTATGATGGCACTTGCTGGCCTGGCACCAAAGGCACAATATTTAGGTGCACTGTCACTGACGCCTGTACCAGATTCATATCCTCAGAGGGGCTACTGTGTGACAGCACTGTTGCCGATGCTAAAGGCCCAATTTTAAAGCACCTATTGTTACTTTCATCCAAAGCCTGTATAAGTTTCACAATAATTTAGCCCAAAAAAACACTAAACTTGTTCTGCGTGTCCTAAAAGGTCTCCTCTTTTCATACAAACTGCCGCCCCAAGCAGTTGTTTATGAATAGATTAAAGGAAAACTGTTTACCGTCATTTGAAACATATTTTTTTGTTTTTAAATGTTTCTATACATCCTAGAAATCCACCACTTCACTGGCAGGTTATGGGGACCTCCTAGGCACGATAATTGAAGGAATTTTTCGTTTTTATTTTTAACCCTTATTTCATGGAAAACTCACTGTCCCTTTAAAAATGTTTTTTTTTTTTTACTTTTTGTCCTTGTTTCCTGTCCCCCAGGGCACTACCCGGACCCCCATACACCTTTTTATGGCAAATATCTAGCATATATGCTCTCTCGGAGGGCACTCTAAAAATCGAATTTTGAGTCCCATTGACTTGTATTGAGTTCGAGTTCAAATTCGAACATTTGGAAACTTTGAGTTCGAATGCGAACCGAACTCGGGTGTTCAGCTCATCTCTACTCATAACCTAATATTCAAGAATTTGTGTGCAATTTTATATGTTCACAGTTTAATGTTGTTGTAATAATTGTATTATTTGTTCGTTGGTAATATCCAAACAATAAAACATAACTTTTAATTCTAACCTATTTCCAGTTCTGGGAGTGGTTCTTCTACCTCGGAACTCTATGTCTACAATTTAAGGAGGGTTTAATCCCAACTGGTTAGAACGCTTTCTAACTAGTCACCATCTCCTAGGAGATAGGTGAACTATCTTTTCTTGGGAATATTTTTAACATTGAAGCCTATGGGATTCGCCTGAATAAACCTGTTGAATGAAACCACTGAATGGCAGGCATTTCAGCAACTTTTCTCAGCTGCAGTGGTGTAGCGTGGCTTGTCAGCGCCCGGGGCAAGGCAAGAATTTTGCGCCCCCAACCTACACGGTAACACACCCTGATTCCCTTCTACCTGTAGAGTATTGACCCCCTTACCACACAAGCACATGTATTGTATATTAGCAAAATACTGATATAATAAAAAATGAAATGCACATCCCCCACGCAACTAACTGCTACCAGTCACCCTGTCCCAGTATACCCTATCTTAGTTCCACACTCACACTATAACAAGTCTCTCTCTCTCTCCAAGTACCCCAGTCACTCTCTCTTCTAGTAACCCCACTTTCTCCCAGTACCCCAGTCACTCTTTCTCTCCCAGTACCCCGTCACTCTCTCTCCCAGTACCCCAGTCACACTTTCTCTCCCAGTACCCCGTCACTCTCTCTCTCCCAGTACCCCGTCACTCTCTCTCTCCCAGTATCCCCCAATCACTCTCTCCCAGTATCCCCCAGTCACTCTCCCAGTATCCCCCAGTCACTCTCTCTCTCCCAGTATCCCCAGTCACTCTCTCTCCCAGTACCCCAGTCACACTCTCTCTCAGTATCCCCCAATCACTCTCTCCTAGTATCCCCCAGTCACTCACTCTCTCTCAGTATCCCCAGTCACTCTCTCTGTCCCAGTATCCCCAGTCACTCTCTCTGTCCCAGTATCCCCAGTCACATTCTCTCTTCCAGTATCCCCCAGTCACTCTCTTTCTCTGTCCCAGTATCCCCAGTCACTCTCTCTCTCAGAATCCCCCAGTCACTCTCTCCCAGTATCCCCAGTCACATTCTCTCTCCCAGTATCCCCAGTCACTCTCTCTAAGTACCCCCAGTCATTCTCTCTCTCCCAGTATCCCCCAGTCACTTTCTGTCCCAGTATCCCCAGTCACTCTCTCTCTCCCAGTATCCCCAGTCACTCTCTCTCTCCCAGTATCCCCCAGTGTCATGTCCTCAGCCCCTGCTGCGCTGCCAGGGGGCTCTGGGCAAGGTCCTGTGCCTAGAGCTGGTCGGTTGCCAATTCTGGGGAATGGCCAAGCGGTGTCCAAAGGGGCAGGGCCTAGCATGGTCACGAGGAGACGCCGGGTTTAAAACAGGGCACGAGGAGTTGCCTCGTCACCCTGTCGTGGAGTCTGATTCCCGCATCGCTACCTATTGTGTTTTTTGATTCTCTGTTGCCAACCCGTTTTCTGGATACGATCCCTGCTCCTGCTTTTTGACCCAGCTTGTTTTGACTATTCTTCTGCTGCTCCATTACAATCGCCTATGTGATTCTTTGGTGGTTTAACCCCATGCTTGCCGTTGGGGTGTTTACACATTACTGAGGTTTTGTCCCTTCTAAGTTGTGGGTATCGTCTGTGGCCTCTGTAGGTTCCTATACCCAATCCAGGGCTCATGTTCTCCAGCCACATATGTTGCTAAGAACTGCGATCGAATGGTACTGTTTATATATCAAATATCCTCGATACTGTACTCACGCCAGACCCCGAGGGGTATGTCTTGCCGCCGAATATCTTAAGGTACCACTGATCTGCTCCCGCTTATCTGAAAACGTTAAAGCTGCTTGTTTCCTGACTGCCCTGCAGTCCGCTCAATTCACCAACTGTCTAACGTATCTGTATATTTCTGAATGTGCTCTAAGTAGACTATAGGTCTCAAAACCTTTAGTGCTTAGTAGCAGCTCAGTGTTGTGTTCATCATCGCTGTCTCAAGTGTATAATTCTGTGTATACTAAGCAGTGTTTAAACGTCAAAAAGATTTATAAGTCCTTAAGGATCTCAACTCCACTACTCTCTAGTGGGCGCTATTCCCCCATTACACCAAGTCACTCTCTCTCTCTCCCCCAGTATCCCCCAGTCACTCTCTCTCTCTCCCCCAGTATCCCCCAGTCAAACTCTCTCTCTCTGTCCCAGTATCCCCAGTCACTCTCTCTCTCTCCCCCAGTATCCCCAATCACTCTCTCTCTCTGTCCCAGTATCCCCCAGTCGCTCTCTCCCAGTATCCCCAGTCAGTCTCTCTCTCCCAATATCCCCATTCACTCTTTCTCTCTCCAAGTACCCCCACTTTCTCCAAGTACCCCTATCACTCTCTCCCAGTATTCCCAGTCATTCATCCCTGAACCTCCAGTCACCCTCTCCCCGTACCCCCTCACTGTGTGTTGGTCACTCTGCTCCGAGGTCACATAGTGTTGCCCACCTGCGTAAAGTTGTCCAGGGGGCTTAGTAGAGACCAGATTTTAAATGTGCTGCAGGGCAAGCGTTTCCCTCCCTCCTTCCTGATCAGCGTCTGCACTGCCAGCGACAGGTCTGACACAGGACTTCAAGGGGGGCTGACAAGCATGGTACGCAGGGTGTTCCATCGGATAATGCTGTGCTGCTTCACGTGACTCATGTCAGCATTAAGGAGGAGTCGGGACAGAATATTCTGTCCTGTCCTACCTTCCAGACGCTTAGTTCTAAGTCAAGCTGGCCCTGTAAAACTGGTGGCTGCCCATGCAAGGGTCTCTCACAGATACCAGTGTCCATCAGCAGATACCTTGCTGATCCCTGCTGGAAAATATTAGTGGTTCAAATTTCTTTTGAAATTTTGCGCCCCTAAGAAAATTGCACCTGGGGCGGCCGACCCCGAGGCCCCCCCACACTACGCCACTGCGCAGCTGTTTGGTGTTCTCCGAATAGACGGTGTGAAGGCACTTGCTGCCACCAAAGGCACAATATTTGGCTGCACTGACGTCTTTACCAGATTCATATCTTTTTAATATAGGACCGCATGGTCCACCCGTGCACCCTTCCACAATACCACAGAGGGGTTACTGTATGATGGCACTTGCAGGCTAGGGATGAGCCGAAAAACCCCGAGTTCGGTTCGCATTCGAACTTTTCAAAAGTTCGAATTCGAACCCGAACGCAATACAAGTCAATGGGGCTGAAAATTCATTTTTTAGAGTGCCCTCCAAGAGGGCATATATGCTATATATTTGCCATAAAAGGTGTATGGGGGTCCAGGTAGTGCCCTGGGGGACAGGAAACAAGGACCAAAAGTTTAAAAAAATAGAAATTTTTAACCCCTTCACTGCTGACGATGTGTGGGACACGTCCTCAGTTACTCCCACTGTATGCTGAGGAGGACGTGTGCAACACGTCATCAGCTTTGCGGGACCCCCGGCGGAGATACTCACCTCTCTGTCTGGGGTTGGTCCAGCGGCGTTCTGACTTCAGCATCCTCAGACGCTGAAGTCAAGCTCCTCCCGACGTAAATGACGTCATCGCACCATGCGCGATGACATCATTTCCAGGCGACCCCTCCGGCCAGGGTCGGCGCTAGCGTAAGACGGCACAGGTGGCCGCCTTACTATCTGGCTTCCTGCCAGTTTGTGGAGACAGAATTCCCCGGCCCCGAGCGCCACCATCTTGGTCGGCCGGGGAGACCCGGCGCAGCGCTAGGGGCCGAACCACCTGAACTCGCGAGAACGGCAAATATATCCATGGGTTGGAGGCAAATATATCCACATGTGATCTGGGGGCAAATATATCCATGAGTTGGGGGCAAATATATATATATCCATGAGTTGGGGGCAAATATATCCATGAGTTGGGGGCAAATATATCCACATGTGATCTAGGGACAAATATATCTACATGTGATCTGGGGCAAATATATCCATGAGTTGGGGCAAATATATATATATCCATGAGCTGGGGCAAATATATACATGATCTGGGGGCAAATATACCCATATGAGCTGGGGCACATATTTCCATATGAGCTGGGGCAAATATCTCCATATGAGCTGGGGCAATATATACCCATGTAATCTGGGGGCAAATATATCTACATGTGATCTGGGGCAAATGTATCCAGATGTGAGCTGGGGGCATGCTGATACACCTTAAATAGAAGGTGAAGGGGTGATGGTCCTACTCACATGTCGATGAGCCTAACCTAGGCTCTAGGGTGAACATCAATTATGGGTCTTCAAAGGTGTTTCAGGTGCCCATATACCCCCATTAAGATGGTGATCTTCAACGACTATTCTCTGTATTGAATCACGGAAAGAGAAAAACAATGCACTCCCCTAGTGCAATATCGTTAGGATATAATAACAATGGGTCAATTTAAATATGGCACTCACATGTAGGTGAGCCGCACTGGCTCCAAGACCTCGCGTAGGAATTTATAAGTAAATTCCGAAAAAAACTTATTTTAAAATCATGTATCAGGAAGCAGCAGTATTATATAAAATAAATTTATTAATACATAAAAATCAAATAGATATTACCAGAACGCGTTTCGCTCCTCAGAGCTTCTTCAGCTGGTATCACTTGTCTTATGTCTGCTGCTTCCTTTTATACTGTTCAAAAAGTCCCATTTCCTCTCACAATAACTCAATCAAGATCAATTAAAATAATTAAAAAACAATTAAAAACACATGGAGCCAATAATTGATTAGGGTGTAACACTAATGCGCATTTGCAATGCCTTCCATCATGAAACGCAAATTATTTTGGCCATATAGCCTTAAATGACAAAAAACGCCATTATGGCGTTTAAAGACTGCCACTGCGCATGCTCATATTGGAGCGATAATTTTAACGCAGAATAGTGTGGGTTAATTATCTATCCCTCACACCAAAGGCATCTCCCCCAACCCCCCAGGGGGTGGCCCCTGCTGTAGGAATAAAACAGCAAAACCGCTAAGAAAAACAAACCCCCAGTCCACAATGAGCGCCCACGCATGCCCACAAGCAGACCATGCAGTGCGCAGCCCACACTGCACACCCCAAGCAATTCTGACCTCCTCCCAACCAAAAGAACAGCGCGGACCGGCATCGCGGCTCCCAAAGAGGGACAGGTCACATCGGAGCCAACAAACCGAACCAAAACACAAGGTCTCCACGAACAATCAAATATCTGCTAGGAACACCCAATGTGTCACAATATATGATCTATATAGTGATTATAAATAAAGTGCAAAGTACTATTATCTAAATCTGGGACAATAGTATCTAATACAAACCCTCGTGTCACAATATAATAACTAAAGTGTAAAGTGCTATTATCCAAATTTGGAACAAGTATATTATAGTATACATAATTCTACTTTTAGATGATCTGTAAGATCTGGTGCAAATTAATAACAATTGTGCAGTAGATAAAGATAATTATTAAAAATTATTAAAAATAAAAGTGCTAACCAGTGATGTAATTACACATTTAAAGTGCTATTCTTGATTCTATAAAGTTAAAATATGAATTTTAAAATGACTAACTAAAGTGCTATACATTGATGACACCAATATATTATAAATATAAATAAAGTGCCGATGTTACAAAATGGGTCGGTGTAACTAATTTTCTATATAAAAAAGAGTATAGTGCAATTTGGCTTGAGGATCATACCTATTGAAATCCTTAGTGAAATAAAATGTGAATAATCACTAGTGATGTAAATTATATAAATGAAAAGATCATACATTATTAGAAATGGATAGCTAAATGATATTGTATATGTACAGTGTCTATAGTGCTAATATCATCATAAAAATAGTCAAAATTGTATCACTGACAATACATGATATAGTGAATAATCTAGTCAATATGACATAATTACTGTACAAAAAAGGATTAATACGAGATGAATATCAATAGTAGGATTACTCGTACATAAAGATATGTTATATTAAGCCAATACCCATAATATATGAGTGACATGTAGTAGATAATGTATATAGGGGTCATATCTTAAGGTGATTAGTGCAATAACGTGCAATTAGTCAATAACGTGCAATTAGTAAAAAACATTAAATATTATGTACTATATTAATGTCATGCTAGTGTTAACCAGCGTACTAAGAATCACATATGGGTTCCATATCATACATATAAGTCTGGTAGATTAACCACTTCAATGCGGTGGACGCGCTCAGTGCGTCCAACCACATTGCTACTTGACTGCGGAGGACGTGCTCAGCGCGTCCTCCCTTTGCAGCCCGCGATCAGCCGGTATTCCGGCTGATCGCTCGGCCCCCCGGTGTGGGCTGACATCATCGATGTCAGCCCAACCTCCGGGACCCCGGCGGGCACGATAGGCGTCATCGCGCATGCGCGATGACGTCTATTTCAGGCACCCCCCGCCATTGCAGGGAAGGTGCCGGAATGGGAGGGGGGGAGGTCCTTCGGACCTCTCCCCCTCCCCATCCGTGCATGCCAGCGGTTAAAGGCAGGCACCGCCTGGAAGGGCACAGCCTGCCCTTCCAAGCGGCAGCTGTCTTTAACCCCTAGGGGGCTGGATCGCGATATGGCGCCAACATGCGCCGTATTGAGGTCCCCTCCCGGAGCTGGCCGACATCTTGGATGTCGGCCAAGCTTCCGGGATGTCCCCCTAATGACTGGCGTCATCGCGCAGAGCGCGATGGCGCCAGTTTTCAAATTAACCCCTTGCTGCCACCTATAGTGGAGATAGGGGGTTCCAATGATCCGTGACAGCTAGGGGTTAATGTTTACTATCATTGGAACGGCCAGAGTGTGGCCGTTCCAATGATACCAAACATGACCATGTAAACTGTAAAACAATAAAAATAAAAAAATAAAAATTAAAAAAAAAAAAAAATGTTTTTTTTTTTTTTTTACATTTATTAGTGCAACAATATTGCTCCCATTTCAATTATAATGTGAACAATGATGCTGCACTAACGATTTTTTCTATGGGGGGCGTTTGCTAAAAAACACGTAATTTCCCCCCAAAAAAAGTAACGATTCCTCATTTCTAATTTTTTTAACAAGCGCACCCCATAGAAAATATAACCGCAAACGATCGCATTTTAAAATGTGAAAAAAAGCACTTTACACATTGTAAATTATTGAAAATTCAAATTTTATTGCATATTTTGTTATAATATAAAGACATGACATAATGTATACATATAATAATGACATATTATGAATCTGCACAGTCTGCCGGAAAGAACGATATATAATATGTCTGGGTCATATATTAAAATAAGGCTTCAAAACGCGGTTAAACATGATGAGCGAAACCGGTAAAAATGACCTCAGCACAGAGGTGGGAAAAGGCTCAGCAGCGAAAGGGTTAATAGTGAGTGTACTGTACTATTAACCAAAGTGCAATTGCGAACCTATATATAGATAAAATAGGGATAATGCTAGAAATAATCATAAAAAGTGAATGAGTTCGAAATCGTTATTGAGACCATTAGGGGCCATAGTGCCTAATTCGAATATAGGCTTCATTTCCTCCCTCCCTAAAACCATAGTCTCACTCATACCTTTATTAAAAAACTTAACCCTTTTAATGGCTTTAAATTTCAAATCTTTAGGACAACTATTATGTACAAGTCTAAAGTGCTGGGATACTGAGTGTTTTTCGTACTGATTTCGTATGTTCCGCACGTGCTCAGATACTCTTACATTCAGGGCACGACTAGTTCGTCCTTTATACTGAAGTCCACACAGACATTCCAGTTGGTATATGACATTTTTCGTACAACAGGTCAAAATACCTCTGATTCTAACCTCTTTACCAATTTTCTTGTTGTAAAAATTTTCTGAGAGTGTTTTGGTGTTTCCCGTGGATCTACAGGCTAAGCATTGGCCACATTGGTAAAAGCCTTCTTTTAAATTAAAATGATTAGGGACTACTTTTTTTCTCTCAAATTTGCTCTTAACTAATTTACTTTTAATATTCCTCGCTCCCCTGAAGATAATTCTTGGTTTGTCACCAAATATTGAACCGAGATCTTTATCTTTTTTTAGGACATGCCAATATTTTTGAAATGTCCTCTTGATTAACTGATTCTCGTTATTAAATTCACAGATGAATGGGACATCTCGTGGGACGTCTTCTCGTATTTTGTATTTTATGAGACTATCCTGGTCTACGTCCTTCAACTCTTTTATTAAACTATCCAACTCTTGTTCATCATATCCCTTGTCGATAAATTCAATTTTGAGGGACTCTCATTTGGGGATATCCAACTTTATCCCCCAATCTAAGTTATCCAATTGATCTAGGAACTCTATAAGATCTCTCTCCTCTCCCTTCCATATAAAGAACACGTCATCTATGAATCTTTTATATATGGGCACTCTTCCTAGTTCCCAGTCACGCGAACCGTAGACAAAGTTGGTTTCCCAACCTGCCATATAAAGGTTCGCGTAACTGGGCGCGAACCGAGTGCCCATAGTGGTCCCTCTAGTCTGGAGATAAAACTTCTCCTCAAACTGGAAATAATTATTTTCCAATATGAATTGAATGCCTTCCATAACAAAGTCCACTTGTTTATTGTTAAGATCTTTTGACAAACTTAGTTGTTCTTTAACAATCTCTACTCCCTTTTTATGTGGAATATTACTATAAAGTGCATTTACATCACAAACCACTAGAATGCAGTCACTTTCCCAATTTACTTCCCTTAGTTTATGAAGCATATCTAAAGTGTCTTTGGTATAAGACCCTATCTTTTTTTTTGTGTTCAAAGGGTTTATTGAGAAGAATTTCATACATGAAAAAATAAATGAATAGGTAATGCAGTACCAGGTCAAGTACGGTGGTTCTTCCAAATTACAGTGTTAACGTATGTTAATAAAACATAAGAGTATATCGCCATAAAATAAAGGCAATGAAATTCAGCAAACATATACAGAATAAAGTCAATGAGTATCAACAAGCATATATTTGAAAACCAACAACGTGTTCAACTGTATCAAGAAGTATATTCCTGTCGGTAAATTTCGGGAAGTGGCTCCTTCCAATTATTTCGGTCATATTACCTACTCTGAAAAAGAGTCCTGTGCAATTCCTAAGTAATAGTACGACCAACAGTTGAATGACAGTAAACTTTATCCGTTCATTAAATACATATGTGAACAAGAATGAAAAAGAAAAGAAAAGATAGGCTCCTATAGTAGGAGATGAAAACAGGAAGGGATGAGAGGATGGAGAGAGAGTTGGGGGAGGATAAAGAGAGTGAAAAGAGGTTGAGGAGAGAAAGGAGAGAAAAAAAAAGGGGGAGGGGTGGGGATGGGAGGAGCGGCATAAGTGTAGTTCCAGTCAATGAGCGCTGCCAGCACAACCCCTTAAATAATTAGGGAATTAGGCTCAGTAAGTGAGGTATGAATATTACGAGGGATCCGAGCACAGAGGAGGGTGTTATAGTCTGTCCCTATGTTATCTAGATTCAAGTCTGCTCCAGCCACTGCCGGAATGCTACCGAGGACATAAAGGTTTCCCAGTGAAACCAGGTCGTATTATGGACCGTAGCCCATTGTTCTGGAGCGACAGAGGTCATTTCTTGGGAGCGTATGAGTTCTATCCGGTCAGCCAGAGCCCTGGTTGATGGGGTAGTCGAAGAATTCCAATGGATAGGTATGAGAAAACGGGCTGCCAACAGAATCTTTAAAAGTACTGACTTTTTTAAATGTTTCACGGGCATCGGCAGGTGTCCCAGAAGGAAAATCTTGGGCTCCAATTCCAGGTCAACATCAGTAGTGTGGAGTATTAAGGAATGCGTGGCTTTCCAGAACGGGACGAGAAGGGAGCAGCTCCACCATATGTGTAGGTACGTCCCCAATTCCTGGTTACAGCGCCAGCAGACAGTCGAGTAGGTACGACTAACGCGAGCCAGCCATACCGGTGTGGTATACCACATAGTCAGGATCTTATATGACGTCTCTTTCAGTTTGGTAATAGGGGTGCTCCGATGCAGTAGGTCCAAAGCCTTGGACCAATGAGTCTCCGGGATATCCGTGTCAATCAGTGTATCCCATTTTCCCACATATGTCGGTAGATCAGTATCTGAGGATTGGAGTTGATGATATAGGGTTGAAAGGCTGCGGGATAGAGTGAGCCCTAGGGCACAGAACGTTTCAAAGGGGGTTAGAGGTCTCGTTAAAGAAGTTCCATTGGGAAGCGATTTCAAAAAATGTTTGATCTGCTGGTAGTTGAAGCTGTCCAAAAGAGTTGGTGATGCTCCCCCTTCTGAGAGGGGTATTTGTTTGAACTGGCCATCTGCCAGTACGTGCATTGCCAGTAACCCAGGATGTGTGGTAAACCTGTCCCGTAGTTGTGATCTAACCCCTCCCGATAATCCCGGATTGTGCGAGAGTGGAAGTAGTGGCGAGGGGAACGTGGCTAGTGAGTAGCGGATCCGGAGACGATGCCAAATGGAGACAGTGCTTGCCAGTGTCAGCGTGGTTTTGCAGGGGTGTGGTAGGTGGCCCGGGATGAGCCATGGTATTGCCCATAGCGGGATGGATGCAAGTTTAGTCTCTAAATCTATCCATTGTTTTGTAGAGGTAGGTGACATCCAGTCCAGAATTCTGGTCAGTTGGGCAGCATAGTAATACAGACGAATATCCGGGAGGGCTAGGCCCCCCTGAGATTTTGACCGACACATTATTGCAAACTGCAGCCGGGGTCTTGAACCCAAGACCCTATCTTTTTAACTATGGGTTGTAAGATTTTATCGACATATTCGGATAAATTACTAGTGATAGAATTAATACCAGCCACTATCATGGCTGGTAATCATATCATATATCAAAGTAATCATATCATATTACTTTCATCCAAAGCCTGCATAAATTTCACCATAATTTAGCCAAAAATTCACTAAACTTTTTCTGCGTGTCCTAAAATGACTTTTCATACAGGCTGCTGCCCCAAGCAGTTGTTTATGAATAGATTAAAGGAAAAGCATTTACCGTCATTTGAAACGTCATTTTTTGTTTTTAAATGATTTAAATTTTGCCCAATCATGGGCTCACAGAGCTAAGTCCCGCAGCACACTATACAGTCAGGTCCAGAAATATTGGGACATCGACACAATTCTAACATCTTTGGCTCTATACACCACCACAATGGAGTTGGAATGAAACAAACACAATGTGCTTTAACTGCAGACTGTCAGCTTTAATTTGAGGGTATGTACATCCAACTCAGGTGAACAGTGTAGGACATACAGCAGTTTGCAGATGTGCCTCCCACTTGTTAAGGGACCAAAAGTAATGGGACAGAATAATAATTATAAATCAAACTTTCCCTTGCAAATCCTTTGCAGTCAATCACAGCCTGAAGTTTGGAACGCATAGACATCACCAGACGCTGGGTTTCATCTCTAGTGATGCTCTGCCAGGCCTCTACTGCAATTGTCTTCAGTTCCTGCTTGTTCTTGGGGCATTTTCCCTTCAGTTTTGTCTTCAGCAAGTCAAATGCATGCTCAGTGGGATTCAGGTCAGGTGATTGACTTGGCCATTGCATAACATACCACTTCTGTCCCTTCAAAAACTCTTTGGTTGCTTTTGCAGTATGCTTTGGGTCATTGTCCATCTGCACTGTGAAGCGCCTTCCAATGATTTCTGCAGCATTTGGCTGAATGTGAGCAGATAATATTGCCCGAAACACTTCAGAATTCATCCTGCTGCTTTTGTCAGCAGTCACATCATCAATAAATATAAGAGAACCAGTTCCATTGGCAGCTATACATGCCCACGCCATGACACTACTACCACCATGCTTCACTGATGAGGTGGTATGCTTCAGATCATGAGCAGTTCCTTTCCTTCTTCATACTCTTCTCTTCCCATCACTCTGGTACAAGTTGATCTTGGTCTCATCTGTCCATAGGATCTTCTTCCAGAACTGTGAAGGCTTTGTTAAGTGTTGTTTGGCAAACTCTAATCTGACCTTCCTGTTTTTGAGGCCCACCAATGGTTTACATCTTGTGGTGAACCCTCTGTATTTACTCTGGTGAAGTCTTCTCTTGATTGTTGACTTTGACACACATACACCTACCTCCTGGAGAGTGTTCTTGATCTGACCAACTGTTGTGAAGGGTGTTTTCTTCACCAGGGAAAGAAATCTTCGTTCTTCCACCACAGTTGTTTTCCGTGGTCTCCCTGGTCTTTTGGTGTTGCTGAGCTCACCGGTGTGTTCCTTCTTTTTGAGAATGTTCCAAACAGTTGTTTTGGCCACGCGCAATGTTCTTGCTATCTCTCTGATGGGTTTGTTTTGTTTCTTCAGCCTAATGATGGCTTGCTTCACTGATAGTGAAGGCTCTTTGGATTTTATCTTGAGAGTTGACAGCAACAGATTCCAAATGCAAATAGCACACTTGAAATTAACTCTGGGCTTTTTATCTGCACATTGTAATTGGGGTAATGAGGGAATATCACACACCTGGCCATGGAACAGCTGAGAAGCCAATTGTCCCATTACTTTTGGTCCCTTAACAAGTGGGAGTTACATCTGCAAACTGCTGTAAGTCCTATGCCGTTCACCTGAGTTGGATGTACATACCCTCAAATTAAAGCTGACAGTCTGCAGTTAAAGCACATTGTGTTTGTTCCATTCCAACTCCATTGTGGTGGTGTATAGAGCTAAAGATGTTAGAATTGTGTCGATGTCCCAATATTTCTTGACCTGACTGTATAAGGTTTCCACACAGCGCTTCTGCACGCGTTTGAAAGGAGATTTCATAGGAGATTGTTGTTGTGTTAGTGTGTTGTTACTGCCAGTCTGCCACCAGCTACTGGGGGGGTCTGGGGGGGTCTCATTTCTACCAAATATCTGGGAATTGTTGTAATCTTTGTGCTCAGTCCCAGCAACTATTTTGGGGGGTCAGTAATTTCTCCAAAATATTTTGGAATTGAGGTATTCTGAGGTAATCTTTGTGCTCACTCCCAGCAACTATTTTGAGTGCTCAGTAATTTCTTTAAAATATTTGGGAATTGAGGTGATCTCTGTCTTGTCACTGCCACACAGTATTTTGGGGGTCACTAATTTCTACAAAATATCTGGGAATTCTGGTGATCTGTGTCTTGTGACTCACTGCCAGTGCCATGCAGTATTTTGGGGGTTACTAATTTCTACAAAATATTTGGGAATTGAGGTGATCTGTGTCTTGTGACACAGCCAGTGCCACGCAGTTTTTTGGGGTCACTAATTTCTACAAAATATTTGGGAATTGAGGGGATCTGTGTCTTGTGACTCACTGCCAGTGCCACGCAGTTTTTTGGGGGTCACTAATTTCTACAAAATATTTGGGAATTGAGGTGATCTGTGTCTTGTGACTCACTGCCAATGCCACACAGTATTTTGGGGGTCACTAATTTCTACAAAATATCTGGGAATTGAGGTGATCTGTGTCTTGTCACACAGCCAGTGTACGCAGTATTTTGGGCATCAGTAATTTCTACAAAATATTTGGGAATTGTTATAATCCGTGTGCCTCATTGGCTGCCACACATCAGGGGGTCACACTGATTTATAGATGGTTTCTGAGACTTGTAATCTGTGTCTTCTCACTGCCAGCAATCAGGGGGTCCCACATACTTCTAGCACATTTATGCGAATTGTAATTTGTGTCTTCTCACTGCCACCCAGTGTCAGGAACGTGGGGATGGTACCTGGGTGGCACCTGGATGGAAGGGGTATGAGCCCAGGATGCAGTGGTCTGTACTGATAAACAGAGGATATGTATAGTGGAGGGTGGATGGAAATAAAGACTAACCAGGTTGATTGCAGAGGATGATGTTGTAATTGCAGGAACCAGAATATTGGGGTATCAGGATCAAGTAGCAGAGTAGCAACAAAGTAACGATGTTCACTCTTCGTGAGCATGAGCCGTAATGAACCAGCAATGTGTGAGTGTGGGGCAGAGCCCTTTATTTTGTGAGTCACGTGTGTTTTGGTGTTAACTCTTACAATGCTGGTTGCAGGGCAGGAACAGAACATGAAGTGTACCACCAGGGGGGGTTCCAGAATGGCTACAGCCAGGGATCCTGACACCGAGCCAGTGCACGCAGTATTTTGGGTGTCAGTAATTTCTACAAAATATTTGGGAATAGTTATAGTCCGTGTGCTTCACTGGCTGCCACACATCAGGGGGTCACACTGATTTATAGGAGGTTTATGAGACTTGTAGTCTGTGTCTTCTCACTGCCACCCATCAGGGGGTCCCACATACTTCTAGCAGATTTATGCAAATTGAAATTTGTGTCTTCTCACTGCACACCCATCAGAGGGTCACACTGGTTTATAGGAGGTTTCTGAGACTAGTAATCTGTGTCTTGTCACTGGCTGCCAGCTATCAGGGTGTCTCACTGAGTTATACCAGAGTTCTGTAAATCTTTATACCAGAGTTTAATCAGAGTTCTGTATATATTTAATCTATATATCACTCACCATGTCTGAAAGAACAAAAAGGACAGGCAGTCACTCTCAGACACAAATAAGAGGGCAAGCAGCCCCTGTGTCGGGAGGCTGTGCCTCTGGTCATGGTGGACGTGGTGCATACTCTGCAGGGGCATGCTTGTCCTTTCTAACTGGTGCTGGCCGTCTTCTTAAGCAGCAGCAACATACAGAGGATTTGGTGGAACGGCTAACCAGGCCATCCTCATCCTCCGAGTCCTCTGCCAGCCAGGCTTGTAGTGCTTTACAGTCCACCTCAGCTGCCAAAACATCTAATGCAGCCTCCATGTCCACAGCTACTCCTGCCGTAGCCTCACTATCACACACAGAGGAGTCAGCTGAATTGTTTGACTACAATGACAGTGACATGCTGCATGAGGATGCGCAGCAACTCCAGTGCTCTGATTCAAACTCTGAAGTTGAGGAAGGGAGTATAATCAACCTAGATGAAGGGGGTGCCAGTGATGACACACAAATAACTGGCACTCATGTTGCCCCAGCAGCTGCAGCATACTGCCAAGTTGGCTCCAGTGACGGGGAGATAGGGGGTGATGACAATGATGATCAGGTCACTGACTCCACCTGGGTGCCTGATCGAACAGAGGAGTCAAGTGAGGAGGAGGAGGAGGCACAGCAAACACAAGGCACAACATCCTCTATGACCAACCGTAGCACTAGCCAGTCCAAGGCATCAGATGTCAGAGCTGCTCAGGTGCAGAACACTGTTGTCTCAAAGCACACATCCAGGAACTCTGCTGTCTGTGAGTTCTTTAAGAAATGTGCAGCAGACCGCACTGTTGCTATTTGTGATCTATGTCAGATGAGGCTCAAGTGTGGGAAATACACCGGACGTTTGGGTACCACGTGCTTGAGGCGACATATGACCAACTGCCACTCATCCTGTTGGCACAAAACTTTGTGTAGGTCCTCCTCACCTGTCTCTACCCCCACTATATGTCCTGCCATGTCATTGACTCCAACCTCCACTGACAGTAGACATGTGCACAGCACAAAATTTTGTTTTGAACTAATGGATTAGTCCTAAAATGCAATTTATTTAGTTACTAAAGAAATTCGTTTTCAGTTCTTTAGTATGAAAACTAATTTCATTCATCCGAAAACCAGTGGATACAATTACTATTGTAGAGACTCCTCAGAGGGCTGAGATTGCTGCTTGTTACAGTATCTCTCACTCGGGGGCGTGGCCGGACGTTGCAGCGCGCGGTCGCATGTAAGGGAAGCTCCTGAGACCGGCGCTGAACTTTCATTTCTAGCAGCTAAAACACAGCAACCTCGGGGCTGAAAACTCACCCACAGGTGGGTGACACCTTCTAGCTCCCAGATGGCACCTCCTAAAGCGCAGCGGACGCTGGAACCGCTAAAATCGGCGAAAAAAGACCAGGTTCGTGAGGCCCAAGATGGCGGATCTCCCTCTTCTGTTTCCTCTTTTACAATGGAGGCAGCTGTGGTGGGCCCACCTTGCATGTCTGACACTTCACCGCCTTCAGAAAGCAGACTTCATGCCATGCTGCAAGAACTCCGCTCTACCATCCAAACGGATATCAAAGAGGCGCTGCAGGAGCTGAGGCGCGATGTACAGGACCTGGGTGAGCGGACCGATTCTTTGGAGTCTAAAGCAGATGACTTATGTTTAGCTCACAATGACCTGGTGGACCGTCATATAGCTTTGCAAGCAGCACACGACACCATGGCAACGAAATTAGCCGATATGGAAGACCGTTCATGGCGCAATAATGTACGGATCCGGGGCATTCCGGAGGCAGTGGCTCCTGCTGACCTCCAGCCTTATATTATGGAGATTTTCCAGATCTTGGTACCAGCATACTTGCCGCAAGATTTTCTGATGGATCGGGCACACAGACTGCCGCGTGCCAAAAATCTGCCACCCTCAGCTTCCAGGGATGTGCTGGTCCGGGTGCATTTTTTCCACGTTAAAGAAGCATTAATGAGAGTGTCAAGGAAATCCATGCCTCTACCCTCTCCATATGCCGAAGTTTCTTTCTATGCAGACCTGTCAACAGCTACCATGTCTAAAAGGAGGGAATTCTCGTCTTTCACCAAAATCTTACGTGACCACAACATGGCGTATCGTTGGGGATTTCCCACGAAGATCCTATTATGGCGGGAAGGAGCTTTACACGTCATTCCAGATCCCCTCGCTGGCATGCGTTTGCTGACGGAATGGAAGGTGGTGTCGGAGTTTACTCCTCCTCGTGTGGAATCGTCTTCGCCGCTGAAAGTCTCTCCGGAGTGGCACCGGATCCGACATTTTTTTTTTTCTCTCTCGTACTTGGTACGGGTTTTCTTTTTTTTATTCTTTTCTTTTTTCTCTTTTACTTAACTGTTTTCTGGTTCAACTTATGTGTGTAAAGTATGTACTGTATGTATTGTTTGTTTATTTGGTATGCACTACGCTATATCATTCCAGGTATTACTGTAAGCGGAGGAATCCCCCCATCCTCCCACGGAGGTTGTGTGTCATGTCCGCTGCGAGATCTAGACAGCTGGACGTAATTAACGATGAGTAAACCTCACTTCCAAATTTATTCCTTAAATGTTCGGGGCTTGAATACTCCGTACAAGCGACATGCTTTATTTCGTGACCTACATAAGTCCCAACCTGCTATTGTATGTTTGCAAGAGACTCATTTCTGTAAGAGACGCCCGCCGTTTCTGAAGTCACGTATGTATAATGATGCATATCACTCCACTGCCCAGACAAAATCTAAGGGTGTCTCGATCCTGTTCCATAAAGACTGGACCTTTGTGTGTTCGGCTCAGTATGTTGATCCGTTGGGTCGCCTGGTAATCCTGGTGGGCACGCTGAACGAATTACCTATCACTATAGCCAATCTTTATCTTCCTAATGACAACCCAGTTTCTTATCTTCGAAAAGCTTATGGTAGAGTGAGGAAAATGTCTAGTGGTACGATGTTTCTATGTGGGGATTTTAACTGCACTCCTGATCCCGACGTTGATACCCAATCAGGCCAACCCCGCTCCCACACCCGCTCCTCCCCATCCTCTAGCAAACAATTACGGGAATTTATGCATTCGTTTGAATTATATGATTCTTGGAGGATATGTCATCCTGATACGCGCGATTACACTTTTTTTTCTCATGTTCATTCCTCATACAGTAGAATTGACTTGTGTTTGATTCATAGTTCGGCTTTGTCCCGCCTAATGGAGGCGTCCATCGGCGTTATCACGTGGTCTGACCATGCTCCGCTTACGCTTACCTTTGAAGCGGCTTTCCCGCCGAGGGGTATGGGGAACTGGAGACTCAATGACTCGCTTATTGTGAATGGGGATGACGTGACAAAACGCTACAACTCCTTCGGGAGTACTTTACGGCAAACATGACTGAGGATGTTGCAATGTCGTCGGTTTGGTTGGCCCACAAAGCGGTTCTGCGGGGACACTTTATACAGAAAGGAGCGCAGCGTAAGAGAAGTTTTAACGCCAGACAAATGCCCTCATACAACGAATCACTGTATTGGAAACCCAGAATAAATCCTCTCCTGCCCCAAATATTTCAGCTCAATTGATTTTACAGCGCCGTGAGTTGGAGCATCTTTTGCTCCAGGTCACGGCACGCTCAATTAGACGGCTTAATTATGCTCATTATACTCAGGGGAATAAACCGGGGAAATTGCTGGCGTCTAAACTGAAAGCAAAACGAATGCAAACCAACATACCGTACCTATTGGGTGCTAATAACGTAAAAATTTACAACCCAGCCCTTATCACTGACGAATTCGCACGCTACTACGCCTCCTTGTACAACCTAGGAATAGACCACACAGTGCCGTCCCCTACACCGGGCGACATAGATACCTTTCTCCAGATGGTTAATCTCCCCTCTATCTCTTCCTCTCAATCCGCGGGTTTGCTTGCTGCATTTACAGAGGAGGAGGTACATAAGGCCATTAAGGCACTTCCGAAAAATAAAGCTCCGGGCCCCGACTGTTTTACAAATCTGTATTACCAAAAGTTTGCTCCGTCTCTAGTCCCGACTCTCACCCTGGTTTTTAATGACATTAAAAATACTGGCATTATCCCTCCGGAGATGCTGCAAGCGACTGTAGTGACCCTGCCTAAACCCGGTAAACCCCCGTCGCATTGCGCCAATTTCCGCCCCATATCCCTGTTGAATGTAGATGCAAAATTATATGCTAAATTATTAGCTAACAGACTGGCCCCTCTACTTCCCTCCTTGATCGCGAATGAACAAACTGGCTTTGTCCCCGGACGCCAGACATGTGACAACACCCGACGTTTTTATGACATAATTGACTTAGCTCATAGAACTAATACCTCTGGACTCTTGCTGGCATTGGACGCTGAAAAGGCGTTTGACCGCCTGCACTGGGGGTATATGCGGACGGTGTTGCTGCGGTTTGGTTTCCCGGAACATTTTGTGAATAGTATTATGGCCCTTTACTCAGCTCCGTCGGCGAAAGTTTTGGCTTCAGGGTTTTTATCCTCCCCCTTTCACATAACCAACGGCACCCGACAGGGTTGTCCACTATCCCCGTTGATATTCATTCTGGCCCTAGAACCCCTGGCGTTGCAGATTAAAACCTCCCCGGCAATCAAGGGTTTATCGACCCCGAATGGGGAGCATAAATTGGCACTATTCGCGGACGACATACTGCTCTTCCTGACCTCACCGGAGACTTCACTCCCGCCCCTGTTTGACATCCTTGATAAATTTGGCGCGTTATCTTATTACAAAAATAATATGAGTAAAACACAAGCTCTCTCCATAAATATGGCTGCTTCCTCCCTTAGCTCTATGCGTAGTAAGTACCCTTTTGATTGGCGCTCTACTTCTTTAAAATACTTGGGTATCTCCCTATCAAATCGCGAGGTACCATCCTTAAGGAAAATTTCACGCCATTATTGACCTCCATAGAGACACAGCTCTCTAATTGGAGTACAAACGATTCCTCTTGGCTGGGCCGCATGGCGGCCATAAAGATGTGCATCTTACCCCAAATTTTATACTATTTCAGGAATATCCCTGTTTTTATTCCGGCGCATTTATTGCTCCGGCTGCAAAAGTTACTCCATGCACATATTTGGAAGGGGAAACCCCCTCGAGTGTCAGCTTCCACAGTCACCAGGCCGCGACGTAATGGAGGGTTGGGGTTTCTGGACTTACACTCTTATTATAAAGCAGCCTTACTAGCCCAACTGTTATCATCAATGCACTTGAGAGAACCACCACTATGGTTACTACTGGAGAATGCCATGATTTTCCCATATAAACTCCATGACTTGATGTGGCTTCCATTTCTGCCGAGGAACAGTACCACAGGTCTGCTGCCCGCTTCAATGCTTTCTCTATGTCTTGGCGCCTGTGGGGTCGCTCCTTGGTACGACCTTATGATCTACTATGCCTCGCTCCCCTAAGAGTATTGTGTCGTTCTATCCCTGATTTAAACTTGGACTCTTGGTTCTGGCGCGGTTTGACTCATGTATGGCAGCTCTTTACGCCCAACTCCCTGAAATCCTTCCCTGATTTGGTACAGGAATTTGCCATCTCACCGAGTGATTGCTTTACGTACCTTCGGGTGAAACATGCTTTGACCCAAAGAGGGCCTAACCTCTTTTAATGAAGCAAATCTTTCAGCCTTTCATAAACTATGTATGGGAAGGAAATGTCAAATGAAACCGTTGTCTCTGTGTTATAATAGCCTCCTAACCCCAACCCCACCTAAGAAATTACCCTATATGGTTAAATGGGAAAAAGATTTGGCTTTAACTATTTCCATAGAGGATTGGTCATACGCCATGGACACGATATTTAAATACTCTAGAAGCACCAACCTACGTGAGGCCCACATCAAATTGCTGTGTAGATGGTATTTAACTCCTAACCGGTTGGCCCATATCTCAGGGAATTTGGGCTTATGTTGGAGATGTCTCACCGGTCCTGGCTCTCTATTACATACGTTTTGGCTATGTCCTATTCTGGGGGGTTATTGGGAAAAGTTACGTAGATTGATTTCCCATTGTACTTTGCTTACGCTTCCAATCTGCCCGAAAGTGTACCTCTTGCATCTTTTACCCGTTAACATTCAGACCCGTCATAGGAGGTTTATTTCCATGGTACTTGGGACGGCAAAAATAGTTATAGCAAGACATTGGCGTTCTTCCGTCTGCCCCTCTATGAGGGAGGTTATGGTTGCCCTCGAAAGTGTGTTTAAATATGAGGAAATGTTCCACACAGCGAATAATTCTATATGCCAACTTGAGGAAACGTGGGAGGGATGGAGGGTGTTTGTCGATTCTGGACTTTTGATATAAGGTTCCTCGATATGTAAGACTGTAGTGCTGCCATGTTGTATGTTTTATGTTTATTTTAGTTTAGGAATTTATGTTTTTATTGGAAAATGGAGTCTGTACAATCGACCCCTTTCCAGAGTTCAACGATAATTCCATTCGAATTGTATTGTTTATTGCCAATGTTGCAAATCTATGTCTCTTCCTTCTGATGCTTTCTTTATTTGCATGTTTGTACCATTCATGTGTGCACTCCAATAAAAATCTTTATATGGAAAAAAAACAAAAACAGTATCTCTCAGTCTCAGCACAATGTGTCATGCAAAGCTGTTACAGTAACTGACTGCTGCTCATCACAGCGCTCAGAGTTTCCGTAAAACTAGTAAACAATATTTTTATATATAAGAGGTTAGAACAATATTATTTACTTGTTTTACTGAAACTCTGAGCGCTGTTACAGTCAGTTACTGTAACAGCTGAGCCTGATACATTGTACTGAGAGATAATATAACAAGCTGCCGATCTCAGCGCTCACAGCCACTGGATTTAAAGGGCTAAAAAAAGGCTCCTCTCTGTATAATGTATAGAACATCCTTCTGCATTAATTAATACCCCTCTCTGTATAATGTAGATAACATCCTCCTGCATTAATTAATACCCCTCTCTGTATAATGTATACAACATCCACCTGTATTAATTAATACCCCTCTCTGTATAATGTATAGAACATCCTCCTGAATTAATGTCCCTCTCTGTATAGAATATCCTCCTCAATTTATACCTTTCTCTATATAATGTATATAACATCCTCCTGCATTAATACCCCTCTCTGTATAATGTATAGAACATCCTCCTGCATTAATTAATGCCCCTCTTTGGATAGAACATCCTACTGCATTGGCATGTGGAGGGTGCAGAACTTCGGAATGCAATGCTTATCCAGCACAGGAGTGAGAAATTTTACTTAAACTTTGTATCTCTATGGGGGAGACAGACAGGAATATAAAAGCAGGGGAGAGGGAAAATATTAACGTAAATCAGTCTGAAAGCTCAGAGAAGAGATGACTGGTGCAAATTTATTTTTATAATAAAATAAAGCGCTTTAAATCCAGGGAAAACATTCAAATAAATCACACTGAAGGCTCATAATGACAGAGTAACTGTGAGAGGTGAATACTAATGTATCAGACGTAAAAAAAAAACTTTATAACAAGCAGCACTGGGAGCGGAGAGGGACTTCATATAAAACGTGTATTATAGATGAGGAAAGGGGGATAGTGCTCCTGGATAATATAAAAGATATCAGACCTAAGCCCCTATTATGCAGAGCGGGAGGGGAGATAACACACGTTTTATAAAGTCCCTCTTTTCTCCCAGTGCTGCTTGTTATAAATGGTAGACATGTGCATTCGTTTTAGTACTAAAACGATTTAGTCCGAATTTTGGGATAATTTCGTTTTAGTATGACTCAAGAGAAACGAAACTGCTCAGTACAAAAAACGAAAGAAACTAAAATAAAATGCACTACATTTTAGTTTCAGTCCTTTTTGTGATATTATATTGATGAGTGAAGGAGACCAGCAATGAAGAGCGCAACATCCGAAGTTCTGCACCCTCCACATGCCAATGCAGGAGGATGTTCTATACAGAGAGGGACATTAATTCAGGAGGATGTTCTATATATTATACAGAGAGGGGTATTAATTAATGCAGGTGGATGTTGTATACATTACACAGAGAGGGGTATTAATTAATGCAGGTGGATGTTGTATACATTACACAGAGAGGGGTATTAATTAATGCAGGTGGATGTTGTATACATTATACAGAGAGGGGTATTAATTAATGCAGGAGGATGTTCTAAACATACAGAGAGGAGCCTTTTTTTTTTTAGCCCTTTAAATCCAGTGGCTGTGAGCGCTGAGATCGGCTGCTTGTTACATTATCTCTCAGTACAATGTATCAGGCTCAGCTGTTACAGTAACTGACTGCTGCTCATCACAGCGCTCAGAGTTTCAGTAAAACAAGGAAATAATATTGTTCTAACGTCTTCTATATAAAAATATTATTTACTAGTTTTACTGAAACTCTGAGCGCTGTGATGAGCAGCAGTCAGTTACTGTAACAGCTTTGCCTGACACTGGGCAGTATTACAATGTTGGTGCTAACTTAACCAGAGCTGTTGTAACTGAAAACCTCCATAGGCTATAATAGCTCTGGGAAGTTTACAACAGCTCTGGTTAAGTTAGCACCAGCTATATAATATGGCCCACATTGTGCTGAGAGTGAGAGATACTGTAACAAGCAGCGATCTCAGCCCTCTGAGGAGCCACTACTATAGTAATTGTATCCACTGGTTTTCGGATGAATGAAATTAGTTTTCATACTAAAGAACTGAAAACGAATTTCTTTAGCAACTAAATAAATTGCATTTTAGTACTAATGCATTAGTTCAAAACGAAATTTTGTGCTGTGCACATGTCTAATAAATGGGTTTTTACTATCCAGCCCTCCTCTGTCATTAGCTTTCAGTGTGATTTATTTGAATGTTTTCCTTCTCCAGCTGCTTTTATTATCTTGTCTGCCTCATGGACATGCAAGGGTTAAGTAAAGGTTTCCTCTCCTGTGCTGGCTGTCTGTGCTGCGAGTGAGTTTCCTGGAGCTCTATCACTGTCTGAGTTTCGGATAGGGGTTGGGAAGGATTACGCATACAAACCTTTTCTGTAGCTTTGCGATTTTGCGCTCTTCACTGCTGGTCTCCTTCACTTACCAATGTAATATCACAAAAAGGACTGAAACTAAAATGTAGTGCATTTTATTTTAGTTTCTTTTGTTTTTTGTACTGAGCAGTTTCATTTCTCTTGAGTCATACGAAAACTAAATTATCCCAAAATTCTGACTAAATCGTTTTAGTACTAAAACGAATGCACATGTCGAACTGACAGGGATGATGCTACATTAATGGATGTACCAGGTCCTTCCTTACAATGTGACAGCATCCCATCAGCTGAAGATTTACGCAGTCAGATTACATTGCCCCAGCTGCTGCAGCGTAAGAAAAAATATAGTTCCAACCATTCCCAAGCACAGCGTCTAAATGCCGGCTTTGCAAAATTACTCGCATTGCAGCTGCTGCCTTTCCAGCTGGTGGACTCTGCTCCCTTCCTTGAATTTGCTGAATGTGCTGTACCACAGTGGCAGGTTCCAAAACGCCATTTCTTTTCACGGAAGGCCATTACAGCACTATACCAGCACGTGGAAGACAATGTTATGGAGTCATTGGGAGACACAGTCAGCAGCAAGGTGCATGTGACTTTAGACACGTGGTCCAGCAAGCATGGACAGGGCCGTTACATTTCCTTCATGGCACACTGGGTAGCTGAGCTTGCAGCTGGGAGGGATCCAGGATGGGGCTCTGTGCTGAAGCTTGTTCATCCACCACGCCTCCAGAAAGCTGCTTGTATGAGGTCCGTCTGCTCCACCTCCACCTCTCCCTCTTCCTCCTCCTCCTTCTCTGTCTCTGGCGAAGTGGCAGTTAAACCGACGCGTGGCAGGGGCTACACAATGGCTCAAGCTAAAAGATGCCATACTGTGCTTGAGCTGGTTTGTTTAGGGGACAGGAGCCACACCGGGCCAGAAATTCTGTCAGCTCTGCAGGGGCAGGTGCAGAGATGGTTAACACCACGCCAGCTTCAGCTGGAAATGGTCATCTATGATAATGACAGCAACCTTCTCTCCGCCCTACGCAAGGGTAAATTGACGCATGTACCATGCCTAGCACACGTCCTAAATCTAGTGGTACAGCGTTTCCTAACCAGGTACCCAGGGCTGGCAGTGTTTCTCAGCCAGGCCAGAAAAGTCTGCAGCCACTTCAGATGGTCATTCCCAGCAAGCGTTCGCCTGGCAGAAATTCAAAGAGAATTTCACCTTCCCACAAACCGTCTGATCTGTGACATGCCCACCAGGTGGAACTCAACATTAGCAATGCTGCAGCGTCTGCACAAGCAGCAGAGGGCCATCAACGAGTACCTGTTTGAGTATGACACAAGGACAGGTTCAGGTCAACTTGGTTTCCCCCCGCTGATGATCAAGGATGCATGCACTGTACTGTCACCATTTGAGGAGGCAATGAGGATGGTGAGCAGGGACAGTGCATGCATCAGTGACGCAATTCCTTTAGTGTTCCTGCTGGAGCACACTCTGTGTGGAATTATAGATGTGGCTCTAGAAGCAGAGCAGCGGGAGGAAGAGGAGGCCTTCCCTAGCTCTCAAGGCCCCAGTCTTTCCGCAGACAGCATTCCAGCGGGTCCTCCTCAGATCAGACAGGGGGAGGATGAGGATGAGGAGGAGGAATATTTAAGTAGTGGGTTCTTCGAAGGTGGAGATTCCTCAAGGGAGGGTTTTGTGTGCCCAGAAATACAAGGGCTAGTGCGTGGCTGGGAGGAGGAAGTGTGCGATACGGTCATCCTCATTGACCAGGAAGACTCGGAAGCTAATGCCACCTCCAACCTACGCTGCACGGGCTCCCTTATAATGCAAAGCCTGCTAAAGGACCCCTGGATTCATGCTATCAAGGAGAGGGATCATTACTGGTTGGCAACCCTTCTTGATCCACAATACAAGGGTAAAGTTGCAAAGCTCATCCTGCCCGCACAGAGGGAGCACAGGATGAAAAACTTGAGGACGCTCTAAAGCGACACTTGTGTAACACCTTTCCAGGCACTGGTAGGTTACCAAGTGATGACACAGGTGCTTCTGAGGCTGCGGATGATCAGAGGAATAGTGGTGAAGGCCAGGGTCACTTGACTGATGCATTTTTAAAAAATTTTTAGTCCAAGACGCCCAGGGACATCAAATGTAGGCACCCATTGCCAGCGTCTTCACCATATGGTGCAGGACTACCTAGGGGCAAGGGCAGACCTGGATACCTTTCCAGCAGATGATCCACTGGCTTACTGGGTGTTGAGATTGGATCTCTGGCCAGAATTTAGCCAATATGCTATGCAGCTACTAGGTTGCCTTTCATCTAGCATGCTTTCTGAAAGGACGTTCAGTGCCGCTGGAGGTTTTGTCACAGACAAAAGAGTGCGTCTGTCCACCGACTCTGTAGACCGGCTGACGTTTATAAAAATGAATCAGTCCTGGATCAGCAGTTATGTCAGCATCAGGGGATTGATAACGGAATAGATCAGGGATGTCTTCTGCATTCACAAAACCTCCAGCACTGAACTCTTCCACAATAGGGTTACTGTGTGAATGCACTTGCTGCCATGAAAGGCACAATATTTGGCTGCACTGACACCTGTGCCAGATTTATATCATTTTAATTTTTTGAACCGCAGGGTCCAACCCTGCACTCTTCCACAATACCACAAAAGGGTTACGGTGTGAAGGCACTTGCTGCCATGAAAAGCACAATATCTGGGTGCAGGGCCGGTGCAAGAATTTTTGCCAACAAAGGCGAAGGGTCACTTTGGCACCCCCCCAAACCCCATGACTAATCCACGTTTTTCACTATCCCACAAAATAGTTCACTAATAATCCTATACTTCATGATCAAACCTATTATCCCACATTCTCTGTGTTTCTATCTCCTGAGTGTGTTAGTAAATCCTTCTAATATGATGATCTCTTTTGTCACCCATGTGTCTCCTACCCTCCTCCATCTCCCACTTTGTCCTGTCTGCTAATCCTCCCAAGACCATCCTCTACCCTCTGGCATTTTGCCCCAATGTGATCCCTGCCCTTCTCCTCAGCCCCCGGTAATTCCTGCGAGCCTCACTGCATCCCGTCACACCCAGTGATCCCATGCTGGTCTGCACTGCCCCAGTGTCCTGCTACTCTCCTCAGCCCTCTGCCACCCTCGGCTCCCACTCAGCCCTCTGCCACCATTCCCTGCCTCAAAATGTGACTGTGGTCATTCTCCTGTCCCATTACGTGCCCTAAACCCTCACCAGGGCCACAATGAGACAGTTCCAGCCCTCACTGTGCCCCTGCTAGGCTTAATAGCCATTCCAATGTAAAACGCTGTCTTCCCCAGCCCCTGTCACCCTCTACAGTCCTCAACGTGTCGCCGCTCATCCTCCCTAACCTAGTGTGTCCTATGCCACCCTCCGCAACCTCAGACATCAGAACCCAGATACATGCATACCCAGACGCATCAGAACACAGAAACATGCATACCCAGACGCATCAGAACCCAGATACATGCATACCCAGATGCATCAGAACCCAGATACATGCATACCCACACACATCAGAACCCAGATACATGCATACACAGAGGTATCAGAACCCAGAGGTATCAGAACCCGATACATACATACCCAGACGCACCAGACCCCAGTGTGAGCAGTGAGGGACCAGATATTATCATCATTTATATAGCGCCAACAGTTTCTGCAGCGCTTTACAATAATTAAAAGGGAACACGATATGGATAAACAGACATAGTGTTAGCGGAATCCACTTGGTTCACTCGGGACGAGGCCAGACCGGACACGAGCAAGGATTGTCTGAACACGAGTCTCTTCAGGAAAGGCAAACTTTATTGTGATATCACAACAGATGCTCAAGCAGGATTCAATCGCAAAGAATGAGCCCCGTCTCCCCCCCGACAAGGGGTTTTATACCCCAAATACATAATTAGGTACATCCCAATTAGCCCACCTCCCGATGACACTTTATTCCACCCCACGTGGGTTAATACCTCCCATTGTTAGTACAAAGGAATTCCATACATTGACGATAAATTGGCAAACTTCATGTTAGTCTGACAGTCCGTGATTTGCTGTTGGACTTAATCTGGGCCATGCCCACCTCCCTACAGGCTATGTTTATTTTGTTACAGATAAATCATGGTCTGGTTTCTACGCTTTCTTTGTCTTTCTGCGGGCCCCAACGACCTTGACTTATCTTTCTCTGTGCCTGGAACAGCAGAGATCTCTCTCTCAGCACTTTAATTGTTTTTCTACTAATCTCAGCACATTCCTAAATTTCTACATGTGCCTCATTATAATTTCAGCTAAAAACCTGCCTAGTTATATTTAAGTGAACCAATATTCTGAACAAGATGGTCGCCTGGCTTATAATAGCGGCCATCTTCCAGTCTATTTCCACTACATTCCCCCCTTGGCTCAAGCCTCAGGCTCTTCTCCTGAGACTTGTAGCCATTACACCTCTCTAGTTTTATTCTCGAGTTCCTCATACTTGGGGGGGCCTATTTTTGTTGGGAACATATTGTCATGGAACTGACGTAGCGCTCCCCACGTCAAACCCCAAGACTTTTATTTCCATGGCGAAAACCCCAAAAGACATAGACCGTTGCTTTGGGGAAGACCTTATGTTCATTTATATTGTGTGGTTTTAAATATGTTTTACATCGTTTGGTTTTAGTTTAATTTAGTTTAGTGAAAAATGACATAGCTTTGGTTTTAAAATACTATATTCCTGTAGGTAAATGTGTCTTTGTATAAAACAGTAAACAAGCTTTGCTGTTGTGTAAATTATGCGTCAGGGATTTTCCCCATTATCTAAGTACATGTTTAATTTAAGGGATCTCTGATAGAGTGTGTGTTTAATCTGATGTGCTGGAACAATAGATGTACAAATGTTATGTGGACTGAAGGCTAAGAGAATGTGAAGAATGTTGATTGTAAATAACTGCCATACCTCATTGTATGGATAGGCTCCTAATTAGTATGGGTATGCAAATTATGACTGTTGTACTGGAGCATAAATAGTGGCGTTGTTCATTAAAGGATTCAGATCATCTGAGTGTTTGAAACATACAGCTCTGCCTGGTGGTGTCATTTCACGTCGGCTATATCTCACCACTACCCAGGAACGGGTCATTTTAACTCCGCAGCAGAACCTCGATTCGCCGCGCCGTTGCGCCACCTTGAATTGGTACCTCGGGATACCGCAACCACCCCGAATTGGGACCTCGACTCAGCGCCGTGCCTGCATCTTCAAGGAGACTCTACCGAACCGCGGTTCACCACGCAGACCGTCTCCAGCCTTTCAATGGTCAGTAGATCCGCTGCCCGAGACGCCGAGTGCCGTGCCACTCGGTAGTCGGGCGGATTTCCACCGTGGGTGCCCCATCTACTCTCCAGATCTCCACCGCCACGTGGTCTTCTACCCAAGCCGCTCGAGACGCCGGGTGCCGTGCCACTCGGTAGTCGGGCTTGGCAACACCAAAGAAGGGGGTCAGATAGAGCAGGACCGCAGGCGGATACTCCATTCCGTCACATTGGTGGCAAGCGGTGGATAGCTCTCTGCACCCCCCAAGAAGACCCTCGCCATGGTGGTGTACAGTCACTACACCAGGGACACCCTACGTGGCATGTTGGAGACTCGGGGAGGAAATCCCGGCAACAAAAATAAGAAAACCCTGGTGAAGGAGCTTCACAGGATGGACCAGCAACTGATAAGCGTCCCCAACCCCGTAGAACCCTGGTTCGAGGTTTACAGCACGCCTGGAGCTTCATCCAAGGAATCTACACCCCTCAGCGATACCTCTTTTGTGATTTACAGCGCGCCTGGAGTTGTAATTGAGGACACCGCACATCCCAGCGACCCTTGGATGGAGGCTTACAGCTCGCCTGGAGCTGCATCCGAGGACGCCACACCCCCCAGCGATACCTCTTTTGTGATTTACAGCGCGCCTGGAGTTGTAATTGAGGACACAGGACCCCCGTCCATAAGAGACCGGTTCCAGCGAAGAGTAAGGAGGGCGATGGCCCAGGCCCAGGCGGATGCACCTGGTACCTGGCAGGACGAGCACTGGTGGAAAGATTTTGTCCGCCAGGAGATGTGGAACGAAGCCATTCAACAGGAGGAGGACTGCCCTGAAGAAGCCCTTCCCACTTATACGGAGAGGTTCGAGCACCAGTGGTACTTACGGGTGCCCTTTTTGGGAGCACAGCCCCGAGAGGAATGGCTGACGGAGCTAGGTGAACTGGTCCAGAGCGAAATTATACTGGACACCAGCTACAGAGCCCTCCAGTGGTTTACGTCCCAACTAATGCCCAGCACAGCAGACAGCGGCCCAACAAAAGGCTTCGACTACGGCGGCACAGGGCTGCTGTATACAAGGATGGGCAAAGACCCCGGTTTTGGGGACGACACAGAGTGGCGGCGGGAACAACTCCTGGACCTCCGGTATGAGGAACTGGAAGACCTTGACGATGACCGTGAGGCAGAGGAACTGGAGTTTCTGGTTGAGCAGGAATGGGAGCTCGAAAAGGCCTACAAAAGGCTGTTCGACGACGCTCCACAGCTAGGCCTGAGCCCCATTACCTGGGACTGTCTAGCGGAAGAAGCAGACAGCCCAAGTGACACTGAAGTATTGGAGCCCGAGATGCTCCCATGGGTCCCCGTCGGGACCACAGTAGATGAGCCGGCCAGCTCAGAAGAAGCACGGCAGGTGCCAAGCGACCAGAATGGGCCGCGTAAAGGGTCCGAGTGGCCCAGTGAGGAAGTTATCCTCCCACCCCCGCAAGAAGACACTGTGGCAGTGTCCGTTTACCCAGCAGAAGAGCTGGCAACGGGGCAGAGTGCCGCTGGCCTCTGCCCACCCTCCCTCATCTGCCCCGAGGAGCAGAAGGAGGATTTCCCCGAGCTGCTTATCACGCAGCCTGCTTACCCCATCCACCCCCTGGACTTTGTTCCTGTACCCACCTCCCCAGCAGAAGAGCTGGCAACGGGGCAGAGTGCCGCTGGCCTCTGCCCACCCTCCCTCGTCTGCCCCGAGGAGCAGAAGGAGGATTTACCTGAGCTGCTTATCCCGCAGCCGTTGACCCCACCCTCTGACCCCCTGGACTTTGTTCCTGTACCCACCTCCCCAGCAGAAGAGCTGGCAATGGGGCAGAGTGCCGCTGGCCTCTGCCCACCCCCCTCATCTGCCCCGAGGAGCAGAAGGAGGATTTACCTGAGCTGCTTATCCCACAGCCGTTGACCCCATCCGACCCCCTGGACTTTGTTCCTATACCCACCTCCCCAGCAGAAGATCTGGCAATGCGGCAGAGTGCCGCTGGCCTCTGCCCACCCTCCATCGTCTGCCCTGAGGAGCCGAAGGAGGATTTACCCGAGCTGCTTATCCCGCAGCCGTTGACCCCATCCAACCGCCTGGACGTCATTCCTGCACCCGCTTCCCCAGCAGAAGAGCTGGCAACCGGACAGAGTGCCGCTGGCCTCTGCCCATCCTCCACCATCTGCCCTGAGGAGCAGAAGGGGGATACCCTCGAGCTGCTTATCCCGCAGCCGCTTACCCCATCCAACCCCCTGGACTTTGTTCCTGTACCCACCTCCCCAGCAGAAGATCTGGCAATGCGGCAGAGTGCCGCTGGCCTCTGCCCACCCTCCATCGTCTGCCCTGAGGAGCCGAAGGAGGATTTACCCGGGCTGCTTATCCCGCAGCCGTTGACCCCATCCGACCCCCTGGACTTTGTTCCCACACCCGCTTACCCAGCAGAAGAGCTGGCAACGGGGCAGAGTGCCGCTGGCCTCTGCCCACCCTCTCTCGTCTGTCCCGAGGAGCAGAAAGAGGATACACCCGGGCTGCTTATCCCGCAGCCACTGACCCCACCGGAGATGGAGGACGCCATTCTCCTGCCGGGGACCCTTCCTCGGCCTTGAACCTCCCAGCCGACGCGCTGGCAATGGGGCAGAGCCTGTTTCAACTCTGCCCATCTCCACACCCCTTTGGCCCGGAGGCCCCATGCAGCCACTGTTTTTTCCAACGGCTGACCAGGGCACTCAGGGCGCGTGCATTTAGCACCCGTTTTTCCCGGGTGCGCGATACCTCTGGAGGTGGTACAGGCGGTACCCCTCCCCGACCACAGGACCCTTATTCCGGAGGGGGTACCCCAAAGATTTGTACCCCCAACACGCAGGCACTGCCGCAAGGACAAATGGAGAAGCCTGGTGGCTCGCCTCCTCCCAACAGACTATGGACCCAGGTATGGACTATTGCTCCAACGACCCCGCGTCGACCCGTTGGGGTCCAACTGTGGCCGTCGGACTCCTTTGGGGAGGGGAGATATGTCATGGAACTGACGTAGCGCTCCCCACGTCAAACCCCAAGACTTTTATTTCCATGGCGAAAACCCCAAAAGACATAGACCGTTGCTTTGGGGAACCTTATGTTCATTTATATTGTGTGGTTTTAAATATGTTTTACATCGTTTGGTTTTAGTTTAATTTAGTTTAGTGAAAAATGACATAGCTTTGGTTTTAAAATACTATATTCCTGTAGGTAAATGTGTCTTTGTATAAAACAGTAAACAAGCTTTGCTGTTGTGTAAATTATGCGTCAGGGATTTTCCCCATTATCTAAGTACATGTTTAATTTAAGGGATCTCTGATAGAGTGTGTGTTTAATCTGATGTGCTGGAACAATAGATGTACAAATGTTATGTGGACTGAAGGCTAAGAGAATGTGAAGAATGTTGATTGTAAATAACTGCCATACCTCATTGTATGGATAGGCTCCTAATTAGTATGGGTATGCAAATTATGACTGTTGTACTGGAGCATAAATAGTGGCGTTGTTCATTAAAGGATTCAGATCATCTGAGTGTTTGAAACATACAGCTCTGCCTGGTGTTGTCATTTCACGTCGACTATATCTCACCACTACCCAGGAACGGGTCATTTAAACTCCGCAGCAGAACCTCGATTCGCCGCGCCGTTGCGCCACCTTGAATTGGTACCTCGGGATACCGCAACCACCCCGAATTGGGACCTCGACTCAGCGCCGTGCCTGCATCTTCAAGGAGACTCTACCGAACCGCGGTTCACCACGCAGACCGTCTCCAGCCTTTCAATGGTCAGTAGATCCGCTGCCCGAGACGCCGAGTGCCGTGCCACTCGGTAGTCGGGCGGATTTCCACCGTGGGTGCCCCATCTACTCTCCAGATCTCCACCGCCACGTGGTCTTCTACCCAAGCCGCTCGAGACGCCGGGTGCCGTGCCACTCGGTAGTCGGGCTTGGCAACACCAAAGAAGGGGGTCAGATAGAGCAGGACCGCAGGCGGATACTCCATTCCGTCACACATATCTTGTGGGATAATCAGTGGTATATTTTGTGTCTGTGTGGGTGTCAGTGCTTTCTTGCATAGTGGCAACATTCATAATACATTGTCATCTCACACAATCCATTCAGAGCCGCACTGATCTGTTCCAGCGCCATGTTGTGTATCATTTGCACCTTTCATTTCTCTCGCACTTCCAGATTCAGCAACTGAATATCCCAGCTAGTCTTACTCAAAATCTTATCCATCAAACTGGCATAACTGTTCATTCTTGCCATCAACTCTCTTCCCCATCCAGTCCATACTGGAAGCCATGCCCATATTCAATCCGCTTTCTTAAACAACTCTCTCTTCTGTCTCTCAAACACCAGTGGATACCTAGGGTGAAGTGTTGTGTCTGAATTAGTGTCTTCTCCCCTCACCCTCTGGATTGAGATCAATTTAGCCAAATAACATTCCCGTTACTGTAGGTGGTACCCATATGTAACACACTCTTTCACAGCACACCTGGTACCCTCCTTTCACTATAAATGGTGACAAATATAGTGTTCCCTTTGATATTTCTATCATAAACTGTCTTAGTCGTTTCATCATATCCACTACATCCTGCCTTCCACTGGTTACATTTGCAATCTCTTCCTCTTGTTCTCTAGTAAACTCCCTACATCGTACATATATATAATGTGCCTTCAGTCCTGTCCTGAATATATAAATGTACGATGTCCAATTGAACTGACTTGAGTTGCACGCCCCACCCTCGTTACTTGTCTCTCTGTCTGGGCCTAGTTAAAAACACCACTCTGGTTGGTACACTGGTCCTATTATAGGATGCCCAGGACTGACTGGTTCTGGTTTCTCCCTTGACCTATCAACTGCCTGTACTGTAACATTTTCTGATACAAACATACTCAAATTCATTGGGACAAAGACGAATGGTATATAAATTGTCTCTGGGTGCAGTCTACCACACACCCAACACGTGGTCTGTCCAGACGTTTTAGCATAGTCATATTTAAATTGCACAAGTAAATGTCCTCTTGGAAAAATCTCGGATGTCGCCTCCCGCTTTTGCCTCCACATAGTATGATTCTCCATCACTGGGTGCGTACCATTCCAGATATGGGAAATATCCACTTTCCCGGCAGTGTTCTGGCACCTGGGGCATGCTCCATGCGAGAGAACATAAATCAAGTTAGCAAGGTACAAAAAAAGGAAACCACAAATGCCCCAAATGCCAAAATCCCTTGGGCAATTCTCTTCACAGTTACGTAAACCCAATCCCTCCCCACCGGAATCTCAAAAACAAAGGACATTTTCGGATGATCAGGGGTGGGGGCTGGGCCCCTAAAAAGCACCCTTGGGATATCCCCCATTGGCAGGTGGTCAGGACCTGTGTCCTTCAAGACACCCACTTGTGGAATCATTTGGGTGTCTTCAGTTGGATCATTTAGGTGCTCACGGCAGTGGTCTTTGTCAGCTTTAGCCTCAGCGGATTGGTCTCGTTGGCGACGACCTTCCATGCTGGTTCAGGACTGGCTGCAGCTTCTTTCAACCTGGAGTGATGTATCCACGGGACCACCTTGGCAACCTCTACTGCTGTAGGGGTTGATAACAGGACAAGGTAAGAACCTCTTCACTTTGGGCTTAGTGGGTCATTTTTCCACTCTTTCACCCATACTGAGTCACCTGGACAATACTTATACAGTGGGGGATATAAAAAGTGAGGTATGTTATCTCCCACCCAAGTATTCAATTTCTGCATTGATTTAACCAACAGTACAACCTGATCATTTAGTTTAGTTTCTCTCAATGCCTGAAGGTCCCCCCCTTAGTCCATTAATCAGAGGGGTAGGCCGTCCAAACATAAGTTCGTACGGACTTAGCTTCAATTGGGGGGTTGGACTGCACCTAATGTGCAATAGGACTAGCGGCAGCACATCCAACCAGCCTAATAGCAAATTTTCTGCTCGTTCAACTTCGGTTACTTTTGTATCTTCTCCATACTCTCCCATTACTTTTACGCCGAAGAATTTCAGCATCATTTTGTGTACTCTGCGGAGTCTTTGCTGAACTTCTGAGGTGTTAATCATAAAACGTGTCTCTTGAGAGTTCAGAGGAGTGGAGTAGAAATTTCGGCCTTGGGACTGAGTTGGGAAAAGCCATTGGATATAATCATAATTGAGTTCTAAAAGTTCATAGTCATTGTGCCATTTGTGCAAAACAATTTCCATAAATTCGCCTCCAGATTCGAATTTTTCTCCAATTCATATAAAATTCATAATTTGGCATGAGAGGTTGGTCCTCTTGCTTGCAGAGCAGGACTTTGGCTTGATCAGTTGTTAGCAATGGTGTTGCAGCCGCTTTTGCGGCCTGGTCAGCGCGCCTGTTGCTTCTTGGGATTTCATCATGACCTTTCTGGTGGCCACAACAATGCATAATACTGACAGCACTTGGTTTCCATACAGCTTCTAGGAGGGCCGCGATTTCAGCTGCATACTTAATTTGTTGTCCTGAGGAAGTAAGTAGGCCTCTCTCTTTGTAGAGTGCACCATGTGCATGAACTGTCATGAAGACATACTTGGAATCAGTGTAGATATTTACTCTTTTGCCTTCAGAGATATCTAGAGCTCTGGTTAGAGCTGTTATTTCAGCCAGTTGTGCAGATGTATGGCCTGGTAGTGGATTTGCTTCAATAATTTCTTCTGCTGAGACTACTGCAGAGCCGGAGACTATCTTCCCATCATCCATATAACTGCTACCATCGGTGAATAGTTGTAGATCGTATTTGTCTAGGGGTACGTCTTTCAAATCTGGCCTGCTACTGAACATTTCTTCCATGACTTGGAGGCATTCATGGTCTGGATCCTCTTCGCAGTCAGGCAGTAAAGTAGCAGGGTTCAAGGTAGCGATAAGGTCCAAATGAACCTGTGGATTCTCACACATCATAGCTTGGTACTTCGCCATCCCGCTGTTGCTGAACCAGTAGCTTCCTTTGACGTCCAGCAGGGCTTTGACAGCATGGGGCACCTTGACATGAAGAACTTGGCCAAGTGTCAACTTGTCTTTGGTTGGGGTATCCGGCATACTGCTTCCTTTCGCTCAGCCCCCAGTGTACACTTGGTACCTGTTAATTGAAAACCGAGATATTTCACAGTCTGTATACATATTCAGGGCCGTCTTTAATATTGACTGGACCCTGGGCAAACATTTTTTTTGGGCCCCCCCCATTGGAATTTACTCTCCACTACATCCAAAAAAAACACGAAAAACCACACATACGGGGTTATTCAAAGAGAATCGAAAAGTCACCGCACAATTGGTGACTTTTTGTTCAATTCAGTGCGATTTGGCGATCCCATTTCGGCGACCCTGCGGTGTATTCAGCAAGCACCACAGGGCCGTCGTAGTGCAGGGAAAAGCCGCCGCAAACCCGCCGTACACTCACTGCAAAACCAGGCGAACGCACACCAAAACCCGCAAAAACATCTAGATCAACCCCACCGAACACACCGGAGAAACCCGAGCAGCCGCTGGAAAAAGCCAACAATGCAGATGAATGGAGTGAAAATAAAATAAAAAATCAGTTTGCTTGAATGTTTGAAAAGGGAAAAGCTGTTTGCAAAGAAACTACTGAGCGAAAATGTCTGACATTTACACATAAAATCCTATGAATGATAATAAAAAGGGCTGTTACAGAAAAAAGAAAAAACAATTTAAAAAAAAAGGAAAAAAAACTATTTTCGCACAAAACCCCCGAAAAATGCCTATAATATCCTAAAAAAAATCTATAAAGAGACTCTTTACTGCAGAATAAAATAATCAACGGTTTTAGATATGGAATTAAAACGGGAATATTTTTAACATTGAAGCCTATGGAATTCGCCTGAATAAACCTGTTGAGTTAAACCACCGAATGGCAGGGCAATTCGGCAACTTTTCACTGCTGGTTTGTGTTCTCTGAATAGACGAAGCATTGCTTCTCTATAGGGATTTCACTGCCCTCGAACAGGCACCGAACAGGCACCGTATGTGCAGGCAATTCGCCAGGATTTGGGGAACTGCTTGCTCTCTGAATATCCGAATGGCCAGGAAAGGTAACCGTAAACTGAATTTCACTGTTCAGTTACCTTTCATCCACAATTCGGATCTCTGAATAACCCTGATAGATTCAATTGTTTTTTTACAATTACGTATCCTTTATACACGTACTGTAAGAAAAACACAATAACACAATATCTCGGTGTGTACACATCATCTATAAGTGTATTTATACGTACTATTGTATATACATCCTTTGTAAACGTACACATCCTATATACACATTCTATATACTGTACATGTACACATCATATATACATCATATACACACACTTGCATCATATACACATTTCCACATTATATACACTTACACATAATACACATCACACATATCATATATACACTTGATATTTACATCACACACATTTCCACTCCATATATACAGACACATCACACACATGCATCATATATGCACATAATCTACACTCACACACCATATATACATAATACACACACACCATATATACATAATCCATACACTCACACACCATATATACTGTACATAATCCACACTCACACAACATATATACATAATCCACACACACACACACCATATATACATAATCCACACACACACACCATATATACATAATCCATACACACACCCACACCATATATACATAATCCACACACACACCATATATACATAATCCATACATACACACCCACACCATATACATAATCCATACACACACCCACACCATATACATAATCCATACACACCCACACCATATATACATAATCCATACACACACACACCATATATACATAATCCATACCCACCCACACATATATACATAATCCATACACACACACCATATATACATAATCCATACACACACACCATATATACATAATCCACACACACACCATATATACATAATCCATACATACACACCACACCATATATACAACCATACACACACACCACACCATATATACATAATCCATACCCACCCACACATATATACATAATCCACACACACACCATATATACATAATCCATACACACACACCATATATATTAATCCATACACACACACACACCATAATATACAAATCATACAGACACACCATATATACATAATCCACATACACACACACCATATATCATAATCCATACACACACACACCATATATACATAATATATACACATATACATAATACACACACACACATAATTCACAATACACACACATATACATAATACACACACACATAATCCACACACATACATATCCACACACACACATACACACATACATATGAACATGTGACATACCCAAGCTGGAGGGGTGGGGGAGCAGGGGGTCTTGTAAGCAGAGCCCTGCTTCTTACTGCATGCTTGCTGTATAGCTCAGTGTTTCTCTCAGGCTGGCAGAGCAGAGCAGGGCCGAGCAGAAGCACTGACTGCTTCCTGAATCCTGTCTCTGTGGGGGAACTGCATGTGAGGAGGAGGGGAGGAGCCAAATGCAGCTCCCAAGATGCCTCACCTCCTCGCTGTGGTTCCATCACCGTACCACCACGATTTTTGCCGGCTCAAGGACTCAGGAGCAGCTGCTTTGTGTTGCAGACCCCGTTCAGAGGGCCAGCAGACAGATGTAAATACCTGTAAAAACAGGAAAGAATCAGGAGACACACAGATTGGCTGTTTGTTCCACAGTATCCTCGTGGTTATCTCTTTATTAAATGCATATTTTCCAATGCTTTTAAAACAATAACATTTTCATTCTAAATGACCTATTAACATGTCATCTTCATTTTCGCAAAATATCTAACTTTCCCTGTGGAAAGTTGTGAATCCGTCTCACAGACTATACATCCTATTATATACAGTGTGCAGCGTGCTACAGCTATTCCTTTTCCTTCTGCACATCAGGGGATGTCATATCTGCCAAGACATAGAACAATTCCTTTCTAATAACAAATAATAATGCATCTAAGATTTCTGTATATTGAGTACATTTAAATGTACATAACTGACTCTGCATCAGGAAATACTGCTTTTACTATTATTGCAGAGTAACTGGAGCCTTCGCCCTCCTAGTGTTTACATTAAGGATATCTCTCATTGTCTCCCATCTGACTCTCTGCAGTAGTAATACAGCTGTATATAACATGGATTCTTTATTTTAAGTGTTTGGGAGTTACTTCCTGCTTTAGGCTTACCTGTAAAAACAGGAAAGAATCAGGAGACACACAGATTGGCTGCTTGTTCCACAGTATCCTCGTGGTTATGAGGGTAAGCAGGAACACATCACCAGTGCCACACCTATAATCTCCCCCAATCCTTCCTGAACATAAGATCCTGTGTGTCATAATAACAGTCCCCTGCTGCTGCAGCAGAGAGCTGCATTCTCATAGTGACTTGTTATAGGCACCATATACCACATAGAAAACATAAACACATACCTTTCAATGTCACCACTATACATGACAATTAGTTACTTTATATAATTGTGGCACATACCTCGTATGTGTCACATCCTCCCCGACAAAATAAAATGGGCACCAGCTACAAAAAAATATATATACACTCAGGCGCAAGATTACTATGTCCAGAACACCACTTTCTTAACTTAATATGCTGCCCCTGTGGGAATGCATGGTACCATATTGTATGAGTCGTGAAACGGGTAGTATGAGAGTGGTGGCATATAATATGGTGTAGCCAATACAGGTAAGTGAGGAAAGGTATATGCTGCTACACTGTGGAGCATAGTCTGTGGTTGTAGCGATGGTTGACCCAGTGTTTCGTACGTAAACACTTGTCTTGGCTTACTCCCTCTCCCTGACCGTCTTGGTTCGATACAGCTTTCTGATGTCAGACTTTCTGCTTCATCAGGCAGGGCACATTCACTATCACTATCTCCAATGACTTCAGGTGGAAATGTTGAATTCAGGATCAATTCTTCTGGTGATTGAGTCTCGATCAACCTGTGTCTCTGTTCCTGTGGGACTTGGACTTGATCTCTTTCTCGCACGGTTCTCTCAGGTGATGGTGACGTCATTTCGACAAGAGAGTTCTCATGGTTCAGTTTTGAACCTTGCCGGTAAGTATGCTGTCTCTTATGCTCTGTCCAACTCTCAGGAATTCTCAACCAGTATCTTTCAGAGCTTTCCTCATCTGAATCGGTGATGTCACTGTGGTAGGTAGGTTCTCTTGTCTTCTCCTTTTACCTTGTCTGCTTTGTTCTGGTTCCCGTGTTTCAGTGGGTGTGATGGTGTCTCCACAGGCAGGTCATTCACCAACAGTAATAGGTTTCGGTGCAGGGTTCTAGTTCCACTTTTGTTCCCATTCTCAGGACTCACCACATAAACCGGATTGTCTGCTACTTGCTCTTTCACCACATAGATGATCTTCTCCCAGTATGATCTTAGTTTCCCTGGGCCTCCTCGCTCTCTCAAATTTCTAACAAGAACTCTGTCCCCAGGCTTCAGAATAACACCTTTGACCTTCAAGTCATATTGAGCTTTGCCCCGCGCACTTGATTGCCTACTGTTTTCATTTGCTATTTGATATGCTTCAGCCATCTTTCCAGCCCAATGATCAGCAAATCCCTTATGAGATAATCCCTCATCCTCTTCAACGAGCCCAAATATCAAGTCAACAGGAAGGCGAGGGTGGCGTCCAAACAGTAAATAGAATGGGGAATACCCAGTTGACTCGTGACGTGTACAATTATATGCATGGACGATCTGGGGAAGGTGATCTTTCCAACGTATCTTTTCCTTATCAGCCAAGGTCCGGAGCATTTGGAGGAGAGTCCGGTTGAATCTCTCAGCTGGGTTTCTTTGGGGGTGAGGTCCTCGAATGGCGTACTCCAGCAAGTTCCCGAAGGTTCCTGAAAAGCTCATTTTCAAATTCCCTGCCCTGGTCATGGTGTAACTTTCCAGGGTAACCAAACCGAGGGATATAATCATTGAAAAGACGCTCAGCTGCTGTACGGCCAGACTTGTTTTTAGTAGGATAAGCTTGCGCAAACCTAGTAAAGTGATCTACGACCACTAATATATACTCATACCCACCCCGGCTTGGCTCTAAGTGCAGGTAGTCGATGCAAACAAGTTCTAGAGGTGAGCTGGATGTTATACTCCCCATGGGTGCTCGGACATGGGTCGTTGGTTTCTTTTGCTTAATACAGGGACACTTCTTTGATATACTCCTCTACTTCCTTCTTCATATATGGCCAGTAGAATCTTTGTCTCATCAGATGAAGAACCCGTTCTGTGCCCAGATGTCCCATGTTGTCATGTAAGTGCTCCAAAGAAAGTTGCTTATACTGGGTTGGGAGAACAAGTTGTTTGTTTTGAGCTGTTTGCCTATAGAGACATCCATCCTCTATAATTAGTTTGTTCCATTCATACAAAAGCTTCTTGGCCGCTCCAGTCACGGTTTTCTTTAGACTTTCATCTGGCACCTTGATTTCCTCTTTCATCTTCAATATCTTGGCTATCACTGGATCCTCCCGTTGAGCTTTGGAGAGTTCATCTTTATTTATTCTTGGCAACAATGAACCTTGGGATGTTGGGTCAGTTTCCATAGACGACATACTGAGTGCTGCAACCCAAGCCACATCTTTCTTTTTGGCTGCGCGAGCTCCATCCCAGACTGCTCGCACCACTTCAGATGACAATTGCTCAGTGCACTCAGTGGTATACTTTTCGATGTCAAGGGGGATACGCGACAGTGTGTCAGCATCAATATTTATTTTACCAGGCCTATATTTCACATCAAAGTGGTAGTCGGACAATTCTCCCACCCAGCGATGACCAACCCCATTCAGCTTTGCAGTGCTCATTATGTAGGTCAGGGGATTGTTGTCTGTGTAAATGGTAAAATGTGGAGCATAGAACAGGTAGTCTCTGAATTTTTCACACACTGCCCATTTAAGTGCAAGAAACTCAAGTTTACCACTATGTAGGCAGTAATTTCTTTCGGCCTGGGACAGTGTCCGGGAGCCATACGCAATGACTCTTAACTTTCCATCCTGACTCTGGTAGAGTATAGCCCCAAGGCCCCTTTCAGATGCATCGGTGTGCAGCGAGAATGGTAAATTGAAGTCTGGATAGGCAAGAATTGGTGGCTTTATCAACATGTCAATCAAGGTTTCAAGAGATTTCTGATGCTCACTTGTCCACTCCACAGGAGTTCTGGAAGGCATTTGGGGCCTTTGGTCTTCTCCTACTGGACTCAACTGGTGCCACCCCAGGCTTTGCTTGTAGGAGCTCATACATAGGCTTAGCTACACCTGAAAAATCTTGGATAAACGAGCGATAGTAGCTTAGGAAGCCGAGAAGCCTTCTTACCTCACCGACGGTATGTGGAGCATGACTTTTGAGTGACATAACTGCTTGAAGATCTTTGGGATCGATCCGCACACCTTCGGCAGACACAAGACGACCCACGTATCGGACTTCACCTCGGAAGAGCTCACATTTTTCAGGCCGAAGCTTGACTCCATGATGTTGGAGAGCTTGAAGAACTTTGCGAAGTCCTTCCACGTGTTCCTCAAAAGACTTGGCATAACATAACACGTCATCAAGGTACGGTATACAACATTCATCTCTGAGAGAATCTAGCATTTCTTCCATACTGCGCTGGAACGCTGCAGGTGCATTGGACAGGCCGAAGGGAATTCTTATCCACTCATAAAGTCCCCAGGGAGTTATGAAAGCTGTCATGTGCCTAGAACCTTCGGCTATGAAGCCCTGATGGTAGGCTTTTCCTTGGTCGAGAATACTGAACCATGCATAACCCCCAATGTGTCAAGCAAGTCTTGAATTCTTGGCAGAGGGTGCCTATCTGGTACAGTCTTTTTATTGAGGAGGCGATAATCTATACACAGGCGAAGTGAGCCATCCTTCTTTCGGACGCAGACCACTGGTGCAGAATAGGGGGACTTGGACTTCACAATCCACCCTTTTGCCAGGAGATCTTGTATATAATCTTTCACTTCTTGGAATAAAGGTTTAGGTACCGATGAATATGACCGCTGCACTGGTATGTCGTCTTTGAGATTTATTGACATTTGTAGGCTCGGAATGCAACCCATGTCACTCTTATCTTGAGAAAATGCCACAGACTCTTCATACAGCATTTTTCTTACCACTTGCTGCTGTTCCTCACTCAAGTGGCTTAGATCTACAGGTGGGTGCCACCGTTTCAAGGTTTCTTCAGTACCTGAGGTAGTCACACCCTCAACCGATACCTTAGACTTCAGTTCTTCTGATCGCTCTGCCTCCAGTACTTTTTCAATTGGCTGAATATAACCGAGGATTGTGTTACCAGGCAGTGTTATTTCACATGTGGAGTTGTTACCAATTGGAACAGAGACATAAGGCCTTTCCTGGTTCTGTACTTCTAGGAGCCCCCCTCCTATATCCAGCTTTTCCAACTGCACATTGTTCTCCTCTGGTTCAAACAGTATGACTGGGTCGGGCTGATCCATGTTAGGTGGTATTTTACACTTTACCCACATCACTTGACCTGCTGGAATGACAACGCCACCACTCTTTACCTTCAAACGTCCCCACTGTTCATTCAGCTCAGGGGTTTGGACACAGCTTACCAGAGTTTGAGCTTTCTCGTGTGACATAGAGATGGCTCCTGATAGTAGAGAGACTAAAGCCTGCACAAGGCGCTTGGGTTGTCTCTGAATTAATTCTTCCACTACGTTAAACCCAAGTAGTGGCCTTTCAATTGGCAGATGACTTACTAAAAAGGGAACACTGATAGAGAGGTTAGGGTCATTGTTTCCTTCTAAATTAACAGTAATCACAGCCCAGCCATCGAATGGAATGACATCCCCAGTCACAGAATACACTTCCAGCTTCCCCATAGTTCCCATAAGTTCAGAAAGAGGTCTCAAGTCCACAGCTGGCAAATATTTATCTTTCCAAGCACGATCAATGATACTGACTTGAGCTCCAGTGTCAAGCAAAGCACTTACTGCTAGGCCATTGAGGTTGCACTGTGTCAAAGCCTTCCTTCCTATTAGATTGACAATGGCCTCATTCTTTTTCCTAGGGACAGAGAAAGTAGAAGTCTGATTAAGCCATTCCTTGTCCTTGGAAGTTTTGAATGTCGTATAATGAAATGGTTTCGTTTTGCTTTTTGTAGGACCAGGTTCATCCTCTGATCTGTCATCCTTTGTGCCATGGGACAGGGAGGACTTGGTCACTGGTTGCCCCATTGCAGTGACCGCTTCCCGTTTCCCTGCTGGTTACGTTTCCGGAGGCATCCCCTGGACAGGTGCCCCTCTTCCCCACACTGAAAACAGTGAGTACAGTTTTGCAGACCAGCTTCCACACACTTTAAACAACCATGACGTTTAGCCCCTTTCTGTAGAGGTGGTCGACTCATAGTATACTGAAAGGTAGGATCAGGCTGTGTTGGATTTCTCATGGAGTCTACCATACTGCTAAGTGCTTCGACACGTGCTGTCAGTTGTTTAATTGGATCATCCACATTTTTCTGCTCATGAATTTCTCTCACAGGTTCACTTTCTAGCAGGGTACAACTTGCAATGCTCTGCTTATTACGTGTTACAGGACCCAGCCTTCGGGCCCTCTCATTCTCATCGCTGGTGATTCTTGTTACATTTCTTAATATTTCCTCATCTGCGACGTTGCGGTTGGAAAGCAGGGGTTTTAACTCCCTACGAATGTCTGTATATTTGTGCCCTAAACCCTGGTAGACCGTGTGAAGGTATACATCCTGAATAGTTTCTGTGCTGTATCTCACTTCAGTGTCAGCCTGTTTTGCAGCAAAGATGATTTTCTGTTTAAGACCCATTACTCGATACAAGAACTGTTGAGGCGTCTCATTCTCATTTTGTTTTGCACACATTAATTCCTGGAACAGTTCTGTGCTATTTTTGTCTCCTAAATGCGACCGAAGAAACCCTTTGAGTTCCTCAACCGTTATGTCTTCTTTATTCATCAACATGTCCTTGAAACTGCCTGCTTTTATTATCCATAGTGTCCCCCTGACTATGTCAGCATCACTGTAATTTTCTTTGATTCCATCTTCAATTTGTCTGCATACACTTGTGTATGTGATGTCAGATGTGTAATCACAAATTTGTCCTCCTTGTATCTTAAATTCGCGACGCTGGAGGTAGGAGAGGTCCCTGAGGGAGACAACCTTCTCTGTCAGTAACTGCATGGACTGTGCAGGGTTGTTGCTAAACTGTGCATTATCACTGCTGCGTGTTTGTTGTGATAGTCTGGTCAAAGGTTGTTGCAACGTCGAATTTTGTGTAGATGCTACACTAGTCCCATTGTCAGCAACAGCTGTAGACGTTGCGGTAGGAGCAGTGTCATCATTCTGTTGATGAACAGGTGTAGACGTAGTTTGAACATGCTCAACAGAGTCAACAATGTCTCTCAAGTTCAACAGTTCAGCCATACCTCTATCCTCTGAGTCTAGTAAGTCTGCACTGTACATGAACGCATTAATGTATTCAAAGCAGCCTTCTTGGTCTCCAGCATCTAGTTCAGTAATGTTCCCGTCTGGTACCGTAACAATGCTCTGGGCGATCTGAAATAGTTCACCAGCGGACAAGGTGAGAAGTTTTTTTCTGATGTTCCACACCACGCTCTTCCGTACTTTATCCGCCATGATGACCCTTTTCACGATCCCTCACGTCACCAGCCAGCCAGGACGCGCTTCTCACAACCGACTTTTCTGGATCACAGCCGCTGTATCCATACTCTGTTGGTCCCGAAGATCATAAGTTTACGGACGAGCCCCCAAGAATCTGTTGCAGACCCCGTTCAGAGGGCCAGCAGACAGATGTAAATACCTGTAAAAACAGGAAAGAATCAGGAGACACACAGATTGGCTGCTTGTTCCACAGTATCCTCGTGGTTATCTCTTTATTAAATGCATATTTTCCAAATGCTTTTAAAACAATAACATTTTCATTCTAAATGACCTATTAGCATGTCATCTTCATTTTCGCAAAATATCTAACTTTCCCTGTGGAAAGTTGTGAATCCGTCTCACAGACTATACATCCTATTATATACAGTGTGCAGCGTGCTACAGCTATTCCTTTTCCTTCTGCACATCAGGGGATGTCATATCTGCCAAGACATAGAACAATTCCTTTCTAATAACAAATAATAATGCATCTAAGATTTCTGTATATTGAGTACATTTAAATGTACATAACTGACTCTGCATCAGGAAATACTGCTTTTACTATTATTGCAGAGTAACTGGAGCCTTCGCCCTCCTAGTGTTTACATTAAGGATATCTCTCATTGTCTCCTATCTGACTCTCTGCATAGTTAATACAGCTGTATATAACATGGATTCTTTATTTTAAGTGTTTGGGAGTTACTTCCTGCTTTAGGCTTACCTGTAAAAACAGGAAAGAATCAGGAGACACACAGATTGGCTGCTTGTTCCACAGTATCCTCGTGGTTATGAGGGTAAGCAGGAACACATCACCAGTGCCACACCTATAATCTTCCCCAATCCTTCCTGAACATAAGACCCTGTGCGTCATAATAACAGTCCCCTGCTGCTGCAGCAGAGAGCTGCATTCTCATAGTGACTTGTTATAGGCACCATATACCACATAGAAAACATAAACACATACCTTTCAATGTCACCACTATACATGACAATTAGTTACTTTATATAATTGTGCACATACCTCGTATGTGTCACATTTGGGCCCCATGACACTGACTGGGCCCAGGGCAGCTGCCCCTTTTGCCCTGCGCTAAAGATGGGCCTGTACATATTTGTGCTTTCTTTTTGGACACTCTGTAACCTGCATGGCACAGCAGATGTAGCAGGGCTTTTGTGGCAGAGAGACAGTCTTTTTCTATGGGAGAAGCCCGTAATTAATAATCAACATACTGTAATAGAATAACTTTGTGTGGCTGAGCGCTAAAGGACAAGAGGTCCTGGCTGAGCGCACATCCATTGTAGATACCTCCCACTGAAAAATAAAAAGGGTTGTCTTGCTGGAACAATGGTGTGTTCCACGGTGACGCGCAGAATTTCAATATGCCGTGGTCTTTAAATCTCTGCAAATACATTTGAATATTCTGCTTGGCTTTCTGTGGGATGTGATATTGTCTTAAAGCCACAGGCGTTGCACCAGGTTATAAATCAATGTACACTCGGAAATTATTTACAGCTAGTCTGGGCGGGTTTTCCTCCACCCACACCTCAGGAATTCCAAGGAGTAGTGTGTGCGGGTCCGGGGCTGCTGGCGTTGGCTGCCGAGCGCCATTCTTCTTCTCTTGGCATAATTACTGCAATTTTTTTTATTTATTTTTTGCGGGTTGGATACACTGGCTGGCTGAGCTGTGCTGCCGTGCAGAGCTGCCACTCTCAGGCAGGTCTAATCTAGCGTGACCCCCGGGAAAAGAAATATAATTTGGGCTTACAATTTGCAGAGACTATCCTGCCCCAGGAACTGGATGGGACATTCGGGCATATACATTTACACATTGCATAAACAATATTCTCAGAGATCTCTCTACCGTAGCCGAAACGGACTCTTAATATCACATCGGAAAAAAAATAAAAATAAATCATTCCATTGTCATAAAACTATTCCAAACATCTCATCAGTAATCTTCTAAAATAATCTTATAACAATAAAATAACTATCTTATCAGAAATCAAATAAAAATATATTTTTAATTGAATTATTAATCATAATTTTGCTATATTTTAACTATATAGAACATAAAAACGGTATAAAACTACTTTAATTATTTCTCGAACTGCTCTTTTAATATTAATTTTCTAACCGTTTCATATATTTTCATTTAATTTATTAATAAATTGTATTATATTTTGGTAGACAATATTGTATATTATTATATACTTATTATTGTTATCTGTAACAATATAAAAACCAGGATTCCTTTTTTTTTTCTTTCAATTCTAGCTCTGTGAACAAAACTAGAATTTTTGGAATAATATCAATATAAAATATAAACATATATCTTGCACTCAACAGACTTTATACATTCAATTGTAGCACATATTAAAAATTAGCTAAACATAGTAATTTTTCTTCTTTATTTCTCTTTACTTTGAATTCGCTGCACAGACACACAAAGGGTTACTTTCTCTAGCTATCAGAGAGCAAAAAAAAAACCCAACTCCCCCTCTTCCCCCTCTCCGTGCAAACAGTATGTCAGAAAAGAGGGAAGAAAAAAAACAAATACGGAGACTCTCACTACCTCTCAGCCATTCCACACTCTAAATTAATTACTTATCACACTTTACTTTTAATTAAACAGTTTAATAGATCAATTATAAACACAGACAAAAACACTCCATCATACACCACTCGATACAGCACAGACACCATATCTGAACAATCAGTCCGAATCACACACACAAGCCATACAGCACTGTAATTATTTTTTAAAACCTTCTAGATTACTATCTGATCTATTGATCATCTCCTTTTCTTCTGGCCCAGGGGGAAATGGGGCTTCAGAAACTCCTGAAAATCATTACATAATCCACACACAAACTTGTAAATTATCTTTATTTTACTGGTATATTAAAACACTAAATATATATATATATAGACTTATTTTCACACTCATCATTATCATCACTGTCCTCTTGGTCTACCAATTTATATATGCTCCTATGGGGCATTTCGATCTTTCCTGGTGGGACCTCTCTGTCTCTTCCACTCACTGCCCCTTCATTTTCCTCCGCAATCCCGCTCACCGGAGCGAAGTAAGCCGGCAGAGCAGTAGCAGCCGCCCGCCTTCGCAACCGTGATATACAAAACTTCTCTAGCTGCCCCATAATATAATGGATAGGGTGGGGGCAGGGAATCAATCTTCTCCGGTTGTTCTACCAACACCGGTCTTTTCTTTTTATTATTTTCTTTATTGGGGGGGTACCTGCTTTTTGTTATGTCCCGCCATCATTATAAAATGACTTTTATCTTTTACACAATACTTCTATATATCTATATATGGGTACTGCTCAGGCTGTCCGCATTTCCCGGTGACCTGGGAATGCACTTTCTGTATTAGCTCCGGGTCCATTGACCCCTGCTCTGGCCAGTCTGGAACTAGCAGTGGCCACACAATTGTACACATTCCTGTTAATTTCTTTTTAGTTAACTCCACACCATATACTCTAATGGCGTCTCACCCTTCTTTACCTTGTTGGGCTTGGATAACCCATTACCCATTGTTACTCTTAAAAAAACAGTAACCTCTTTACAATACAGATATTACTTGTTAGCAAAAACACTTGAAATTTACTGTCTGGTACTCAGTCAACAGTTCATATATTGGATTCGCTTCCTCCGTCAGTAGCCGGATTGCAGTCGCCTGAACCGGAAACGTACTTTGGGAGTCCACTTTCAAGTTTGCTTCCTCGCAGGGCGAGTAGGCGCACGTTCACTCACAGCACTCAAATCACTCACAGCACGTACTGTACCAGATACTTCCAGCACAAAACAAAACAAACAATTCAACTCTTTCTACTAGCCGAGGGCTCGCCGTCCCTCCTTTTGGCTCCTTATACCCCGTTAATTGAACTCTAACTCTTGCCTGCTTGTGACTATGTGCAACCCGTTCTATAACAACACTCCCGTCTGCAATTCCAATTTGCCTATGGGCTATCTACCCACCCGGCACCACTATCTCTGCAGCTACCGCTGAACTCAATTGGCCCCCTTCACTACACGACATACACACTAGCACTGACTCAGGGCTCTCAGCCCAGTCACAGAAATCCCTCCTCCTTTCCTGGTCCACATGCAGAAGCTCTGTTTACAAACACTGACTATGAATCTGCAACTCCACGTGGCTACTTTCTCCCTCTCTCACAGAACTACCCTTTGGTTAACATCTGATCCCCCGGGTCCAGACACGCGCTGGCCACTCTCTGGCCCCGTGCTATATGCGGCGGGTTCAGTATGTCACCCGAGACTGTGGCCGCGAGTCTCCTTATCCGACTTACGGTCGGACGTTTCCCTTTATACCGGTACCAGTATTTCCATTTCCATTAGACATACAAACATAGAAGACACTTTACCTATCGCCGCGCTGTTCGCTGTTTCCTTGGACTCAGGGGTGCCCCAGTGTTCCCAGGCTGGGGGGTCCGTTTGAGACGAGATGAGGTCCACTGAACAGGAAATCCTGCTTGGCGTCTGCAGATGTCAGCTCACCTTCAACGGATGCCCAACCAGCGGGATCACTCGCACCTGCAGTCAACCGCTACAGTGTTCAGCAGTCATTGCCATGTCGGTAAGGGCCTCAAATCCCGGCAACAGAGCCCCCAGAAATGTTAGCGGAATCCACTTGGTTCACTCGGGACGAGGCCGGACCGGACACGAGCAAGGATTGTCTGAACACGAGTCTCTTCAGGAAAGGCAAACTTTATTGTGATATCACAACAGATGCTCAAGCAGGATTCAATCGCAAAGAATGAGCCCCGTCTCCCCCCCGACAAGGGGTCTTATACCCCAAATACATAATTAGGTACATCCCAATTAGCCTACCTCCCGATGACACTTTATTCCACCCCACGTGGGTTAATACCTCCCATTGTTAGTACAAAGGAATTCCATACATTGACGATAAATTGGCAAACTTCATGTTAGTCTGACAGTCCGTGATTTGCTGTTGCACTCAATCTGGGCCATGCCCACCTCCCTACGGGCTATGTTTATTTTGTTACAGATAAATCATGGTCTGGTTTCTACGCTTTCTTTGTCTTTCTGCGGGCCCCAACGACCTTGACGTATCTTTCTCTGTGCCTGGAACAGCAGAGATCTCTCTCTCAGCGCTTTAATTGTTTTTCTACTAATCTCAGCACATTCCTAAATTTCTACATGTGCCTCATTATAGTTTCAGCTAAAAACCTGCCTAGTTATATTTAAGTGAACCAATATTCTGAACAAGATGGTCGCCTGGCTTATAATAGCGGCCATCTTCCAGTCTATTTCCACTACAATAGGATGGAAACCAGAGGTGTAGAGGGCCCTGCTCATAGGAGCTTACAATCTAGAGAAACCTTGAATTATCTTCAAGATGTCCCATTATAAAATATAATCACACACAATTGTGTGCCTTTATATATACACAATATAACTTGAATAAACGTGCATTAACTTTAATATATTGAGCTTCCAGAGAATAGTAGCAGATATTTGACATTTACAGGTAGTTTGCACCAGGCCTCAGTGTCAGCCCTGCAACCTTCAAAGCTCCCCTCCCCCCACATGCCGCCACGCTGCAGAGCCAGGGCTGTTATCTATGGAAGTTATCTTACACTCTTGTGTCCTCAGCAAAACTGATGTGCATATTTTCTTTGCACAATGTCCTGGATGCTCTGACCAGTATTAACCCTGTCTATGGGAGAGGAAGGAGGGGGCAAAGAGCGAGGAGAATCTGCCATGTCTTGCTGCTGCTGCCTCTGGGCTACTTGGGGGAGAACTTCTAAACATGTGCAGAAGAGGACTTTCCCCTGCAGAGGGGGGAGAGCAGGGATCAGTATAGAGTATATGCTGCCAGCTCTCTGCCCTTCCTCCCTGTGCAGTGTGTGCAGGACGTGATGCTGCTGGAGACTATAAGCCATCATGGATCCATGTAAGTGGAGGTGCTGTGACATGTGTGAGCTGGGATGTCTGCCCCTGTTATCCTGTCTCTCTCCACCTTTTACCTGCATCTGTGCAGATCACGGCATGTCAGGGTGTCAGGGCTGCAGGCTCCTCGCCTCCTCCACACAGCTGCAGCCACCTGCTGATGGTGATCATGTGTGAGGAAGGGGGCGGGTCATTTTTCAAGAAGCTCCCATTGGCTCTCTCTAGGCACACAGAGACAGGGGAAGCTGGGGGGAGCCCTGATGGTGGGAGGGCTGCTTTCTCTCCTCTCCCTGCCCCTGGGCATTGTCATGGAGGGGGCGGGCCTCTCCCCTGCACAGCGCTGATCTCTGCCTACAGAGAGAGACCGCGCTGACAGGCTCAGAGGATTCCAGCGTTCAGTGAGAGTAATCCGGATTTTAGCGCCCTCTGCTGGACAGGCGCCTGTCCTGCCTTATAGGTAGCGCCGGCTCTGTCTGGGTGCACTGACGCCTTTACCAGATTCGTAGCTTTTTAATATAGGACCGCATGGTCCACCCCTGCACTCTTCCACAATACCATAGGCACTTGCTGGCCTGGCACCAAAGGCACAATATTTGAGTGCACTGCCACTGATGCCTGTATCAGATTCATATCCTCAGAGGGGTTACGGTGTGACGGCACTGTTGCCGACGCTAAAGGCCCAATTTTGAAGCACCTCTTGTTTCTTTCATCCAAAGCCTGCATAAGTTTCACCATACTTTAGCCAAAAAAATCACTAATCTTTTTCTGTGTGTCCGAAAATGTCTCCTCTTTTCATACAGACTGCCGCCCCAAGCAGTTGTTTATGGATAGATTAAAGGAAAACCATTTACTGTCATTCGAAATGTCATTTTTTGGTTTATACAGATTTCTATACATCCTAGAAATCCGCCACTTCACTGGCAGGTTATGGGGACCTCCTAGGCATGATGTTTGAAGGAATTTTTCGTTTTTATTTTTAACCCTTATTTCATGGAAAACTCACTGTCGCTTTAAAAACGTTTTTTTTAAAACTTTTTGTCCTTGTTTCCTGTCTCCCAGGGCACTACCCAGACCCCCATACACCTTTTATGGCAAATACCTAGCATATATGCCCTCTTGGAGGGCACTCTAAAAATCGAATTTTGAGTCCTTGCATTGAGTTCGAGTTCGAATTCGAACATTTGAAAAGTTCGAGTGCGAACTGAACTCGGGGGTGTTCGGCTCATCCCTATCCATGAGGGCCCCCAATTTTTTTTTCTCCATATTTCAATATTTTTTTTCCTGCAATATAAACACCTAGTACCTACTACTTAAGTAGTCAATGTAATAGAGCAGTAGGAAATGCTAGCAGAATGCTTGGTTGTGTAGGGAGAGGTATTAGCAGTAGGAAAAGGGAAGTGCTCATGCCACTGCACAGAGCACTGGTGAGACCTCACTTGGAGTACTGTGTGCAGTACTGGAGACCATATCTCCAGAAGGATATAGACATCTTAGAGAGAGTTCAGAGAAGGGCTACTAAAATGGTGTACGGCTTGAAGGAGAAAAGTTACCAGGAAAGGCTTAATGATCTTAACATGTACAGCTTGGAAAAAAGACGAGACAGAGGAGATTTGATAGAAACATTTAAATACGTAAAGGGAATCCACAAGGTAGAGGAAGGGAGTAGGGATGTGCACCGATTTTTTTTCGGTTCGATTCGATTTTTCGAATTTTTAAACTTTTCGATTCGGCTCGTTTCGACCGATTTCTGTTTCGATTCGGTTCGGCTCGACTCGTTTTTCGGGTACATATTTTTTTCGGAATATCGACCATTTTTCGTATTTTTGTGTCACTTTGCTCGTTTTTTGTATCGGCTTTTCGTGATTTCGGAAATTTTCGTTTTTTTCAGAACATCTGTTCTCCTCGTTTCAAATTTGTCTAACTCTATTGCCCCAGCAGTCCAGCACATGGATTTGCCCCAGCACATGGATTTGCCCCAGCTCATAGGATATTGCCCCAGCTCACACATGGATTTGCCCCAGCTCATGGATTTGCCCCAGCACATTGATTTGCCCCAGCACATGGATTTGCCCCAGCTCATAGGATATTGCCCCAGCTCACACATGGATTTGCCCTAGCACATTGATTTGCCCCAGCACATTGATTTGCCCCAGCTCATAGGATATTGCCCCAGCTCACACATGGATTTGCCCCAGCTCATGGATTTGCCCCAGCATATTGATTTGCCCCAGCACATGGATTTGCCCCAGCTCATAGGATATTGCCCCAGCTCACACATGGATTTGCCCCAGCGCATGGATTTGCCCCAGCACATTGATTTGCCCCAGCACATGGATTTGCCCCAGCACATAGGATATTGCCCCAGCTCACACATGGATTTGCCCCAGCTCATGGATTTGCCCCAGCACATTGATTTGCCCCAGCACATGGATTTGCCCCAGCACATGGATATGCCCCAGCACATGGATTTGCCCCAGCACATGGATTTGCCCCAGCTCATAGGATATTGCCCCAGCTCACACATGGATTTGCCCCAGCACATGGATTTGCCCCAGCTCATGGATTTGCCCCAGCACATGGATTTGCCCCAGCTCATAGGATATTGCCCCAGCTCACACATGGATTTGCCCCAGCACATGGATTTGCCCCAGCTCATGGATTTGCCCCAGCTCATGGATTTGCCCCAGCTCATATGATATTGCCCCAGCACATGGATTTGCCCCAGCTCATAGGATATTGCCCCAGCACATGGATTTGCCCCAGCACATTGATTTGCCCCAGCTCATGGATTTGCCCCAGCACATGGATGCCCCAGCTCATGGATTTGCCCCAGCACATTGATTTGCCCCAGCACATTTCCAAATACAAAATTTACAGAATCAGCGATATAACCGATAATAGTTAAATATACGATGTTCAGAATTACCGAAAAGGAACCTAAATCGCAAATGGAACCGAAATCATGAATAGAGGGAAAATAAATTTCGTTTGGACACATTTCAAGTCCATTCGAAAATTCCAAAAAAAATTTTGATTCGGCTCGGAAAACTTTTCGGATCTGCCGTTTTCGGATTTAAAAATTTTCGGAAATTCGGCCGCATCCGAAGACACGAATCGGGAAATTTCGTGAAAATTCCAAAATTCCGAAACCGGAAACGCACATCCCTAGAAGGGAGTATATTTAAAAGGAAACAAAGTAGCAAAACAAGAGGACATAGTCTTCGATTAGAGGGGCAAAGGTTTAAAAGTAACATCAGGAAGCATTATTTTACTGAGAGGGTGGTGGATACATGGAACAGCCTTCCAGTAGAAGTGGTAGAGGCCAAAACAGTAATTGAATTTAAGCAGGTATGGGATAGGCATAAGGCTATCCTAAACAAAAGATAAATCCAGGTAAAGTATCCATGTAATTGGGCAGACTAGATGGGCCGAAAGGTTCTTATCTGCCGACTTTTTTCTATGTTTCTATGTTTCTATGTTTCTACCATTTATATGAATTAGTTCAACTTTAATTAACACAGGTACAGTCAGGTCCAGAAATATTGGGACATCGACACATTTCTAACATCTTTGGCTCTATACACTACCACAATGGAGTTGGAATGAAACAAACACAATGTGCTGTAACTGCAGACTGTCAGCTTTAATTTGAGGGTATGTACATCCAACTCAGGTGAACGGTGTAGGACTTACAGCAGTTTGCAGATGTGCCTCCCAAATAGACCCACAGGTTCTATTTAACCTTGATCTGCAGGGAGCTTCAGAAAGGACTGGGTCCTCAACAAGTAAGTTTATCCCATAAGAGCAGTCATTAGGTTAGTATGATAGGACCTGCAAAGGGTGGAATACATTGTCGCTGTTGGCAGGCTTACGCAATCCATGGCCATCCATTGCAAACTAAAACTTCCACCATTTTTCGACAGAGCTCAACATTAAAGGGTTAAGAACTATAGTGCTTTTGAAGGGGATAAGAATTGTTTATAGGCATTTAAAGGGTTAAACCTGGTAAAATCTCCTGTTTAAATGAATTTAGCTGCCATTGTGGTTTCTTCTGTACTGTTTGAACATGTTGTTTGTGTGTGCTCTTTCTGGTTTGTTGTATCATATTGTCTTGAGATGCACCCGCACTGAAAGCGCAGATAAGGTTGAGTGCTGCCCTTTATATATATATATATATAAAGAAACGAACTCCTCGCACACCCAGTAGTAGAGTTGAGACGCTCCGGTGCCAGAAAATGGTCAAAGGCACAATATTCTTCCAAGGATTCTGCACACGGAGACTTGAATTGATAAATAAATAATAGAAATTTATTCAAGGGATCGATGTTTCAGTCCTGCTGGACTTTCATCAGGATATACAGAAAAGGGATAACAAACAGCATTAACCCCTTCACTGCTGAGGCGTTTCACCACTGTGTGCTGAGCTCATTTTTACCGCTTTCGCTCATCATGTTTAAACGCGATTTGAAGCCACATTTTAATAAATGACCCAGACATATTATATATCGTTCTTTCCGGCAGACTACGCATATTCATAATATATCATTTTTATATGTATACGTCATGTCCTGCCTGTATATTATAACAAAAAATACAATAAAAATTGAATTTTTAATCATCTGCAGTGTGTAAAGTGTTTTTTTTCACATTTTATCACATGAGCGTTTGCGGTTATGTTTTCTATGGGGTGCGCTTGTACAAAAAATTTGAAATGGGGACTTGTTACTTTTTTTGGGGGGAATTACGTGATTTTTAGCAAACGCACCCCATAGAAAAAAATCATTAGTGCAGCATCACTGTTCACATTATAATTGAAATGTGAACAATATTGCTGCATTAATAAAAACAACACACAAAAAAAAAACATGTTTTTTTTTATTTATTTATTTTTTAAATTTATTTATTATTTAAATTTTTTTTTTTTTTTTTTTTTTACTTTTTACCTAGTCATGTTGGGTATCATTCGAAAGGCCATGCTCAGGCCTTTCAAATGACACCATCCATGACCCCCTAGCTGCCACGGTTCTGGAGATATCGGGGTTCACAAGAACCCCCTATCTCCACCAGGGGATTTCCTTGGGAAATCCCCGGCAGCTAGGGGGTTCCCCGGCTATCTGACGTCATCACGCTATGCGTGATGACGTCAGACAGCGAGGGGAGTCCCGGGGGTGGAGCCGCCATCCAAGATGGCGGCCCCCACCGGAGATAGGCTGCACTTCGGCGCCGCAAGGCGCTGAAGTGCAACCCAGCACTTGAGGGGTTAAAGCCAGGCATCGCTTAAAAGGGGAGACTCTCCCCTTTTAAGCGGTGCCTGGCTTTAAGCGCTGCTCCTTCCCGATCGGAGGGAGAGGGATCCGAACGGACCCCCCCTCCCTTCCAGGCTATCTCCCGGCATTGCCGGGGGGTCGCCTGGAAATGACGTCATCGCGCATGGCGCGATGACGTCATTTACGCGGGAGGAGCTTGACTTCAGCGTCTGAGGACGCTGAAGTCAGAACGCCGTGGGACCCCGGACAGAGAGGTGAGTATCTCCGCCGGGGGTCCCGCAATGCTGATGACGTGTGGGGCACGTCCTCAGCATGCAACGTGCATCAATGAGGACGTGTCCCACACGTCTTCAGCAGTGAAAGGGTTAAATACAAAAAAGGTAATTGTAAATCATGCACAGGTGCAGGGCAGGCGGAGCACCTGACAAGGTACCCACCCCACTTTAATGAGAAGGAATACCATGTCACACAGGGAACCAAAAATATAAACACAAACATAAACACATATAGTGAGAAAAAGAAATGACAAGCACAAGCAATTAACTATCCTAACAGCAAGTGCTAATGTGTGAATGTGTAAAAAGGCTGGAGGACGGAAAGAACCTAGCGGAGGCTGAGATGACAGTATAAATTATTTTGTTCATTGAGACCTCTGGGAGACACAGTAGCCAGCGTGAAAATCCAAAAGGATTCGCGCTTGAGCAGTTCTAAAGCCCTATCACCGCCTCTCGGAGAAAGGGGAACGTGATCTATCCCCATAACACGTAAGGTGGATAAAGGGTGACGATGTTCCTGAAAGTGACGAGCCACTGGTTGCAAGTTCTCCTTGCCAGATAGAGCTGCCCTGATCGCTGTGCGGTGGTTAGCCAGACGGGTGCGCAGAGAGTTTTGAGTCTTCCCGATGTAGGAGAGACCACAAGGACAGGTCAGACGGTATACAACAAATTCAGTGGTGCACGTGATTCTGTGTCTGATACTGTATTTTTTGCCGCTGTGAGGATGTAGGAAACACTGGCCAGAGATCATAGAGTTGCAAGTGGTGCATCCTGTGCATCTGAAGCACCCTGGATGTTGCACGGGGATGCGATTTAAAAGGGAAAACTGATCGGTCTGGACCAGGAGATCGCGTAAGTTTTTATTTCTTTTGTGGCAGATCAGTGGAGGGGTTTTAAAAATAGCAGGGAGTTGAGGGTCCGTTTGTAAGATACTCCAATTACGTTTGATACATTTGGATAGAGAAGGAGATCTGGTGTTATATGTTAACGGGAAAACAAGCCTTTTAGGGTTAATGTTAGCTACATCACGTGGGTTCAGGAATTTCCGTTTGGCAGCAGTTAGGGCCTTATCAAGAATAGATCGTGAGTAACCACGCTGTAAGAATCGTGTAAACATCTCATCAATCTGTATTTTACTTGTGTCCTCGGCAGAGTTGTTACGGAGGACACGTAAGAACTGGGATACTGGGAGCGATTCGAACAGGTGAGGGGGGTGAAAACTGCTCGAATGTAACAAAGTGTTCCGGGCGGTCTCTTTCCTATACAGACTATAGCCGATCTTGGTGCCTACACGCTGAAAAGACAAATCAAGAAAGTTGATGCAGTCATTGTTGAGTTCATAAGTGAAACGGATTGTAGAATCAATGTGATTGATCTTGTCCATAATGGTATGAAACTCATGATGTGAGCCTTCCCAAACAAGAAAAGTGTCGTCGATGAAACGAAAGTATGCTTCAAGTCCTTATGAGAACAGTGGCAAAATGTGCTCAGACTCATAAATATACATAAATGCATTTGCATACATAGGAGCCATGGGAGCACCAACAGAAATTCCTGAACCCACGTGATGTAGCTAACATTAACCCTAAAAGGCTTGTTTTCCCGTTAACATATAACACCAGATCTCCTTCTCTATCCAAATGTATCAAACGTAATTGGAGTATCTTACAAACGGACCCTCAACTCCCTGCTATTTTTAAAACCCCTCCACTGATCTGCCACAAAAGAAATAAAAACTTACGCGATCTCCTGGTCCAGACCGATCAGTTTTCCCTTTTAAATCGCATCCCCGTGCAACATCCAGGGTGCTTCAGATGCACAGGATGCACCACTTGCAACTCTATGATCTCTGGCCAGTGTTTCCTACATCCTCACAGCGGCAAAAAATACAGTATCAGACACAGAATCACGTGCACCACTGAATTTGTTGTATACCGTCTGACCTGTCCTTGTGGTCTCTCCTACATCGGGAAGACTCAAAACTCTCTGCGCACCCGTCTGGCTAACCACCGCACAGCGATCAGGGCAGCTCTATCTGGCAAGGAGAACTTGCAACCAGTGGCTCGTCACTTTCAGGAACATCGTCACCCTTTATCCACCTTACGTGTTATGGGGATAGATCACGTTCCCCTTTCTCCGAGAGGCGGTGATAGGGCTTTAGAACTGCTCAAGCGCGAATCCTTTTGGATTTTCACGCTGGCTACTGTGTCTCCCAGAGGTCTCAATGAACAAAATAATTTATACTGTCATCTCAGCCTCCGCTAGGTTCTTTCCGTCCTCCAGCCTTTTTACACATTCACACATTAGCACTTGCTGTTAGGATAGTTAATTGCTTGTGCTTGTCATTTCTTTTTCTCACTATATGTGTTTATGTTTGTGTTTATATTTTTGGTTCCCTGTGTGACATGGTATTCCTTCTCATTAAAGTGGGGTGGGTACCTTGTCAGGTGCTCCGCCTGCCCTGCACCTGTGCATGATTTACAATTACCTTTTTTGTATTTAATGCTGTTTGTTATCCCTTTTCTGTATATCCTGATGAAAGTCCAGCAGGACTGAAACGTCGATCCCTTGAATAAATTTCTATTATTTATTTATCAATTCAAGTCTCCGTGTGCAGAATCCTTGGAAGAATATATATGTGTCTGCCATTGAAACACATAAGGGATTTGTTTCTTTTTCCTGGAACAGACGTCACCGAGTGGCCTCCACACCCTCACACACCTTATACTGAATGAACCTCCCCTAACATTTTCTGACTTTTCTGGAAGCTTCAAAGCAGAAGTGAAACTCTTTGCTGTGGCTCCTGCTTCTTGGTGCCGATCCTGCTCCTGCTTCTTGGTGCCGATCCTGCTCCTGCTTCTTGGTGCCGATCCTGCTCCTGCTTCTTGGTGCTCGCCTGATCCTGCTCCTCGTTCTTGGTGCCAATTCTGCTCCTGCTTCTTGGTTTTTCTACTGGTTTGATTTTGTCTGATCCTCCATTACTGAACCTGTTTATAATAGACCACCACAACTCCCATCACTGCCGGTGATCCTCTGCCAGCTCATGAGTCAGGACCTGCGGATTATCATCTAGGACTCCTGCAGCGCCACCAGCTTTCTGGTTCATCCCACCAGCCTTTGACAGACGTACAAGCCCTCACTGACTGTAATAGCCCTTGCTGTGGACTATTATCTTCTCCAGGAATCCAGCGTGTTGCTCTCCACTCTCTGCAGCTCATTCCATCTCCAGTAAGTATTGTTGTGTCCCTGCTCCCCGGCAGACCTTTTTATTCCATTTCTGGGCATTCTCTTGGACAGCTGCCGGGTCCTCCACAAGCTGCAGCTGCTGAAAGTCAGCTGTTAAGAATCCCAAGGCTGTCTAGGATAATGCCTGTTCGGTTTTACGGTGGGCATTAATGGGGCCTCCTTACAAAGATCTTGCTGTGTGAAGTGATGACGCAGGCAGTCTGAGTGAACGAAGAAGGGCCGTCCTCTCCCACTGAGTCACCTGGGCACTGGACCCTCAAGGATTCAGTACAGGAGGCCTGGCAGGGGATGGGGCCCCCTGGAGCCCATTACTGCATCATCAGCTGTACCCCCTGATGGCGGCCCTGTTTCTGGATAATTATTTTTGGAATGCGGTCTGCTTACTTGTGTCTCTGTATTGCTGACCCTAACTCGGGTATGTTCTCATCACTGATGTGGGTATATTTCCAATGCTGACGTGGCTGTGACCTTGACGCAGACATTGTCCTGACACTGACACACAGAGCCGGATTAACATAGGGGCTGATGGATCAGCAGCTCCAGGTCCATGCCTCAGAATAGGCCCAGAGAAAGGATAAATATGTTTGCAGTTGGACCCCTGTATCTCCAGTTCCAAAGAAGCTACAGGGTCATGTGAGGTGTCACTGGGAAAGCCAGAGCATGGCCTTTTCAATGAGGCCAAACATGACCAGGCTTTAGGTAAGAAAAATAAAATAATAGATCTTTATTTCTTCTTTTTTATCTAACAGCAATATTTTTCACTTTTCAATTATAAAGTGAACAATGATGCTGCACTAACTGACTATCTAATTTCTCAGGTCACCAACAAGTGTGGAGGTGAGGGCACAATCCATTGTTATGAATTTTTACATCAAAAACCTAACCCACCGCCACCGCACTGCAGGGAAGAGCATTGCGGGGGACTTTGCACCCCTGCGTCACTAATCTTTACACCTCACAAGGTCGAGTGAGATATTGTCATTGGACAGGGCAGAGTCTGGCCTTTGCATTGATATCAAACGTGATCATGTAAGATCTAAAAGAAAATAATTTTTTTAATTTAATTATTTTTAGTTCCAAAGCAATGGCATTGTCCATTTGTCACATATAAAATGAGCAATACCACTGCCATTACTCACCTTTTAATTTCCCACACCGGGAGCAATGTCCGTGTTTTATACAGTCATATTATTCATAAAAAATAAGACAAATGCAGTAACAGGTTCTCATTTCACATTTTTTTAACAAGAATTCCCTATAGAATATATAACCATAAAGGTTTGAATAATAAAATGAGGAAAAATAATTTTACGCACTGTAAATGATTGAAATCTGAAAGGAAATTTACTCACACGGTATCTGGTTAGATATATCTGTATCTCCACTATTAAATAACCGAAAATATGTTTTCATGTCACTAACAGGGTTATTCAAAGAGAGGTGAAAAGCAGGAGAATGACTGGAGAATGGAAAATTCTAGGTCAAAATAGCCAAACCAGAACAATTCTCCCATTTCTCTCACTTTCCAAATCGACTATTTTGACCTAGAATTTTCCATTCTCCAGTCATTCTCCTGCTTTTCACCGCTTTCTGAATAACTCTGTAAATTTCAAAAAAATCCCAACCAAATTATTCAGCTCCAGGCAGGGCCGGACTGGGGATAAAAACCAGCCCTGGAAATAAATTCCTACCAGCCCCAGTAATGTGCGGTGTGTTTTGAGGGTATCGCAGAGCAATACAGTAATGTGCGGTGTGTTTTGAGGGTATCGCAGAGCAATACAGTAATGTGCGGTGTGTTTTGAGGGTATCGCAGAGCAATACAGTAATGTGCGGTGTGTTTTGAGGGTATCGCAGAGCAATACAGTAATGTGCGGTGTGTTTTGAGGGTATCGCAGAGCAATACAGTAATGTGCGGTGTGTTTTGAGGGTATCGCAGAGCAATACAGTAATGTGCGGTGTGTTTTGAGGGTATCGCAGAGCAATACAGTAATGTGCGGTGTGTTTTGAGGGTATCGCAGAGCAATACAGTAATGTGCGGTGTGTTTTGAGGGTATCGCAGAGCAATACAGTAATGTGCGGTGTGTTTTGAGGGCATCGCAGAGCAATACAGTAATGTGCGGTGTGTTTTGAGGGCATCGCAGAGCAGTACAGTAATGTGCGGTGTGTTTTGAGGGCATCGCAGAGCTGTACAGTAATGTGTGGTGTGTTTTGAGGGTATTGCAGAGCTGTACAGTAATGTGCGGTGTGTTTTGAGGGCATCGCAGAGCTGTACAGTAATGTGCGGTGTGTTTTGAGGGTATCGCAGAGCTGTACAGTAATGTGCGGTGTGTTTTGAGGGTATCGCAGGGCAATACAGTAATGTGCGGTGTGTTTTGAGGGTATCGCAGAGCAATACAGTAATGTGCGGTGTGTTTTGAGGGTATCGCAGAGCAATACAGTAATGTGCGGTAGACATGTGCACAGCACAAAATTTCGTTTTGAACTAATGCATTAGTACTAAAATGCAATTTATTTAGTTGCTAAAGAAATTCGTTTTCAGTTCTTTAGTATGAAAACTAATTTCATTCATCCGAAAACCAGTGGATACAATTACTATTGTAGTGGCTCCTCAGAGGGCTGAGATCGCTGCTTGTTACAGTATCTCTCACTCTCAGCATAATGTGGGCCATATTATAGCTGGTGCTAACTTAACCAGAGCTGTTGTAAACTTCCCAGAGCTATTATAGCCTATGGAGGTTTTCAGTTACAACAGCTCTGGTTAAGTTAGCACCAACATTGTAATACTGCCCCGTGTCAGGCAAAGCTGTTACAGTAACTGACTGCTGCTCATCACAGCGCTCAGAGTTTCAGTAAAACTAGTAAATAATATTTTTATATATAAGACGTTAGAACAATATTATTTCCTTGTTTTACTGAAACTCTGAGCGCTGTGATGAGCAGCAGTCAGTTACTGTAACAGCTGAGCCTGATACATTGTACTGAGAGATAATGTAACAAGCAGCCGATCTCCGCGCTCACAGCCACTGGATTTAAAAGGCTAAAAAAAAAAAAGGCTCTTCTCTGTATAATGTTTAGAACATCCTCCTGCATTAATTAATACCCCTCTCTGTATAATGTATACAACATCCACCTGCATTAATTAATACCCCTCTCTGTAAAATATATAGAACATCCTCCTGAATTAATGTCCCTCTCTGTATAGAACATCCTCCTGCATTGGCATGTGGAGGGTGCAGAACTTCGGATGTTGCGATGTTGCGCTCTTCATTGCTGGTCTCCTTCACTCATCAATATAATATCACAAAAAGGACTGAAACTAAAATGTAGTGCATTTTATTTTAGTTTCTTTTGTTTTTTGTACTGAGCAGTTTCGTTTCTCTTGAGTCATACGAAAACTAAATTATCCCAAAATTCGGACTAAATCGCTTTAGTACTAAAACGAATGCACATGTCTAATGTGCGGTGTGTTTTGAGGGCATCGCAGAGCAGTACAGTAATGTGCGGTGTGTTTTGAGGGCATCGCAGAGCTGTACAGTAATGTGCGGTGTGTTTTGAGGGCATCACAGAGCAGTACAGTAATGTGCGGTGTGTTTTGAGGGTATCGCAGAGCAATACAGTAATGTGCGGTGTGTTTTGAGGGCATCGCAGAGCAATACAGTAATGTGCGGTGTGTTTTGAGGGTATCGCAGAGCAATACAGTAAAGTGCGGTGTGTTTTGAGGGTATCGCAGAGCAATACAGTAATGTGCGGTGTGTTTTGAGGGCATCGCAGAGCAGTACAGTAATGTGCGGTGTGTTTTGAGGGCATCGCAGAGCTGTACAGTAATGTGCGGTGTGTTTTGAGGGCATCACAGAGCAGTACAGTAATGTGCGGTGTGTTTTGAGGGTATCGCAGAGCAATACAGTAATGTGCGGTGTGTTTTGAGGGTATCGCAGAGCTGTACAGTAATGTGCGGTGTGTTTTGAGGGCATCGCAGAGCTGTACAGTAATGTGCGGTGTGTTTTGAGGGCATCGCAGAGCAGTACAGTAATGTGCGGTGTGTTTTGAGGGTATCGCAGAGCAATACAGTAATGTGCGGTGTGTTTTGAGGGCATCGCAGAGCAATACAGTAATGTGCGGTGTGTTTTGAGGGTATCGCAGAGCTGTACAGTAATGTGCGGTGTGTTTTGAGGGCATCGCAGAGCAATATAGTAATGTGCGGTGTGTGTTGAGGGTATCACAGAGCAATACAGTAATGTGCGGTGTGTTTTGAGGGTATCGCAGAGCAATACAGTAATGTGCGGTGTGTGTTTGAGGGTATCGCAGAGCTATACAGTAACGTGCGGTGTGTATTGAGGGTATCGCAGAGCAATACAGTAATGTGCGGTGTGTTTTGAGGGTATCGCAGAGCAATACAGTAATGTGCGGTGTGTTTTGAGGGTATCGCAGCAGAGCATACAGTAATGTGCGGTGTGTGTTGAGGGTATCGCAGAGCTATACAGTAACGTGCGGTGTGTATTGAGGGTATCGCAGAGCAATACAGTAATGTGCGGTGTGTTTTGAGGGTATCGCAGAGCAATACAGTAATGTGCGGTGTGTTTTGAGGGTATCGCAGAGCAATACAGTAATGTGCGGTGTGTTTTGAGGGTATCGCAGAGCAATACAGTAATGTGCGGTGTGTGTTGAGGGTATCGCAGAGCTATACAGTAACGTGCGGTGTGTATTGAGGGTATCGCAGAGCAATACAGTAATGTGCGGTGTGTTTTGAGGGTATCGCAGAGCAATACAGTAATGTGCGGTGTGTTTTGAGGGTATCGCAGAGCAATACAGTAATGTGCGGTGTGTTTTGAGGGTATCGCAGAGCAATACAGTAATGTGCGGTGTGTGTTGAGGGTATCGCAGAGCTATACAGTAACGTGTGGTGTGTATTGAGGGTATCGCAGAGCAATACAGTAACGTGCGGTGTGTTTTGAGGGTATCGCAGAGCTGTACAGTAATGTGCGGTGTGTTTTGAGGTATCGCAGAGCTGTACAGTAATGTGCGGTGTGTTTTGAGGGTATTGCAGAGCAGTACAGTAATGTGCGGTGTGTTTTGAGGGTATCGCAGAGCAGTACAGTAATGTGCGGTGTGTTTTGAGGGTATCGCAGAGCAGTATAGTAATGTGCGGTGTGTTTTGAGGGTATCGCAGAGCAGTACAGTAATGTGCGGTGTGTTTTGAGGGTATCGCAGAGCAGTACAGTAATGTGCGGTGTGTTTTGCGGGTATCGCAGAGCAGTACAGTAATGTGCGGTGTGTTTTGAGGGTATCGCAGAGCAGTACAATAATGTGCAGTGTGTTTTGAGGGTATCGCAGAGCAGTACAGTAATGTGCAGTGTGTTTTGAGGGTATCGCAGAGCAGTACAGTAATGTGCGGTGTGTTTTGAGGGTATCGCAGAGCAGTACTATAATGTGCGGTGTGTTTTGAGGGTATCACAGAGCAGTACAGTAATGTGTGGTGTGTTTTGAGGGTATCGCAGAGCAGTACAGTAATGTGCGGTGTGTATGAATGTATGACAGAGCTTTACAGTATTGTGGGTGTTTTTTTATCTTTAATTCATGATTTTCAAATAATTTACAGACAGAGAGAAGTTATGAACAAACAAGCACACAAGTTGTGTGCTTGTTTGTTCATAACTTCTCTCTGTCTGTAAAGGGCAGGCCTCTCTCACCCCCACTTCTCCTCAAGCAACCACTGCCCTGAGTTCCCAAACTCACCGCTGTTTCTGATAAGGAGCAGCTTGAGGAGGTGGTCGTAGTCCCGTGCTGCCTGCCTCTGCCTGGATGCTGGAGCCTGGGGAGGCCGCAGGGGCCTGGATGGGAGCCAGAGGCCGCAGCTGCCTTGCTGGAAGTCGGAGCCGGAGGCCTGGCTGGATGTTGGAGGCCGCAGGGCAGGGAGACTCAGCCTGCCTGGATGCTGGAGGGGAGACCGCAGGGGCTGGTCTGACACCAGAGGCCGCAGGGGCTGGAACATGCTGCCAGGTGGAGGTCGCCTGCAGGCTCAGGCTGGATGGTGGTGCCGCGCGGTGAGTGAGGGGCAGAGGGGGACGATAATCCCGATTCCCACCACTCTGTCTCCCTGACCGTGCCCACACATGTGGTCTGACGTGCAGAGGCAGCGTCGCGCCGCCGCCGCTGCCTGCATTAAAAGCGGCGTGCAGCGCGCAAATTTAACGATTTGCCTCCGCGGCTGGTCCCATTCCGGGGGGGGGCACGTCCCCCCCTTGCCCCAACCTGTGGATGCCATCCTGTGGACGCCCATGCCCGTGGCCCGGGTCGTCAGTTTCAAAAAAAAAAAAAAGGGGAAAAAAAAAAAGAAAAAAAAAAAACCGCCCCAAAGTTTAAGCAGCCTACTGGGATTCCTCCCGGTATCCCGGAAGGCCAGTCCGGCACTGTCTCCAGGCCCATAGACATCTTAATCTGGCCCTGCTGACACAGGCATGGTCCTGGCGCTGTTGCAGGTATGTTATAGGAACGCAGTTCCTCCACTATATTCTCAGAGGGAATGGACGTCCCTTTTGGTCCACACACCTTTTATTAAGTTCCAATCATATGTTTCCTTATTAAGTTCCCAGAAATATGATATTACAATTGTAGCGCTGTGTTTAAAACCTTACTGTGGCAGTACCTATTTTTGGCCACCGGAGGGCGACAAGTGCGATAAGAGACACTGAACATTGGGACTACGTTTCCCGGCATGCTTTGCGAACAGACACAGGAAGTGGGTGGGACACAGACGCTGTACATCCTGAGCCTCGTGGAGATAGCTGGCAGAGAGCGCCAGGGAGTGAAAGAGAGAGGACACGGTGCTGCAGAGCGGAACCGTGACTAGGCCGGAGCACCAGTGTGGCCTATCAGGATTCCAAGTGGGGTTATCCAGCCTTGCAAGAAGGAGACCCAGTGATCCACAGGCATTACCCAAGCTGCTGTCAAGGAAGCGGAGGACCCTCGAGTTAGGAGTACCGCAGGTCCATTGGATGGGAGAGCAGGCGGTAGCTGTACCAGTCACTGTTGAAGCTGAAAGAGAGCCAGACAACGGATCCAGTAGCCAGTATCCCAGCAAGGCACCGAGCGGAGGGACGTCCTGGGTCAGAGGAACCTTGGTGATCGAGCGAATGGGTGAGAGGCCTCCAAGGCCGGTTTTATAAAGTCAAGAAAGCACGCTGCTGTTTATTTCTAAAACCCACAGGGCCCCAACTTGACTAGTCGAAGACATCGTTTAAGAGATTCACTGGCCAGTTGAATAGTACCCGGTTACCATAACACACACATACACTTACAGTCCGGGACTTAACCTGTGCGGGACTCACTCCCTAATATCCCAAAAAGGGGTAAAGATTCGCATATTATTTTGTTTTCCGCTACGCGTTTCTCGAATTACGAAATATTGTATTCTCTTTCCGCTACGTGTTTCTCGAAATTACGAAGCATTGTATTCTTTTCTGTTCGGCTGCGCATTTTCCCGAAATACAAAACCTCGTATTTCTTTTTCCGCTGCGCGTTTACCGTGATACGAAATACTGTAAATATATCTACGAACACCGTGTCTCATTATATGCCTTTTACTTTAGTAAACTATATAATTTAGAAAATCCACAACGGTGCTGAAGTATATTTATTCCCTAGTGCGGGGAGACTGACCCGTGGTTCATTTTCAGCGGCTCCTCCGGGAGTGAGCGCTACACAATTATCAAAAGGATTCCCTAAAACCCAACCTGTCATAATGTGTAAACACTGATATTGAATTTGCATGCTGAGTGGTGGCTTAAGTGTGACGTGTCAGTGGTCAATTGAGGAGTAGACATCCTGGAGACTTACTGCATGTGTGTGTTGTGACGTGACTGTTTCAGAGGTGTGGTTGTGGAATGGAGGTATTTAGGACCCAGGATCCTACACAGTCTGTATCTTCTACATGGGTGAAAAGGGAGTAGTCTGAACTACATTTCCCAGCAAGCAGCTCTGCAAGTGGGGGATTACTAAGGAGCCACACCTAATGCAAACTGATGGAAGAAAAAGTGTTGTTTAACCCCTTGGCTGCAGATGATGTGTGGGGAACGTCCCCATTGACTCACGCTATATGCGGAGGATGTTCACCACACGTCATCCGCTAGCGGGAGCCCCGGTGGAGATACTCACCTCTCTGTCCGGGGTCCTGCGGCGTTCTTGCTTCAGGGAAGCCAGGCGCTGAAAATAGGTCAGTCCCCGATGTAAATGACGTCATCACGCATGCGCGATGATGTCATTTCCAGGCGACCCCCCCCCAGCAATGCCGGGAGATCGCCTGAAAGGGAGGGGGGATCCATTGGGATCAATCTCCCTCCCAATCGGGAGGGATTTTACAGGAAAAAAAAGGCACCGCTTTGAAGTGCAGTGTCTACCCGTAAAAGCGGTGCCTTTTTTAAACCCTTAAATGCCATATCGCGATGCAGCGCCATTCGGCGCCACATCACGATCTAGCTCCGGTGGGGGCCGGGTTCCCCGTCGCCTCTGATGTATCACGCATAGCGCAATGACATCGGATAGCCGGGGAACCCCTAGCTGCCCAGGGATTTCCCAAGGAAATCCCCTGGTAGAGATACTGGGTTCCTTTGAACCCCGATATCTCCAGAACCGTGGCAGCTAGGGGGTCATGCATGATGTCATTCGAAAGGCCTGAGCATGGCCCTTCGAATGATACTAAACATGAACATGTTTATTTTTAAATAAAGAAGATAATATAAAAAAATAAAAACATGTGGGGCCATATTACATAGTTGGTGCTAATTTAACCAGAGCTGTTGTAAACTTACCAGAGCCATTAAAATCAATGGGGTTGTTAAGTTTACAACAGCTCTGGTTAAGTTAGCACCAGCTTTGTAATATAGCTCGTGCTTTTTTTGTGTTGTTTTTATTAATGCAGCAATATTGTTCACATTTCAATTATAATGTGAACAATGATGTTGCACTAATGATTTTATTCTATGGGGTGCATTTGCTAAAAATCATGTAATTTCCCCCAAAAAATGTAACGAGTCCCATTTCTAATTTTTGTACAAGCGCACCCCATAGAAAATATAACCGAAAACGCTCATGTGATAAAATGTGAAAAAAACACTTTACACGCTGTAGATGATTAAAAATTCAAATTTTATTGCATTTTCTGTTATAATATACAGGCAGGACATTACGTATACATATAATGATATATTATGAATCTGCCGGAAAGAACAATATTTAATATGTCTGGGTCATATAATAAAATGTGGCTTCAAATCGCGTTTAAACCTGATGAGCGAAACCGGTAAAAATTAGCTCAGCACAAAGTGGTGAAATGCGTCAGCAGTGAAGGGGTTAATTTGTTCCAGGATCATATCACTTTACAACTCCCGGAGCTTACACAATTCAATATTATAATAACAATAATTGGTTCACGGGCTACACTCTGGGTTTCCCGGCTTTCCATCGTTAGCAGGTGGTCAGGCATTATTATGGCCGTCAAGACACCTACTTGCTGGTCTGGGCAAGTATTTGGATTTGGACGGAAAATAATTTGTACGAATCAGAGTCACTGGTAAGCAGTCCCCATTGGGACCTTGTGGCCGCTGCGACTGACTTAAGTCCTAGGTGGTGTGTCCACAACACAAACTTGGCCACCTATACTGCTGTGGGAAACAAAACAATATATGGACTCCCTCCATGTTTGGGCCCAGAGGGTCACTTGCCCTTCTTTTCTGCAACTGAATCACCTACACATTAGTTATACAAAAATAGATACATAAAAATTTGATTATCACTGACCCAAATACTCAATTTCTACATTGACTGGCCTAACAACAATACCTGCTGATTTAAGCTAACTCTCCTAATACCCGACGGTCCCCCCCCCCCTATCCCACTTGTCTGGGGGCCAGGTAGACCAAACAGGAGTTAAAAATACTATTGGTAACACATCCAGCCACTTCAATACTATCTCTTGGCACATTTTCGCCATCAATGTCTTTAGAGTTTGGTTTTTTCACTCCACTTTTCCTGAACTCTGGGACCTGGAGGCGGTGTACAGTTTCCGGGCAATGTCCAACTGGCTAATAAGTTGTTGCAGACAGGCTTGAATAGAGGCTGGGCCATTATCCGACTCAATCTCACATGGCAGTCCATAACTGGGGATAATTTCTTTCAGTAGGCACTTTACTTTGGTAGTTTTCTCTGTTCTGGTTGGGAAGGCCTCAACCCAGCCAGTCAATGTGCACGATCACCACTAGGAGATACTTGTATCCTTTGCACGGTGGGAGTACAGTAAAATCAATCTGGAGTGAGGCCATAGGTGATAGTCCGATGGGCTGTACTCCTGGCGGGTTTGTCGGTCCCGCTCTGGGGTTGTTCTTGGCGCACGTGACACACTGTCAGACTACTGTTAGAAATGTGGCTCTAGTTGTTGCTCCATTGCGTCTCTTCCTCCATGTGAACTGGCATGAAAGGCTCTCACAACTTCAGGTGCCAGGGTAGCGGGCAGTACTATTCACTCGCTGTCCAACTGAAACCATCCGGGTAGTAATGATCTTGTTCCTGGAGTTCAAATTTTTCACCTCTATCGGGTCAAGATGACCTCAATAAATTCACCGTTTGGCTGGGAACGGGTTCTCTTCATGTAGAAATCAAAGTTGGGTGTCAGCTCACCATTATCATGGGCGGTTTGTTCACATTTGGTGGAGCTTGGGTATCAAAGACGATACCGATATCAATTCCGCTGCAACTTGTCTTTGTCTTTACTCCTGGTAATTGATAAAGTCTGCATTTTCACATTCATTATCATCATCATCTTAGTGATGAGCCGAACAGCCCCGTATTCGAAAAATTTCAAAAGTTCGAGTTCGAACGCGTACACGAACCGAACTCAATGCAAGTCAATGGGACTCAAAAGTTCAAATTTTAGAGTGCCCTCCAAGAGGGCATATTTGCAAGATATTTGCCATAAAAGGTGTATGGGGGTCTGGGTAGTGCCCTGGGGGACAGGAAACGAGGACAAAAAGTAAAAAAAAAAAATGTTTTTAAAGGAACAGTGAGTTTTCCATGAAATGTTAAAAATAAAAAATAAAAATTCCTCCAAATATCGTGCCTAGGAGGTCCCCATAACCTGCCCGTGAAGTGGCGGATTTGTAGGATGTATAGAAACATTTAAAAACAAAAAAATGACGTTTCAAATGACGGTAAATTTTTTTCCTTTTAATCTATCCATAAACAACTGCTTGGGGCGGCAGCCTGTATGAAAAGAAGAGACGTTTTTGGACACGCAGAACAAGTTTAGTGATTTTTTTGGCTAAATTATGGTGAAACCTTTGCAGGCTTTGGATGAACGTAAAAATAGGTGCTTTAAATTTGGGCCTTTAGTGTCGGCAACAGTGCCGCCACACCGTAACCCCTCTATGGTATTGTGGAAGAGTGCAGGGTTGGACCCAGCGGTCAAATATTAAAGTGATATTAATCTGGTATAGGTATCAGTGCACCCAAATACTTTGCCTTTGGTGGCAGCAAGTGCCTTCACACTGTAACCCCTCTGTGGTATTGTGGAAGAGTGCAGCAGTGGAGGTTTTGGTAATGCAGAAGAGATCCCCGATCTATTCAGTTACATAAGCAGCTATAACAAAACCGGGTCAGCAATGTTTAGGCACTTGTACTGCACTACTGTATATGGTGAGAATCGGCGCACACCAGTAACAGGAAGCAAACAGAAAAGGCAGGGAATACACAGAGAGAATAGTCAAATGGCAGGCAAAGTCGGCAACAGATCAGGTCCTCAGAACTACGGATGAGCGGTTCGGTTCGGACGGTTCTGAGTTCGGACCGAACTTAGCCTGTTCGATCTGCTCGCGAACATTTCCGGGTGTTCGCAGCATGTTTGACCACAATGCACCACTATGCACTTTCCCACTGGCCTGAAGCTCGTAATTGGCTACAGCCTTGCACCTGACCACAGGTTCAACACTATGCCAATCACGGCTCAGTGTCCTGATTGGGCAAATTTTGCCCAATCATGGGCTCACAGAGCTAAGTCCAGCAGCACACTATTTAAGGTTTGAACGCGGCGCTTCTGCACGCATTTGAGAGGAGATTTCATAGGAGATAGTTGTGTGTTCTAACTGCCGGTCTGCCACGCTACTGGGGGGGTCTGGGGGGTTTAATTTCTACCAAATATCTGGGAATTTAGGTGATCTGTGTCTTGTCACTGCCAACAAGTATTTTGGGGGTCACTAATTTCTACAAAACATTTGGGAATTGAGGTGATCTGTGTCTTGTCACACAGCCAGTACCGGGCAGTATTTTGGGGATCAATAAATTCTACAAAACATTTGGGAATTGAGGTGATCTGTGTCTTGTCACACAGCCAGTGCCACGCAGTATTTTGGGGGGTCACTAATTTTTACTAAATATCTGGGAATTGAGGTGATCTGTCTCTTGTCACTGCCAGCAAGTATTTTGGGGGTCACTAATTTCTACAAAATATTTGGGAATTGTTATAATCCGTGTGTTCTCACTGGCTGCCACCCATCAGGGGGTCTCACTGATTTATAGGAGGTTTCTGAGACTTGTAATCTGTGGCTTCTCACTGCCACCCATCAGGGGGTCCCACATACTTCTAGAAGATTTATGCGAATTGTAATCTGTGGCTTCTCACTGCCACCCATCAAGGGGTCACACTGATTTATAGGAGGTTTCTGAGATTTGTAATCTGTGGCTTCTCACTGCCACCCATCAGGGGTCACACTGATTTATAGGAGGTTTCTGAGACTTGTAACCTGTGGCTTCTCACTGCCTCCCATCAGGGGGTCACACTGATTTATAAGAGGGAATTGTAATGTGTCTTGTCACTGGCTGCCAGCTATCAGGGTGTCTCACTGAGTTATACCAGAGTTCTGTAAATCTTTAATCTTTATACCAGAGTTGAATCAGTGTTCTGTATATATTTAATCTATATATCACTCACCATGTCTGAAATAACAAAAAGGACAGGCAGTCGCTCTCAGTCACAGATATGAGGGCAAGCAGCCCCTGTGTCGGGAGGCTGTGCCTCTGGTCGTGGTGCACGTGGTGCATACTCTGCAGGGGCACGCTTGTCCTTTCTAACTGGTGCTGGCCGTCTTCTTAAGCAGCAGCAACATACAGAGGATTTGGTGGAATGGCTAACCAGGCCATCCTCATCCTCCGAGTCCTCTGCCAGCCAGGCTTGTAGTGCTTTACAATCCACCTCAGCTGCCAAAACATCTAATGCAGCCTCCATGTTCACTAGGGATGTGCGTTTCGGGTTTCGGAATTTTGGAATTTTCACAAAATTTCCCGATTCGTGTTTTCAGATGCGGCCGATTTTCCAAAAATTTTTAGATCCGAAAATGGCAGATCCGAAAAGTTTTCCGAGCCGAATCAAAATATTTTCGGAATTTTCGAATGGACTTGAAATGTGTCAAATCAAAATTTATTTTCCCTCTATTCATGATTTCGGTTCCATTCGTGATTTCGGTTCCATTTCGGTAACTCTGGACATCGTATATTTAACTATTATCGGTTATATCGCTGATTCTGTAAATTTTGTATTTGTAAATGTGCTGGGGCAAATACATGAGCTGGGGCAAATCCATGTGCTGGGGCAATAGAGTTAGACAGCTTTGAAACGAGGAGAACAGACGTTCCGAAAAAACCCGAAAATTTCCGAAATCACGAAAGGCCGATACAAAAAACGAGCAAAGTGACACGAAAATACGAAAAATGGTCGATATTCCGAAAAAAAAATGTACCCGAAAAACGAGTCGAGCCGAACCGAATCGAAACAGAAATCGGTCGAAACGAGCCGAATCGAAAAGTTTAAACATCCGAAAAATCGAACCGAACCGAAAAAAAAATCGGTGCACAAGCCTAATGTCCACAGCTACTCCTGCCGTAGCCGCACTATCACACATGGAGGAGTCAGCTGAATTGTTTGACTACAATGACAGTGACATGCTGCATGAGGATGCGCATCAACTCCAGTGCTCTGATTCAAACTCTGAAGTTGAGGAAAGGAGTATAATCAACCTAGAGGAAGGGGGTGCCAGTGATGACACACAAATAACTGGCACTCATGTTGCCCCAGCAGCTGCAGCATACTGCCAAGTTGGCTCCAGTGACGGGGAGATAGGGGGTGATGACAATGATGATGAGGTCACTGAATCCACCTGGGTGCCTGATCGAACAGAGGAGTCAAGTGAGGAGGAGGCACAGCAAACACAAGGCACAACATCCTCTATGACCAACCGTAGCACTAGCCAGTCCAAGGCATCAGATGTCATAGGTGCCCAGGTGCAGAGCGCTGTTGTCTCAAAGCACACATCCAGGAACTCTGCTGTCTGGGAGTTCTTTAAGAACTGCGCAGCAGACCGCACTGTTGCTATTTGTGATCTATGTCAGATGAGGCTCAAGCGTGGGAAAGACACCGGACGTTTGGGTACCACGTGCTTGAGGCGACATATGACCACCTGCCACTCATCCCGTTGGTGCAAAACTTTGTGTAGGTCCTCCAGTGGCATAGCGTGGGTTGTCAGCGCCTGGGGCCAGCCAAGAATTGTGCGCCCCCCCAACCTGTGGACACATTATCGATATTGCCCCAGCTCTCACATGGATATTGCCCCAGCTCACACATGGATTTGCCCCAGCTCACACATGGATTTGCCCCAGCCAGCTCACACATGGATTTGCCCCAGCCAGCTCACACATGGATTTGCCCCAGCCAGCTCACACATGAATATTGCCCCAGCTCACACATGAATATTGCCCCAGCTCACACATGGATTTGCCCCAGCTCACACATGGATTTGACCCAGCTCATGGATTTGCCCCAGCTCACACATGGATTTGCCCCAGCTCACACATGGATTTGCCCCAGCTCACACATGGATTTGCCCCAGCTCATGGATTTGCCCCAGCTCATGGATTTGCCCCAGCACATGGATTTGCCCCAGCTCCTGGATTTGCCCCAGCACATGGATTTGCCCCAGCACATGGATTTGCCCCAGCTCATGGATATGCCCCAGCTCCTGGATTTGCCCTAGCACATGGATTTGCCCCAGCTCATGGATATGCCCCAGCACATGGATTTTCCCCAGCACATGGATATGCCCCAGCTCCTGGATTTGCCCCAGCACATGGATATGCCCCAGCTCCTGGATTTGCCCCAGCTCCTGGATTTGCCCCAGCTCATGGATTTGCCCCAGCTCATGGATTTGCCCCAGCTCCTGGATTTGCCCCAGCACATGGATTTTCCCCAGATCATGGATATGCCCCAGCTCCTGGATTTGCCCCAGCTCATGGATATGCCCCAGCATATGGACAAGTCAGATTACGTTGCCCCAGCTGCTGCAGCGTAAGAAAAAATATAGTTCCAACCATCCCCAAGCACAGCGTCTAAATGCCGGCTTAGCAAAATTACTCGCATTGCAACTGCTGCCTTTCCAGCTGGTGGACTCTGCTCCCTTCCTTGAATTTGCTGAATGTGCTGTACCACAGTGGCAGGTTCCAAAACACTAGACATGTGCATTCGTTTTAGTACGAAAACGATTTAGTCCGAATTTTGGGATAATTTAGTTTTCGTATGACTCAAGAGAAACGAAACTGCTCAGTACAAAAAATGAAAGAAACTAAAATAAAATGCACTACATTTTAGTTTCAGTCCTTTTTGTGATATTACATTGATGAGTGAAGGAGACCAACAATGAAGAGCGCAACATCGCAACATCTGAAGTTCTGCACCCTCCACATGCCAATGCAGTAGGATGTTCTATACAGAGAGGGGCATTAATTAAGGCAGGAGGGTGTTCTATACATTATACAGAGAGGGGTATTAATGCAGGAGGATGTTATATACATTATACAGAGAGGAGCCTTTTTTTTATTTAGCCCTTTAAATCCAGTGGCTGTGAGCGCTGAGATCGGCTGCTTGTTACATTATCTCTCAGTACAATGTATCAGGCTCAGCTGTTACAGTAACTGACTGTAACAGCGCTCAGAGTTTCAGTAAAACAAGGAATTAATATTGTTGTAACCTCTTATATATAAAAATATTATTTACTAGTTTTACTGAAACTCTGAGCATTGTGATGCAACGTCAGTTACTGTAACAGCTTTGTAATATGGCCCACATTGTGCTGAGAGTGAGAGGTTCTGTAACAAGCAACGACCTCTGCCCTCTGAGGAGCCACTACAATAGTAATTGTATCCACTGGTTTTCGGATGAATGAAATTAGTTTTCATACTAAAGAACTGAACACGAATTTCTTTAGCAACTAAATAAATTGCATTTTAGGACTAATCCATTAGTTCAAAACGAAATTTTGTGCTGTGCACATGTCTACAAAACACCATTTCTTTTCACGGAAGGCCATTACAGCACTATACCAGCAAGTGGAAGACAATGTTTTGGAGTCATTGGGAGAGGCAGTCAGCAGCAAGGTGCATGTGACTTTAGATACGTTGTCCAGCAAGCATGGACAGAGCCGTTACATTTCCTTCATGGCACACTGGGTAGCTGAGCTTGCAGCTGGGAGGGATCCAGGACGGGGTTCTGTGCTGAAGCTTGTTCATGCACCACGCCTCCAGAAAGCTGCTTGTATGAGGTCCGTCTGCTCCACCTCTCCCTCTTCCTCCTCCTCCTTCTCTGTCTCTGGCGAAGTGGCAGTTAAACCGACGCGTGGCAGGGGCTACACAATGGCTCAAGCTAAAAGATGCCATACGGTGCTTGAGCTGGTTTGTTTAGGGGACAGGAGCCACACCGGGCCAGAAATTCTGTCAGCTCTGCAGGTGCAGGTGCAGAGATGGTTAACACCACGCCAGCTTCAGCTGGGAATGGTCGTCTATGATAATGGCAGCAACTTTCTCTCCGCCCTACGCAAGGGTAAATGTACCATGCCTAGCACACGTCCTAAATCTAGTGGTACAGCGTTTCCTAACCAAGTACCCAGGGCTGGCAGAGCTTCTCAGCCAGGCCAGAAAAGTCTGCAGCCACTTCAGACGGTTATTCCCAGCATGCGTTCGCCTGGCAGAAATTCAAAGAGAATTCCACCTTCCCACAATCCGTCTGATCTGTGACATGCCCACCAGGTGAAACTCGACATTAGCAATGCTGCAGCGTCTGCACAATCAGCAGAGGGCCATCAACGAGTACCTGTGTGAGTATGGCACTAGGAAAGGTTCAGGTCAACTTGGTTCCCCCCCACAGTGACTGATGATCAAGGATGCATGCACTGTACTGTCACCATTTGAGGAGGCAGCGAGGATGGTGAGTAGGGACAGTGCATGCATCAGTGACACAATTCCTTTAGTGTTCCTGCTGGAGCACACTCTGCAGGGAATTATAGATGTGACTCTAGAGGCAGAGCAGCGGGAGGAAGAGGAGGCCTTCCCTATCTCTCAAGGCTCCAGTCTTTCCGCAGACAGCATTCCAGATGCTGTCAGATCAGACAGGAGAAGGAGGAATATTTAAGTAGTGGGGGCATTGAAGGTGGGGATTCCTCAAGAGGGTTTTGTGTGCCCAGAAATCCAAGGACTAGTATGTGGCTGGGAGGAGGAAGTGCACGATGGGGTCATCCTCATTGACCAGGAAGACTCGGAAGCTAATGCCACCTCCAGCCTACGCTGCATGGGCTCCTTTATCCTGCAAAGCCTGGTAAAGGACCCCAGGATTTTTGCTAACAAGGAGAGGGATCACTACTGGTTGGCGAGCCTTCTTGATCCACGATACAAGGGTAAAGTTGCAGAGCTCATCCTGCCCGCACAGAGGGTGGACAGGATGAAAAAACTTGGACGCTCTAAAGCGACACTTGTGTAACACCTTTCCAGGCACTGGTAGGTTACCAAGTGATGACACAGGTGCTTCTGAGGCAGCAGATGATCAGAGGAATAGTGGTGAACGCCGGGGCCGCTTGACTGATGCCTTTTTAAATTTTTTTAGTCCACGACGCCCAGGGACATCAAATGTAGGCACCCATTGCCAGCGTCTTCACCGTATGGTGCAGGATTACCTAGGGGCAAGGGCAGACCTGGATACCTTTCCAGCAGATGATCCACTGGCTTACTGGGTGTTGAGACTGGATCACTGGCCAGAACTTAGCCAATATGTTATGCAGCTACTAGGTTTACCTTCATCCAGCGTGCTTTCTGAAAGGACATTCAGTGCCGCTGGAGGTTTTGTCACAGACAAAAGAGTGCGTCTGTCCACCGACTCTGTAGACCGGCTGACATTTATAAAATTGAATCAGTCCTGGATCAGCAGCTATCAATCCCCTGATGCTGACGTAACGGAATAGATCGGGGATTTCTTCTGCATTCACAAAACCTCCACCACTGAACTCCTACACAATACCACAAAAGGGTTACGGTGTGAAGGCACTCGCTGCCACCAAGGGCAAAAAATTTGGGTGCACTGACACCTATATTACCAGATTTATATCATTTAAATTTTTTGAACAGCAGGGTCCAACCCTGCACTCTTCCACAATACCATAAAAGGGTTACGGTGTGACGGCTGTTGCCGACTTTAAAGGCCCAATTTTAAAGCACCTATTGTTACTTTCATTCAAAGCCTACATAAGTTTCACCATAATTTAGCCCAAAAATCACTAAATTTGTTCTGCGTGTCCTAAATTGTCTCCTCTTATAATACAGACTGCCGCCCCAAGCAGTTATTTACGAATAGATTAAAGGAAAACCGTTTACCGTCATATGAAATGTGATTTTTTTTTAAATGTGTCTATACATCCTACAAATCCGCCACTTCACGGGCAGGTTATGGGGACCTCCTAGGCATGATATTAGAAGGAATTTTTCGTTTTTATTTTTAACCCTTATTTCATGGAAAACTCACTGTTCCTTTTAAAAAGGTTTTTTTTAAAACTTTTTGTCCTTGTTTCCTGTCCTACAGGGCACTACCCGGACCCCCATACACCTTTTATGACAAACATCTTGCATATATGTCCTCTTGGAGGGCACTCTAAAAATCGAACTTTTGAGTCCCATTGACTTGCATTGAGCTCGGTTCGTGTTCGAACTCGAACTTTTGAATTTGTTCAAGTTCGAATGCGAACTGAACACGGGGGTGTTCGGCTCATCCCTAATCAACACCTTCAGCTAAAAAGAGGGTATTTAATTCAATATTTTAGTTGCATTTTTAATCAAAATTTTGCTCCCCTCTTACTAAAATAGAACATGAAACAGTATAGAACCATTTACTCTAAAACTAACTTGCCTGTCATGCCTATTATTTCTCAAATTGCTCTCCTCACTGTCTCATACCTTCCAACTGGAACCTATTCATAAGATGCCACAATATTCCCATTAACCCTCGAGATTGGGGATGAGCCGATCACTCCCCGAGTTCGGTTCGAAGCCAAACCCGAACTTTCCAAATGTTCTGGTCCGAACCCGAACCCGGACCCCATACAAGTCAATGGGGCTGAAAATTCGGTTTTTAGAGTGCCCTCCAAGAGGGCATATATGCTAGATATTTGCCATAAAAAGTGTATGGGGGTCCGAGTATTGCCCTGGGGACAGGAAACAAGGACAAAAAGTAAAAAAAAAAAAACGTTTTTAAAGGGACAGTGAGTTTTCCATGAAATAAGGGTTAAAAATAACAACAAATATCGTGCCTAGGAGGTCCCCATAACCTGCCCGTGAAGTGGCGGATTTCTAGGATGTATAGAAATATGTAAAAACCAATAAATGACATTTCAAATTACGTTAAATGCTTTTCCTTTAATCTATCCATAAACAACTGCTTGGGGCGGCAGTCTGTATGAAAAGAGGAGACATTTTCGGACACACAGAAAAAGTTTACTGATTTTTTGGCGGTGAAAAGCAGGAGAATGACTGGAGAATGGAAAATTCTAGACCAAATAGCCGATTTGGAAAGTGAGAAAAATGGGAGAATTTTTCTGGTTTGGCTATTTTGACCTAGAATTTTCTCTTCAGTCATTCTCCTGAGTTTCACCTTTCTCTGAATAACCCTGTCAGGGTTATTCAGAGAGCGGTGAAGAGCAGGTGAGTGACTGGAGAATGGAAAATTCTAGGTCAAAATAGCCAAACCAGAAAAATTCTCCCATTTAGGCTAGGGTCAGACTAGCGAATTTTTAACATGCGTTTAGGCGCACTTAATCACGGCCGCACTAGCAGCAAATGACGGGCAATGACAGCCAATATACGAAGTACGGTCGCACGAAAGTCCGGCTGCGCAACGCAAGTGGAAAATGAAAGCATTTTTTCGAGAACGCAGAACCGCTAGTACGGACGTACAGAGTGCGCTGCATCCACTAGCGGCGTGTGTGCGTGATTTGGAGATTTCAGACCCTGCTCATGTCCGGCCAACATAACGTCCAGACACCCAAAGTTTCCTGGTTTGGATCCGTAAAAAATCACGCCCAAATTGCGCATCGTATGACCGTTTTCGCGCATTCCGTGAAAAAATAAGGCAATGCGGTCGGACGCACTTTTTGACGGTCGCTGCGAAAAATGCGTTAGTCTGACCCTAGCCTTATCTCACTTTCCAAATCGGCTATTTGGTCAAGATTGTTCTCTTTTCCTGCCATTCTCCTGGTTTTCACCTTTCTCAGAACAACCCTGAGAGAGAGGTGAAAGCCAGGAGAACTGGCAGGAGAAGAGAACAATCTAGACCAAATAGCCAATTTGGAAAGGGAGTTAAATGGGAGAATTTTTGTAGTTTGGCTATTTTGACCTAGAATTTTCACTCCTCCAGTTATTCTCCTGCTTTTCACCGCTCTCTGAATAACCCTGTGAATGTTTAATCCCGAGGTGAAAAATAACATTGCTTAAGGCTGGGTTCAGACGGGCACAGTTATCACGTCCATATTCGCAGTTATCACGTCCATACACGTCCAGCATTCTGACCAATGGAGCCCCACACACGAAGTACGTCCGCACGGAAGTGCGGATGCATGGCGAACGCAGCAAATGGACGCAGGTTAGGCAAGAACGTAATACTGCTAGAACGGATGTGCGGAGTGCGCCACCTCCGCAACGTCCGTGTAGCTCTGTATGTGAGTGATGAAACGAGGTCAGATGGACTGCACTTATATGTCCAGCATTTTTGACGGTCAGAATGTTTTTTCATTTTAATTTATTTTCCCTGCTACAGTCATAAAATACGTCAGTGAAAAAAACGGACTGTTTGGCCACTACCTTGTTGTCAGTCAGTAAGTACTGACGCACAGTCCGTACAAAATGCGCTCATCTGACCCTAGCCTTAGATGTTATTTTGAATTTTTTTCAAACACAAGTTAACCACTTGGCTGCTATGGACGCGCTCAGCGCGTCCAGCCAAGTGGTTCTCCTGTGCTATGGACGCGCTGAGCGCGTCCATGCACAGGAGGCAGCAATCCGCTGGATTCCGGCAGATTGCTGCACCCCCCCGGTGCTGGGCTGACATCTTGGATGTCAGCCCAGCACTCCGGGACCCCGGCGGAGCAATTAGATGTCATCGCGGCGGCGCGATGACATCTAATAAAGGCGCCCCCCGCATGTGCGGAGGAAGCGCCTGAAAGGGAGGGGGGGTCCTTCGGACCTCTCTCCCTCCCAATCGCCGGGGGCAGGGGGTTAATCCAGGCACCATTTGGAAGGGCACAGGCTGCCCTTCCAAACGGTGGCTGTGATTAACCCCTGGGGAGCCGGATCACGAATCGGTGCTGAAAAGCGCCGGATCGTGATCCTCTCCTGGAGCTGGCCGACATCTTGGATGTCGGCCAAGCCTCCAGGAACTCCCCCTGAGGACTGGCGTCATCGTGCATATGAACCCCCTATCTCCCGATCCGTGTCAGCTAGGGGTTAATGTTTGCTATCGTTGGATCGGCCAGAGCAGAGTATCCAAGGATACCAAACATGAGCATGAAAAAATGTTTTTTTTTGTTTTTTTTTAAATATTTTAAAAAAAATCTAATAAAAAAATAAACAAGTTTTTTTGTTTGTTTTTGTTTTGTTAATGCAGCAATATTGTTCCTATTTCAATTATAATGTGAACAATAATGCTGCACTAACGATTTTTGTATGCGGTGCGTTTGTTAAAAAAAGCAAAATTTCCCCCCCAAAAAAATGTAACGAGAAGCCATTTATAATTTTTTTAACAAGCGCACCCCATACAAAATATAACCGCAAACGATCGCATGTTAAAATGTGAAAAAAACCACTTTACACATAATAAATTATTGAAAATTCAAATTTTATTGCATTTTTGTTATAATAAACAGACATGACATAACGTATACATATAATAATGACATATTATGAATTTGCCAAGTCTGCCGGAAAGAACGATATATAATATGTCTGGGTCATATATCAAAATATGGCTACAAAACGCAGTTAATCATGATGAGCGAAAGCGGTAAAAATGACCTCAGCACAGAGGTGTGAAAAGCCTCAGCAGCGAAAGGGTTAAATGCAGCATATTAGGATGTTTTAGGGAAATTAATTCTCAAATCTCAATCAGAAGCAGACACCACCCCACCCTCAGTATAGTGTACAATGTATCAAATTGATTACCAGACTATAAACACCTGGTGTTATGCCCGTTTGTGAACAGAGGTCATTTAGAGTTGATAATCTTTCCACGTACACATTTGTTTTTAATTCAATATCTAATAAACCGTTGCTTATAATATTTTGCAGTAAAGAGTCTCTTTATTTCTAGATTTTTTTTGTATTTTTTTAAGCATTTTCTATACTTTTTTCAAAAATTCTTTTTTTTTCGAACTCGAACCGAACAGACCCAAAAAGTTTGAAATTCACGAGCTTTCGAACTGCCAAAGTTTGGGTCGAACTCCTAACCGTCCGAACCCGAACAGCTCATCCCTACTCGAGATTACAGTAAACACAATAACTGTTACATAAAATCACACAGCTTCTCTCGGCGTTCTCTTTGCTTGGGCTACTGCTAACAGACATGCATTAGCCTTTTATCATACATTTATTTTTCTTCCTGTATTCTAAACTCTTCCCTTCAAACACTTTTCTTTAGATAAACTATGGTGTTTGTAATCTAAAACATATACTTCTTTGTACTTGGCTAACAAAATATAGCTACCGTGCATTGGTTTTCAATAACCTCTGGATAAAAATGGGATATATACACAGTATATACTTTACTTAAGTTTAGATCATTAAGCATCTATGAATGTTCCGACACCTCCCACACTACAGGATACCAGAAAGATTTCCCGTTAACCCTTTCAATGCGGCGGATGCGCTCAGTGCGTCCTGCCGCATGTCTACTTGGCTGCGGAGGACGCGCTGAGCGCATCCTCCATTTGCAGCAGCGATCGGCCGGTATTGCAGCCGATCGCGGCGGCCCCACGGTGCGTGCTGACATCATCGATGTCAGCCCAGCCTCCGGGACCCCGGCGGGTACGATAGACGTCATCGCGCATGCGCGATGACGTATATTTCAGGCACCCCCGCCATTGCAGGGAAGGTGCCTGAAGGGGAGGGGGGAGGTCCTTCAGACCTCTCCCCACCCGTGCGGGCCAGCGATTAAAGGCAGGCACCGCTTGGAAGGGCACCGCCTGCCCTTCCAAGCGTCGGCTGTCTTTAACCCCTAGGGGGCTGGATCGCGATATGGCACTAACGTGTGCCATATTGTAGTGGAAATGGACTGGAAGATGGCCGCCATCTTAAGCCAGGCGACCATCTTGTTCAGAATATTGGTTCACTTGCAAATAACTAGATAGATTTCACTAGACACTAGAATGAAGCTTACATAGAATTTTAGGAATGTGGTAGATTAGCAGAGAAGCAATAAAACCGAGGAAAATCCGGCCAGCTCTTGGCACGGAAAAGACAGGATGACAAATGGATACTGCAAGGTCACTGAGACTTGCCGAGAGACAAAGAAAGCGTAGAAACCAGACCATGCTTTATCTGTATAAAAATAAAGATAGCCTTTAGGGAGGTGGGCACGGCCCGGATTGAGTGCGGCAGCAAATCACAAACTGTCAGACTAACATGAAGTTTGCCAGTTTATCGTCAATGTATGGAATTCCTTTGTACTAACAATGGGAGGTATTAACCCACGTGGGGTGGAATAAAGTGTCATCGGGAGGTGGGCTAATTGGGATGTACCTAATTATGTATTTGGGGTATAAGACCCCTTGTCGGGGAGGGAGACGGGGCTCACTCTTTGCGATTCAATCCTGTGTGAGCATTTGTGTGACGACACAATAAAGTTTGCCTTTCCTGAAGAGACTCGTGTTCAGACAATCCTTGCTTGTGTCTGGTCCGGCGCCGTCCTGAAAGTGAACCAAGTGATTCCGGTTACAATATCGCGGTCCCCTCCCGGAGCTGGCCGACATCTTGGATGTCGGCCAAGCTTCTGGGATATCCCCCTAACGACAGGCATCATCGCGCAGAGCGTGATGGCGCCAGTTTCACAATTAACCCCTTGCTGCCACCTATGGTGGAGATAGGGGTTTCATTGGAACTCCCTATCTCCCAATCCATGACAGCTAGGGGTTAATGTTTATCACTGGAACGGCCAGAGCGTGGCCTTTCCATTGATACCAAACATGACCATGTAATCTGTAAAAAAAAAAATATGAATTAAAAATAAAATTTTAAAAATAAAAAAAATAACAAAAATTAAACTTTTTTTGTTTTTTGGGGTTTTATTAGTGCAGCAATATTGTTTTTATTTCAATTATAGTGTGAACAATGATGCTGCACTAACGATTTTTTCTATGGGGGCGTTTGCTAAAAAACATGTAATTTTCCCCAAAAAAGTAACGATTCCCCATTTCAAATTTTTTTTAACAAGCACAACCCATAGAAAATATAACCGCAAACGCTTGCATGTTAAAATGTGAAAAAAAACACTTTACACTTTGTAAATTATTGAAAAATCTAATTTTATTGCATTTTTTGTTATAATATACAGACAGGACATAACGTATGCATATAATAATGATATATTATGAATCTGCCGAGTCTCCCACAGGCACCCACATTATAACGTTTCCTTGGTTTTTTTCTGTTTATTTATTTTTGTTTTTCTCCACCATGTGCTTTGCTAATTAGCATGTGAATCTCCTGTCCTATTGACACAGCCCATCCAGCTTCAGGTGTTTGCATTTAGGCAGTTACAAAGTAATCAGTCCGCCCTTTATAACATTTAAGACCAGCTCCACTGAGCCTGGGTCCTGTGACATCCTCAAGTGGCATCTTAAGTGGACGCTCAGAGTTGATTCCTGGAGTTCAGTGGCATCTTAAGTGGACGCTCAGAGTTGATTCCTGGAGTTCAGTGGCATCTTAAGTGGACGCTCAGAGTTGATTCCTGGAGTTCAGTGGCATCTTAAGTGGACGCTCAGAGTTGATTCCTGGAGTTCAGTGGCATCTTAAGTGGACGCTCAGAGTTGATTCCTGGAGTTGCGGGACTGGAGGAAGGAACTGCAAGGCCCACTTTTACTCTGGGTAAACGCACGTCTATATCATGCTTTCTCTCACGCTTCTGCTCTTTACTTCTACCTTTCTCCTTAATGGAACTCCTGCCCCTCTACCACCGACCCCTACACTATCTGCATCTCTCCCTCCCTCCTCTCGGCCCACATGATGGCCTCACATGAGCTCCTTTGTTTCCTCAGAACATGGTCTCCCTCTAACTCTCGTGCTGCCAATCACTCCCACTCCCACAAATCCCATTCCCACCTTCTCTTTCTCACCTTCCTGCTGTTACTCTATTCAGGTGACATATCCCCTAACCCTGGCCCCACAACACATCCAATACTTCCATCTCATCCTATCTCCATCGCACATAAATCACCTCCCTGCAAGCCCAGCAACCTCATTCCCATAATCCCTCAACGCCTGTCCTCTTTCTCCTGCGCCCTCTGGAACGCTCGCTCTGTGTGCAACAAACTCACAGCAATCCATGACCTCTTCCTTCCAAACTCCTTCAACCTCCTAGCTTTAACTGAAACCTGGCTAACTCCCTCTGACACGGCCTCCGTTGCTGCTCTCTCACATGGCGGTCTACACTTGAGCCATACCCCCAGACCGGGTGAGAGAAATGGTGGCGGGGTCGGAATCCTGCTCTCTCCCACCTGCACCTACCAGCATCTCCCTCCACCCCCATCCCTCTCCTTCTCCTCCTTCGAGACACACTGCATCCGCCTGTTCTCTCCTCTGGCTCTCAGGGTGGCAGTCATCTACCGCCCACCGGACCAACCTCCCAGTTCTTTGACCACTTTGCTACCTGGCTTTCTCACTTCCTGTCTTCTAATCTTCCATGCCTAATTCTCGGCGACTTCAACATTCCCATTGACGATCCTTCCGCCCCTGCTGCCTCCAAACTTCTTTCACTCATGTCCTCCTTGGACTCACACAATCCTCCCTCCTCCCTACCCACCGCGATGGTCACGCTATTGACCTTGTCTTTTCCAACCTCTGCTCCATTTCTGAGTTCAACTGTCGCCCTTTCCCCATCTCTGACCACTACCTTCTCTCTTTCAACCTATCTGGACTTCCTAAACACCCTGCTCCCCCACCCCGCACACACACTCGCAGAAATCTACATGCTGTGGACCCCCATCAATTCTCCAACCTACTTCACCACCTCCCTCATACCCCATCCTTCACCTGCCCTGATGCTGCCACTAATCACTACAACACTACTCTTATCTCTGCTCTAGACACTCTTGCTCCTCTTCGACTCTGTAAGGCCCCACGCCGCCAGCTTCAGCCCTGGAACACCCTCCAGACACGCTACCTGCAAAGATGCTCCCGCACTGCAGAGCGTGCCTGGAGGAAATCCCGCTCTGAAGCTGATTTTGTTCACTTCAAGTTTATTCTCCGGTCATACACCTCTGCCCTCCACTTGGCCAAACAATCCTTCTTCTCATCTCTTATATCTACGCTGTCCTCCAACCCTAAACGGCTCTGGTCCACCTTCAACACCCTCCTCTACCCACCTGCACCTCCCCCCACAGCTGCCTTCAGCGCTCAAGACCTGGCAGACTACTTCCTCAGTAAAACTCTAAATATCAGACGCAACATCCCAACACAAGATAGTTATCTGCCACCTCCACTCCCACAGGTCCCCTCTGCCACCCTCTGCCGCTTCCTCCCAGCCACTGAGGAGGAAGTCAATTCCTTATTGTCCTCCTCACATCTCACCACATGCCCGCTCGACCCCATTCCCTCACATCTAATTCCTCCCCTCTCCTCCTCCCTCACCCCTGCTCTCACACACATCTTCAACCTATCTCTCTCCACTGGCTCCTTTCCATCCGCCTTCAAACACGCGCTAGTTACCCCTTTACTAAAGAAACCATCCCTAGATCCCAACTCTCCATCCAACTACCGCCCTGTATCCCTGCTTCCCTTCACATCAAAGCTCTTAGAAAAACTAGTCTTCAACCGCCTCTCCCTCTTCCTGTCCTCCAATTCCCTACTTGACCCCCTGCAATCTGGCTTCCGTCCCCTACACTCAACTGAAACTGCCCTCACCAAAGTCACCAACGACCTCCTAACTGCTAAAAAACACGGCCACTATTCTATTCTCATCCTGCTTGACCTCTCGGCTGCTTTTGACACTGTTGACCACCCCCTCCTTCTACAGACCCTCAACTCTCTGGGTCTCGGTGACACTGCACTTGCTTGGGTCGAATCCTATTTATCCAACAGGTCCTTCTGTGTGTCCTTTGCTGGTAACTCCTCCTCCTCATTGCCTTTATCTGTTGGTGTACCTCAAGGCTCTGTCCTTGGTCCTCTGCTCTTTTCCATCTACACCTCCTCCCTGGGCAAAATCATCAACAGCTTTGGCTTCAATTACCACCTCTACGCTGATGACACTCAGATCTACCTCTCTACCCCTGATCTCTCTCCCCCTGTCCTTTCAAAAGTCAGTTACTTTTTATCTGGCATCTCCTCCTGGATTTCCTCCCACCACCTAAAGATCAACATGTCGAAGACTGAACTCCTACTTATTCCTCCCTCCAATGCCTCCCCACCTCCTGACTTCTCTATCACGGTGGAGGGTATCACCATTTCCCCATCAAACCAAGTTCGCTGTCTTGGAGTTACACTTGACTCTGCTCTTTCCTTCATCCCCCACATCAAGTCTCTTTCCTCCTCCTGCCGATACCAACTGCGTAATATTTCCAGAATTCGGCCATTTCTTACCGCTGTCGCCACAAAACAACTCATACACGCCCTGGTAATCTCCCGACTCGACTATTGCAATAATCTCTTATCTGGCCTCCCTCTGTCCCGCCTCTCCCCCCTACAATCCATCCTGAACGCCTTCGCCAGACTAATTCACCTCACCCGCCGCTCTGTCTCTGCCGCTCCCCTCTGCGAGTCCCTTCACTGCTCCCCATCCACTGCAGAATTAAGTTCAAAATCCTTATCCTTACCTACAAAACCCTCACTAACTCAGCTCCCCACTACCTGTCCTCACTAATCACCAAATACACCCCAGCCCGCTCCCTAAGGTCAAACAGTGACCTGCGCCTAGCTTCTCACCGCATCACCTCTTCCCATGATAGACTGCAGGATTTCTCACGCGCAGCCCCCACTCTCTGGAACGCTCTCCCTCGTACTGTCAGACTTTCCCCTAACTTCTCTTCCTTCAAACGCTCCCTTAAAACGTTCCTATTTAGGGAAGCCTACCACCCAACTCACTGACGCAATCATCAATCACTCTAACCTTACAGTCCTCTCCTCCTGTTTCCAACCCCAACCCTCCCAGATTGTGAGTTCCTACGGGAATAGGGCCCTCATCTCCTCCTGTACTGTTTGTCAAATGTTGTTCAATGTATTGTAACCCTGTCTATACTGTGCTTATTGTACAGCACTGCGGAATATGCTGGCGCTTTATAAATAAAGAATAATAATAATAATAATAATAATATGTCTGGGTCATATACTAAAATAAGGCTTCAAACCGCAGTTAAACATGATGAGCGAAACCGGTAAAAATGAGCTCAGCACAGAGGTGTGAAAAGGCTCAGCAGCGAAAGGGATAAACTAACATTGGGGCAAAACTAGACAGTGTCTAGAAGACTATTCTATCATTGTTATACTGTTCTATTTTATTATGACTCCGTAAACAAAACTAGAGCTTCTGCAGTATACACACTTTATATGACACCAACAGATTCCGCGGGGCTGCAGAAAACATCAGTAACTTTCAGGCTACTGTTTGGAAGAGCAATGCTGATATAATTTATAGCCTTTCTTTAGAAGGACAGAACTAAATAAAGATTTAAATCACCACACACAGAAGACAACACAGCTGTCTTTCCTTCTTTCCTATGTCGTCTGCACTGTATATAACCATGTGTATAAAATCTGCCAAAATTTAATTAAAAAAACATTGAAACAAAATATAAATATACATCTTTTAATTAAAAATGTCATTGGTTCTTGCACACAACAGACTTTACTCATTCTACTGTAGTATGCAAAAGGGTTACTAACTAACTTCATAAACGCTTTTTAAACCAATTAGCAGTCTACAACAATCTTTCTCCATATTGTGAAACTAACAATTTTTAATATACAGTGGCAAGAAAAAGTATGTGAACCCTTTGGGATTACGTGGAGTTTTGCATGAATTGGTCATAAAATGTGCTCTGAACTTCATCTAAGTCACAACAATTTGAAAAACACAGTCTGCTTAAAATAATACAACACGAGGGGGCGTGGCAGGCTGTTCTCAGGCGCGGACGTGTTCTCAAGGAGCTCCGCATGTCTGCTCAGAGCCAGAGACTAGAAAATTTGGAGAGAAGATGCCGTCGGCCATCTTGCGGCCTAACATCGGGCAGATCCCTGGACCGGGAGCCTTGAGTACTTCCCGGCCGTGGTGTCCTTCCGGCTACCATCTCGGGACCTTGCCCCACTCCGCAGCACCTCTGCTGTCCCCACCAACCTCTGCCTGGATGAATACCGGATGAGGGCCCCCGTCTCCCAGCACAAGTGACTGTCCTGGTTTAGGGGGAGAGTGGAGTGCACACGCGGCGGCAGGAGGATGCCCTGATGCTTCCTGTGCTGACTAGCATGGAGGCACTGTTCCTGCGCCTGGACACCCTGCTATTGGTGGAGGGAGAGGCTGATCGCCCACTGACTAGGGGAGACATGAGGCACTTCATAGCGGTCCTGCAGAGCTACAGAGAGGCGGCTGCCTTGAACTCGCCTGCGCCTGAGGGAGACTGGAAGGTAGCAGAGGAGCCTGACTGTGCAACGGTGGAGGAGTCTGAAGAGTTGGGGGATCCCATACTGTTTTGGAGTTCTCCGTGTTTGGGGAGGTTATTATCATGGGGGACTTTAATCTTCCTGATGTGAACTGGAAAACCAAAACAGCTGGGTGCACCAGGAGTACAAATATTCTAAACTCCCTACTGGGATTATCTCTAACACAAGTAGTTGAGGAGCCGACCCGTAAAGAGGCCATATTGGATTTAATACTCACAAATGGAGGTTTGGTATCGGACGTTGTTGTAGGTGAAAATTTGGGATCTAGTGATCACCAGTCAGTATGGTTTAATATAACAACAGGGATGGAGCCGCACCACACAAGAACGAAAGTTTTAGACTTTAAAAAAACAGATTTTTCTAAAATGGGATTTTGTGTGAAGGAGTCATTATCAGACTGGAGGAATTTAAAGGGAGTCCAGGAGAAAAGGGATTATTTAAAGGAAGCATTATTGAAGGCCACAGGCAATTGCATTCGGCTTGTTAGCAAAAACAAAAAAGGGAAGAAACCACTGTGGTACTCTGCAGAAGTGGCCAAAATAGTGAAGAACAAAAAGATAGCATTCAATAATTATAAAACAACTCAGAGTGAAGAAGATAGGCAAACCTATAAAATTAGGCAGAAAGAGGCAAAGCAATTTATAAGAGCTTCCACAGCACACGCAGAAGAGAAAATAGCTCAGTCAGTAAAAAGGGGGACAAACATTTTTTAGATACATAAGCGAGAAAAGAAAAGTAAAACAAGGATTAGTTAGATTAAAAACAAAGGAAGGAAGGTATGTAGAAGAGGATAAAAGTCTCGCTGACTGCCTCAATGAATATTTTTGTTCAGTCTTTGCAGAAGAAAAGGAAGGAAAGGGACCTCAGTTAGGAGAGAACACTAAAGAGACATTTACATATCAGTTTACAGAGGAGGAGGTTCTACAGCAGCTGTCTAAAGTAAAGACAAATAAGTCAATGGGGCCTGATGGGATCCACCCTAAATTATTAAAAGAGCTCAGTGATGTAATAGCAAAACCGTTAACAGATTTATTTAACCAATCCTTGCTAACGGGAGTCATCCCAGAAGACTGGAAATTAGCAAATGTTGTGCCCATTCACAAGAAGGGTAGTAGGGAGGAATCTGGGAACTATAGGCCAGTTAGTCTTACGTCAGTAGTGGGGAAATTAATGGAAACCATGTTAAAGGAAAGGATTGTTGACCATCTAAAAACACATAGATTACAGGATCAGAAACAACATGGGTTTACCTCAGGGAGATCATGCCAAACTAATCTTATTGATTTTTTTGATTGGGTAACAAAAATAATAGACACAGGTGGTGCAGTAGACATTGCTTATTTAGATTTCAGTAAGGCTTTTGATACTGTTCAGCATAGAAGGCTTATCAATAAATTGCAATCTTTGAGCTTGGATTCCAATATCGTTGACTGGATTAGGCAGTGGCTGAGTGACAGACAACAGAGGGTTGTGGTAAATGGAGTTTATTCGGCGCAAGGTCTTGTTACCAGTGGGGTACCTCAGGGGTCAGTACTCGGACCCATTCTCTTTAATATTTTTATTAGTGATATTGCAGAAGGTATTAATGGAAAAGTATGTCTTTTTGCTGATGACACAAAGATTTGCAACAGGGTTGACGTTCCTGGAGGGATCAGCCAAATGACAAATGATTTAGGTAAACTAAAAAAATGGTGGGAGTTGTGGCAATTGAGTTTTAATGTGGATAAGTGCAAGATAATGCACCTGGGACGTAAAAACCCAAGGGCTGAATATAGAATATTTGATACAGTCCTAACCTCAACATCTGAGGAAAGGGATTTAGGGGTCATTATTTCAGAGGATCTAAGGGTAAGTAGTCAATGTAATAGAACAGCAGGAAATGCTAGCAGAATGCTTGGTTGTGTAGGGAGAGGTATTAGCAGTAGGAAAAGGGAAGTGCTCATGCCACTGTACAGAGCACTGGTGAGACCTCACTTGGAGTACTGTGTGCAGTACTGGAGACCGTATCTCCAAAAGGATATAGACATCTTAGAGAGAGTTCAGAGAAGGGCTACTAAAATGGTGTATGGCTTGAAGGAGAAAAGTTACCAGGAAAGGCTTAATGATCTTCACATGTACAGCTTGGAAAAAAGACGAGACAGAGGAGATATGATAGAAACATTTAAATACGTAAAGGGAATCCACAAGGTAGAGGAAGGAGTATATTTAAAAGGAAACAAAATAGCAAAACAAGAGGACATAGTCTTAGATTAGAGGGGCAAAGGTTTAAAAGTAACATCAGGAAGCATTATTTTACTGAGAGGGTGGTGGATACATGGAACAGTCTTCCAGTAGAAGTGGTAGAGGCCAAAACAGTAATTGAATTTAAGCAAGCATGGGATAGGCATAAGGCTATCCTAAACAAAAGATAAATCCAGGTAAAGTATCCATGTAATTGGGCAGACTAGATGGGCCGAAAGGTTCTTATCTGCCGACATTTTTCTATGTTTCTATGTTTCTATGGACCGTGAGTGAGCAAGGGAGAGACTGCTTATTTGAGCATTACTAGCACGGCGACCCTCAGATCGGCCAGCGTGGCCCGCTCAGAAAATGCTAGTCGAGAAGAAGATAGCGACGCATGTAACGATGGCTACCTGGGTGTGCGCACATGGCTACCTGAGGTTAGTGGAGAACTTCCCTCAACAGGGTAAGAAGATGGCGTGGCTGTGTCTATTGGTACCACGACCGGCCCTTCTTTGAGCTGGCGACGCTGGGCTGCCTAATTGGGATATGCAGTCTCTGAGGAATTCGGGTGAGGGGAGATCTTGACTGGGGCATAATGTAGACATGTCTCTAGGAGATTTCTTTGCTGTAATGTGTTCCTCACAGGTCTTACTAGCTGGACTTTCAAGGTCCTTGAAGTCCTTGGCTTGTTCTTTAATTTGAGGGAAGAATTGCTCAAATTCCTCTAACTGGGTCTCAGTGCCTTGTCCCATGATGGTGCCATTGTGATAAATATTTACGGCGAGTACATTACACTCTTTATTTTCCTCATCCCTGACCTTGATCTGGCGTGGCGGCCCCTGCAGATGCCTCCTTTTTTAATATTATTGTAATATTTGCAGAAAGCTCTATGCCAGGCCTCAGTGTTCTCCGTATGAAATAATACATTTGTTTTCATCCTACCCTGATCATTACTTGAAGTCAGAAAACAGTCTCTGGATTTTGTTCAATTTGTTCTTTTTTATGGCTTTTCTTGCCTGGTTGCTCTTTTCTGTCTTTGTGTAAACAAACTCCAAGGTGTCTGACCCCCTGCTGCCTGTGACTTGTGTGCTGGAGTCTTTGTTCTGTCTTTTTAAAGTGCAGTTTTCCATGTTGAATGTATTTGTATGTTTCAAAAGTGATGTTTCTATATAAATTTGATAATCTTGTGGGTTATTGGTGTTGTGGGAGAATGGTCCTACCTTGTGCTGCAGTTTGCTGGAATCTGGTGCTTTCTGAGGCTTGTCTTCTGGATGGACTTGTTGTTTTCCCTTGTTTAATTTTAATTTTCTTTTATCTCTTCATTGAATATTCTTTGCTTGTTTGTCATCTTGCATGAAGTCTTTGTTTTCCTAGTTTGTTTTCCTAGTTTGTTTTCCTGGTTAAATCCTTCAATTCTGCTCATTAGAAGGTATAAAATGGGGAAGTTTTCAGGAGCTCATTCCCAGTGCTGCTGCTGTTCCTACGATCACCAGAGTTTTCATATCACAGCCTTTCTTCGCTGTTGCGTAATATATATATATATATACTCAGTCAGTCTGTCATAACACAAACGCGTCCTCCGCCAGTCTCAGCATGCTCAAATACACTAGACCATTCGATTACACACCGTGAAACTCATTATCTGTTAGTAACAGAACAAACACAAATAGACGCAGTGTGAAGTTCTGACACAATACACACACAGAACACGTAAGACCAGGTCACAGATACAGGACAGTACAGATACAGAATCCGGATGTCCAAAATGAATTACTCTGTTCAATTATATGTAAAGGATTTTACAAGTTATCCAAAATATAAATAATTGGAATATGCAATTAAGCCATCTATCCCTTACCAAGGCTGATCTCTTAGGAAATCTAATTGTTTGGAAAAAGATTCCTTTGGTCTTTTTCCAAAGGAGGGATATTGTGGGCCTACCAAAATCAGCTGCATTAACTTCCCCTTACCTCTTCCACTCCGAGAAGGAGGGGAGGGGGGTTGATGCTTCCTTGTATTTGCAGGGAAGATTTTGAAACGGAAAAGTTGATAGAAGGTGATATGTGTCTGGCTGTGACAAACATGGAGGCAGCCAGGCATAGAAAGTAATGGAAGCTGATTGAAGGTGAATGGAAAGTGATTGGTCAAGAAAGTCGTTTTTTTGCTGTGGTCGACTTTTGTTTCATCCTGCTTGTATAGTGTCTCCTTTATCTATTGTATGTCATTCTTAGAGATATTGGCACACTATGGAACTGCCCTTTGCTGAACGATACAAGTTTAAATCCATGTTTTTCTTTACAGCCATAACCATGTAAGTTTTAAACCATGACAGGTTATTAACATTTTTTCAAGTCTCTTTAATTTAAGGGAAAATTGTCTGAGTAACGCATGCCAATGCACATTGCATCTGATGCTGATCAAGCTAGATGGAAGTTCATTCATTTGATACCAATATCGATCTAGCTATTGAAATTGAAGGAAATTTACTCAAACACACATCTGTAATGTTGGGGGCTTCCAGCCCTACCTGTGTGCTTGAGGGCAGCATGTCTGATGCTGCTCGCTGACCACTGCCCGGTTTAAATGGACAGGCAGGGAGGTGGTTGCATGAGGCGCGGCTTGAATGGGGGGCGTGGTCTGGTGAAGGTCTTTAAAAACCCTCAGTGTATTCTCAGCAGTTGCCAGATCGTGGTTATCCATACCTGAGCTCCTTGTACCTGACTGCTATATTGAATTAACCCGTTATTGACCTTTGCTTGTTTTCTGACTATTCTGCCTTCTGTTGCCCTAGACTATTTTCTTGTACTATGCTACTGCTCTGATATCGACCCGGCTATTCCATTTGACCATTCTGAAGTCTGTATTCCTGATTCTGGCTTGGCTGACTACTCCTCGTGTTGTTAACCCTGTCTAGCTGGTTTACCTGGCCAATTCTAAGGACCAGACAGTTAGAGATTATTCACGGCTACTCTGTTGGTAGCTTCTGGGCTCTGTGGAGTGTTGGGCGTTGGGTACTGCGTGGTGGGATCTGGGAACCGTGACATTACGTTCTGGCCACTATGGATCCCGCAGACTTAACACAGCACTTGGCTAACTTTGTATCCAGACAGGATGAGCAGGATCATAGGATGGATCAGTTTGCTATTGCCTTAAAAACTATCCTGACTCGTACTGCTCACCTGGAACCAGCTGGGGTTGCACCCCCGCTTGCTATACCTGTGTCCCCTGTCGTTGTCAGACATCCCAGGTACACATGACTGCTCCTATGAGGTTTGACGGTACTCCCTCAGAGTGCCGGGGATTTTTGGTCCATGTGGATATTCATTTTAAATTAAATCCACAAATGTTTTTCACTGACATCGCCAAAGTGGGGTTCATTATTAACCATCTGTCTGGCAGAGCATTGACATGGGCGACTCCTTTATGGGAGGCAGAGAAGCCTATCATACGGGATTATAAAGAATTCATAGCGGAGTTACAACGCCCATTTAATCCTACCAGAAAGGCCACGGTAGCTGGTAAATCCTTGTTCCGCATAAGTCAAGGGAACAGGACTGTGTCTGATTATGCCATAGAATTTAAAACCTTGATCTCTGATGTGAACTGGACAAACGAGACTCTGGTTCTGGCTTTTATGGAGGGGTTATCAGAGTCATTGATGCATGAATTGGCTCCACGTAAACTACCTGAGGTATTGTGTGAACTCATTGATTATTGTATAGATCTGGATAATCAGATAAGGGACAGAAGGACTCCAAGAGAGAAACCCAAGAGACCGTTACCTAGGTTGGCCCCTGTCTTTCAGGCACCACCCAGAGAGTTATCTCCTCCCTCTGAGCCTATGCAACTAGGCCGTACTAGGCTTACAGAGGAAGAGAGAACAAGGCGTTTTCGTGAGGGATTGTGCCTGTATTGTGGTTTAGAGGGTCATGTACGATTTCAATGTCCCACTCGCCCTAAAATGCATGATAAGCCGGAAAACTACCGCACCTAAGGCAGCTGAGGAGACAGGCTTTGGGTGTGACGTGCATGTCTCCTGTCAAAGACACTAAACTTATGTTACCAGTATCCTTGGCTTGGGAGACCAAGACCATACATTCTACCGCTTTTTTTGATTCTGGGGCTGCTGGCAACTTTATCGATGTTAACTACGCTTCTTCCATTTCTCTACCTCTGGTTGTAAGAGAGACACCCTTAGCCGTCGAAGCCATAGACGGCAGACCGTTATCCTGCCCTAGGATTACTCATGATACGGTTACAGTGGTTCTTACCACTGGTCTCTTGCATAAAGAAGAAATCATATTTCGAGTTATCCGTTCACCTTCCAATCCCGTTGTACTTGGTTTCCCTTGGTTGGTGGAACATAATCCTGTTATTGATTGGGCTAAGGGAGAGATATTGTCCTGGAGTCCGGCTTGTTTTGGGACTTGTTTAATACCCATTCAGCATGTCGGTGCCCTGAACACACCCACAGCTCCTCCATTGTCTACAGAGGTTCCTGACCAATATGCCGACCTCAGGGCTGTATTTGATAAAAGAGAGGCAGAGAAACTACCTCCACATAGACCGTATGATTGTGCCATTGTTATTCATCCTGGTACCATGCCTCCTCGAGGCAAAGTATATCCTCTTTCCATAAAGGAGAACCAAATCATGGAAGAATACATAAAAGAGAATCTGGAGAGAGGTTTTATCCGACGTTCCTCTTCCCCAGCAGGGGCTGGGTTCTTTTTTGTGTCTAAAAAAGAGGGAGATTTATGCCCGTGTATCGATTACAGGGGCTTAACAAGATCACCATTAAGAATGTGTACCCTATCCCTCTCATATCAGAACTGTTCGACAGGTTAAGGGGGTCAGCAGTATACACAAAACTTGATTTAAGAGGAGCTTACAACCTGATACGTATAAAAGAGGGGCATGAGTGGAGAACAGCATTTAACACCAGGAGTGAGCATTATGAATACTTGGTCATGCCTTTCGGTCTTTGTAATGCTCCAGCGGTATTCCAGGATTTTATTAATGATGTGCTCAGAGATTTCTTGCAAACCTTTGTTATAGTATACCTAGACGATATATTGATTTACTCTCCCGATCTGAAAACCCACCATGCACATGTCAGACAGGTATTAGCAAAATTACTGGAAAATGGTCTTTATTGCAAACTAGAGAAGTGTTTATTCAAGATTACTACTGTGAAATTTCTTGGGTATATTATCACTCCAGAAGGTTTTGAGATGGATCCTTCTAAACTCATGGCCATCTCAGAATGGCCTCTCCCTCAAGGTCTCAAAGCCATACAGAGGTTTCTGGGGTTTTCCAACTATTATAGGAGATTTATCAAGAATTATTCCGCTGTAGCCTCTCCTATCATTAATATGACACGTAAAGGTCTGAAGAACCAGATCTCGTCTTCTCAATCCAAACAAGCATTCGAAGCCCTCAAACAGGCTTTCACTTCCGCTCCCGTGTTACGGCATCCTGATCCCAGGATTCCGTTTGTTCTTGAGGTTGATGTTTCCGAGATAGGCATTGGGGCTGTCCTGTCTCAAAGAGAGTCTCCAGGGAAACCTCTACATCCTTGTGGGTTCTTTTCAAGAAAATTATCACCAGCAGAACGCAATTATGATATCGGTAACAGAGAATTGCTTGCTATTGTGTCTGCCCTGTCAGAGTGGAGACATTTGTTGGAAGGTACTCTTGACCCTTTGTTGGTAATTACTGATCATAAGAACCTTACGTACATCGGGGATGCTAAACGTTTGAACTCGAGACAGACCAGGTGGTCATTGCTACTGTCTCGGTTTAATTTTGTATTGACTTACAGACCAGGTGACCGCAATGTAAAGGCTGATGCCTTATCTCGTCAATATGACCCGTATGAATCTAATACACAAGACCACAATCCTATAGTTCCTCCTGAACGTATTGTGGCTTCCACAGTCTTGTCTGTCTCCTCTCCTTTCCTGGAACGCCTCCAGGCAGTTCAAGTAGGGGCTCCACCAGACAAGCCTCCAGATATGTTGTTTGTAGATGAAAAGGAAAGACAAGAATTACTCATAATGTTTCATGATTCTAAACCAGCAGGTCATCCTGGTATTACTAAGACTCTTACCAGTATCTCCAGACAGTTCTGGTGGCCCACCATGCGACAGGACGTACGTCTGTTTGTTTTGGCTTGTCAAGTCTGTGCCAGAAGCAAAACCAGTAAATCCTTGCCTGTCGGTCTATTGCAGCCTTTAACCATGCCTAAGAGGCCTTGGTCTCATCTATCTATGGATTTTATTGTGGACTTGCCGAAGTCCAAGGGTCATACTGTGGTTCTGACAGTTGTAGACCGCTTCTCCAAAATGGCTCATTTTGTCCCTTTACCTAAGCTTCCTTCAGCCAAAGAACTGGCGGTTGTCTTTGCTAGAGAGATTGTACGAATACATGGGGTTCCGTCTGAAATTGTCTCTGACAGAGAAGCTCAGTTCGTCTCTCGTTTCTGGAGGGTTTTCTGTGCGGAGATGGGGGTGCGATTGGCCTTCTCTTCAGCATATCATCCACAAACTAATGGGGCAGCAGAGAGGGCAAATCAGGGTCTCGAGCAGTACATACGTTGCTTTACCACACAACAACAAGACAATTGGTCGGAGTTGTTGCCCTGGGCTGAGTATGCACGTAATAATGCCGTTAATGAGACCACTGGCCACTCTCCTTTTTCTGCCATCTATGGTTTTTTCCCTCCGGCTCTACCGCTTCAGTTTACTGAACAGGCCATTCCGGCTCTCAATGACCATCTCACTCAACTACAAGAGATTTGGAGACAGATTCGCGAAAATATGGAGCGCAATGTTGCTGTCCAGAAACGCAAGGCTGACAGGCATAGGTTACAAGCTCCCTCCTATAACGTGGGGGATAGAGTTTGGTTGTCCACTAGGAACGTGAAGTTGCGGGTGCCTTCTATGAAAATGGCACCTCGGTTTATAGGTCCATATAAGATCATTCGCCGCATTAATCCTGTGGCTTATGCTCTTGCCCTTTCTAAAAATCTTCGCATGCACAACATCTTCCACACCTCCCTACTGAAGCCTTTGTTGTGTAACAGGTACACGCGGGTCGTTCCTCCTCCTCCACCTGTTCAGGTTGATGGTGAATCTGAGTATGAGGTTAGGAGGGTTTTGGATTCTAGGTTGTGCAGGGGCGCTCTGCAGTACTTGGTCGATTGGGTGGGTTATGGTCCGGAAGACCGGTCCTGGGTTCCCGCTTCCGACATGTCTGCCTCTAGGTTGGTCAGGGCATTCCATGCCTCGCACCCCGTTCGCCCAGGTGGTCGTCCTGCCGCTCGTCCTGTTGGTCGTCCGGTGGCCTCCCGTGGAGAGGGGGGTACTGTAACGTTGGGGGCTTCCAGCCCTACCTGTGTGCTTGAGGGCAGCATGTCTGATGCTGCTCGCTGACCACTGCCCGGTTTAAATGGAGACAGGCAGGGAGGTGGTTGCATGAGGCGCGGCTTGAATGGGGGGGCATGGTCTGGTGAAGGTCTTTAAAAACCCCAGTGTATTCTCAGCAGTTGCCAGATCGTGGTTATCCATACCTGAGCTCCTTGTACCTGACTGCTTTATTGATTAACCCGTTATTGACCTCTGCTTGTTTTCTGACTATTCTGCCTTCTGTTGCCCTAGACTATTTTCTTGTACTACGCTACTGCTCTGATATCGACCCGGCTATTCCATTTGACCATTCTGAAGTCTGTATTCCTGATTCTGGCTCGGCTGACTACTCCTCGTGTTGTTAACCCTTTCTGTCTAGCTGGTTTACCTGGCCAATTCTAAGGACCAGACAGTTAGAGATTATTCACGGCTACTCTGTTGGTAGCTTCTGGGCTCTGTGGAGTGTTGGGCGTTGGGTACTGCGTGGTGGGATCTGGGAACCGTGACAACATCATCATTTCACATTGCAATGTTACGTTTCCTTTCCCGGATACCAAGATCAATAACAGAGTTATCAGATGCCGGGCAATAAAACATTCTAACAAAAGGAGTTGTACTTTATCTTAAATTAATATGAAAGAAGAAAAACCACAGAACATCTTTATGTTTGGAAGTATCATTGCTGTGCTGTTCTCGTAAGGATAGTCTACGCCAGATACCTGAATGATGATTACTTTGTATTGTATATTCTAATATTTCGTATTGTATATTTTTATTATGTGATCACAATTATTATTTTTCAGGAGTAAGTAAATGCCCTGATATATTTATGATACTGCAGGTCACATTCAATTAAAACTAGAGTTAGAGTATTTTTAATAACATACTCAGGAAATTATAATGGTCTTTTAATCTAGCTGTCCAAAATAGTCTTATGACAATACATCCAGTATTAAATAGAATATTTAATACTGTGGTGGTTAAACTAAGCCCATTACTGTGAATAAAATATAAATGTTTTAATATGTCTAATGGTAATCTCAGAGATAATAAATAATAGCTTTAACTTAATATTACACCTAAACTGACTAAATTCTTTATATAAACCAGGTGTAAAGGAAGGAATTGCGGGAAGATTTCATTTGATTTGGTTGCCGATTATATTTACCAAATATTTAGATGGAATTTTATTTCTACTGGTTATGTTTTGCTTAATTTAAATTTAAGTTTTTTATTTTGCAATAAGTCAGCATTACATCATACTGTAAAATAATGGGTGACCTCGCAGGGCCAAACAAGAAGACATAACAAGCAACTGAAGCCACGCAGGGCCAAGAAATGTCATCGTAAAAACAGCGAATGAAAAAATAAAATAAAATGAATAATATCCTCCAAGGATAGCAATAGATTAGCAGAAAACATCCCCCAAAAGGGGGGTCTCATCAAGGTGGGAAACCTCTGCAAGCGAGAAAGTGTGTCTTTAGAAAAAACAACAGCTACGTATCTGAGCGCACTACATGGAAAAGATACATCTGAAAGCTTCCAAAAAATAAAAAAGGAAAATGGTGTGGGGGGAAACAATACAATGGGGTCAAGGCAAAGGCCTGAACTGTGCCGTCCCTGGCAAATTCCACAGGTCCAAAGGACCGTGGGAGTCCAAGGGGGTTAAATGGCACTAGGCCTGGGTACTCGGGGGTCACGATCCCCGAGACATCCCATTACGCCAAAAATAAAAGTAAAAGGTAATAAAACAAATAAAATAAAAAAAAAAAATGAAAAAAAATGAAAGGAGATGAGGGTGTCCTCAAAGCGTGTCCAAAGTCACAAAAACAAAGTCTCAGCATGAATGTGGGGAGAAAGCATCATTGTATAATAAGAGTAGGGGGGGGGACTGCATAGGAGGGGATTGGGGGGGGAAGGGAGCAAAATAATAACAAAACAAAAATAAATGGTGGGTTTCATAAAAGAAAAACACACACATCAGCCAGCGTCTCGGAATGGGGATTCTTGTACTGCCGGCAGGGCAGCGCTGGGCAGGCCAGGTTTCTCAGGATGCAGAGGCTCTCCAACAAGGGGCAAAGCTCGCCGCTCCAGTAGCAGCCAGATCGGGTGACAGCCTGCTTCCCGGGTGAGAGCCGCGAGCAACTCTGCTCCAGGAGAAGGGGTAAGATTCCCATGTCACGGCCCTCTCTCAGCTGATGGGAGGAAAGAGCGCCCTCCCCTTCCCGGGCACCGAGTTGATTTTGCCGGTTCCAACAGCGCTCCGGCCAACATAGCGTCGTCAGGCAATTCGCGGCCACTGGGCACATCCGGACAGCTTGACAGTGGCATCCCCGCCACCGACGGGGCTGCTGGAGGCTCCGGGTTTCCTCTCTCATCCTGCAAAGCAGTAAGACCTCCCAAGTCCGTAGCTTCACTTCCTGCAATTCCTTGGCGGAGGCCACCTTCAGAAATACCAGCTCCTCGTCCGGTCAGGGCCGCTGGGTCCATCTCCCGGTCTCCACGCAGCACTGCCATTAATCTGCGCCATGAGCCTCTCGACAACGGGCTCTCCTCATCTTCTGGCAGCGTCCCCAAGCAGTCTTCCAAGTCTGCGAATAAAACCTCCAGGCTTCTGGTGGAAGGAGGGTACAGCCGCTGCCGCCGGTCCGCACCCTCCTCTGAGAATTCTGCAGCAGGGGCAGTCGTCACGGTCAGGAGATGGGGACCCTCCATCACCCGACTCCACGACAGCTGAGCACCCAGGTCACAGTACGTCACAGGGGGAAACATTGGAGCCGAAGATTAGGCCCAAGAAGAGCAGGAAAGTAGGCCTCAAAATGGCCGCCGGGCGATCGCTGCACCGGGAAAAAAGGCCACAATCTCTGCGGGGCCCTGGAGGGGGACCAGAACAGGCTCCAGAGCGCACCACCTGATGTCCAGTCGAGCAGGGACTCCCAGAGGGGTAAAGTAAAAGGAGTAATCCGGGTAGAAAACCCCCCCGATAGCAATCACACCCGGAGCTCCTGCAAAGCACGTCTGTTCTCTGCGGTATAATTAATCTGTTTTGCTTAATTTGACCACTAAACAAGAACAGAAGTGTATAGAAATATATAGTTACTAAATGGGTGTAGGGCACACGGTGGCTGGTTTTCGGGCCAGAGGTGCGCATATACTTTTTCTATAATGAACTGAGTTACATGTAGTATGACTCTGTGGGTTATTTACAAAAGAGGCTGCATGAGGTCCATATCTAGAGGGGAAGAGTTTGGGTTTTATTTTTTGAATGGACTATTTGACTCCTTGGAAAATTATTAGTGTGTAGAATCTGTTTCTTTTTGCTACACTAACAAGCTCGTCACTGTTGCACCTGTGTATTTGTGTGCAAGATGAATCTGTTTACTTGTCCCCTCTCAGCCTGTCCAACATTTTTTCTTTTGCTATGTTGGCATTTGTCATTGTTTTCATCATCATCGTTTTTACAAGGACACTGACAGTCATCAAGTACCTGTTGACTGAGTCCTGAGTAGATTGTGGAAAGATCACAGGTGATGCACGGCCAGCATACAAAGACCGCTACCTAGAAAGTTCCAGTGGGAGTTCAGGTCCTCTGCTATCCATGACACACACAGTCACTGTGATGACTATGAACTCAAAATGTGATGTCACTGAGAGCCGATTGTCCACACAATACAGATAAGGACTAGGGATGGGCCGAACACCCCGTGTTCCCCCGTACTCGAACAATTTAAAAGTTTGATTTCGAAAGCGAACACGATTTGAACTCAATGCAACTCAATGGGACTCGAACGTTCAAATTTTAGAGTGCCCTGCAAGAGGGCATATATGCAAGATATTGGCCATAAAAGGTGTATGGGGGTCCAGGAAGTGCCCTGGGGGACAGGAAACAAGGAAAAACGTTTTTAAAAAAATGTTTTTAAAGGAACAGTGATTTTTCCATGACATAAAAGTTAAGAATAAAAATGAAAAATTCCTTAAAATATTGTGCCTAGGAGTTCCCCATAACCTTCCCGTGAAGTGGCGGATTTGTAGGATGTATAGAAACATTTAAAAAGAAAAAAATTACTTTTCAAATGACAGTAAATGGTTTTCCTTTAATCTATTCCTAAACAACTGCTTGGGGCGGCAGCCTGTATGAAAAGAGGAGACGTTTTAGGACACGCAGAACAAGTTTAGTGATTTTTTTGGGCTAAATTATGGTGCCTCTTATGCAGGCTTTGGATGAAAGTAACAATAGGTGCTTTAAAATTGGGCCTTTAGTGTCAGCAACAGTGCCTTCACACCATCCGTAACTCCTCTGAGGTATTGTGGAAGAGTGCAGTGGTGGAGGTTTTGGGAATGCAGAAGAGATCCCCGATCTATTCAGTTACATCAACATCAGGGGAGTGATAGCTGCTGATTCAGGACTGATTCATTTTTATAAATGTCAGCCGGTCTATAGAGTCAGTGGACAGACGCACTATTTTGACAACAAAAAAATGTGGTGACTTTCTGCGCTTCCCTCTTAAGTAATGGGTGTTCTCGAGTAGGAGATCTTCTTATTGTATTGTAGAGTCACTTTATCACATGCAGTCTTCAACTCTCGAAAAAAAGGGGAAATATGGCAACATAGTGTGATTTGCTTAACTCAACTGAGCCCCCCAAAAATATGCAAAGGTTCAACTCACATGTGGAGGTGTCATAAATCAGACACTGGATATACTGCACCACCGGTATTTTAAGGAGATACCGGACTCCCCTTTAGCGTCTCCGTTTGAAGATATTCATCCAGGGAATAAATACGGCTGCAGGATCTAAGGTGAAGGTATTTAAAGAAAATTTATTTCATTAAAACCATTTAAAACAAATAAAATTGAACGCCAAGACGCGTTTCGCGAGCAAGTCGCTTCCTCAATCGGCAAAGAATGAATGACTCTAGTTGTCCTGCAGTGTCCTTATATCCCCTGTTGTCCATAACGTTATTAGATAGCGGAACGCCCATTTTTTAAAATTCAGCAAAACTCCACTGCGCATGCATGGGGTGCCGTCCAATGATAGTGTAGGGTCCACCTTCAAAAATAGTGGTGCGCTTCATTCAACCCTATTATGCGGTTCATTAAGTCTCTAGTGCTTATGCCTAAACAGTTGTCGTTTGTGCCCTGATCTATCTTGAGAGGCTCAATGATGTTACTAATGTACACTCTTGTGTTCAAAGGCTCTTATGGGTATATAAATACTATACCCACTACTACAGATATATATATACACAGCTTAATAATTACTTAATAATTACAACAGCCCAAAAAAGGGGGACAATCATTTTGTATTCTTAAAATGTGGATTATCCAATTTCAAATATACCTAAAAATTAATTTAACCTCAAATTATCATGTAATTACAGTGCATAAAATTTATCTTTATAGATCTTTATCCCAAAAATATAAAATTTCTCGATAATGCCGCAATTCTATATTTCAGTGTATTTTTAATGTAACTATGTGCTATTGAGTATTCTAAATCTATATTATTATTGTTATTACTTCTTATACATTATTATCCATAAATATCTACATACTCATCTGATAACAATTAACTCCGGCCCTAAAAAACCTATATAACATTCATCTGATTTATCTTATAACTTCTATCAAAGTAGTGATTTAAAGTGCAAGATATTATATCTTCCATAAAAATATATATGTATAAACCTTAATTGATACGTTTTTTAGTTTATATAATTATTAATTATAAAGTGACCAATTGCTGGTTTAATTTAAAGTGCTAATTGTGATATTCAAGTGCAAAATGCTATATCTTCTATACAAAGGCATCAACCTCAGTTGGTTTATTATTGGAGTTTTTATAGATATTATTCATATTTTATTTATAAAGTGATCAATTGTTGATTTAATTTAAAGTGCTAAAACTATAATGTTTTTTTTTGTTTTTTTTTTATAGTAAGTTCTATAAAAGTGACAGATTTCAAAATCTTGATTAAGTCCTTTAGGCACCAGTGTTTTTAAGTTATAGATCCACCTCATCTCTACTCTATTTATTTTATTAATAAAATCTCCCCCTCTCCATTCCTTCTCCACCTGTTGAATTGCTAAAAATTTCGTCCCCCTAGGGTCTTTGTTATGATTATCCTTATAGTTTTCCGGTACTGTGTGCGAGTCTACACCTTTTTTAATGTTATTAAGGTGCTCGCGAATGCGGACATTGAGACTTCTCGTTGTTCGGCCAACGTACATTTTTCCACACGGGCAAATTAAAATATAAATAACATTAGTTGCAAAAAGTATTGGTCATCGTACAAAAAGAAATTATTTTCTAGAATGAGGGCGATTCCCTCTACAATATAATCTATTTGTTCCTTTTTGATTTCCCCGTCTTCCAGGAGCATCATTTCTATTGCTTCACAGCCTCTATTATGTGGAATATTTTTATAAAGAGATCTTACGTCGCACGTGACGAGAAAGAAATTGTCTTCCCATAGTATGGTGTCTAGACTTCTGATAATATCACCTGTATCCTTGAGATAAGAAGGAATCTTCCTTACAATCGGTTGAAGAAGGTGGTCAAGGTACTCTGATACCTTGCTTGAAATGGAATTGATCCGATACAATCGGTCTTCCCGGTGGTTTCTTCATGTTTTTATGCACCTTTGGAAGGTGATAAAAAACTGGTATCCTTGGGTGTTTGACTGTGAGATAATCTATTTCTTTCTCATTCAGAAATTCGTTGTCTTCTCCTTTTCGAACATATTTATCGAATTTCTTTTTTATTTCTTCTGTAGGGTTATGAGGTATCCGTTGATAAACCTCTGTGTCATTCAAAATTCTAAGGGATTCTTCATTGTAATCCTCCCTGTTAAGAATGACAATGCCCCCCCCTATAGAGGCATATAAAAGAATTTAGTAGTATGACGGGAGACATACATAAGATACATGACACACTCACCTGTTTTTCGAGGAATGTTATTTATATTTTAATTTGCCCGTGTGGAAAAATGTACGTTGGCCGAACAACGAGAAGTCTCAATGTCCGCATTCGCGAGCACCTTAATAACATTAAAAAAGGTGTAGACTCGCACACAGTACCGGAACACTATAAGGATAATCATAACAAAGACCCTAGGGGGACGAAATTTTTAGCAATTCAACAGGTGGAGAAGGAATGGAGAGGGGGAGATTTTATTAATAAAATAAATAGAGTAGAGATGAGGTGGATCTATAACTTAAAAACACTGGTGCCTAAGGGACTTAATCAAGATTTTGAAATCTGTCACTTTTATAGAACTTACTATAAAAAAAAACATTATAGTTTTAGCACTTTAAATTAAATCAACAATTGATCACTTTATAAATAAAATATGAATAATATCTATAAAAACTCCAATAATAAACCAACTGAGGTTGATGCCTTTGTATAGAAGATATAGCATTTTGCACTTGAATATCACAATTAGCACTTTAAATTAAACCAGCAATCGGTCACTTTATAATTAATAATTATATAAACTAAAAAACGTATCAATTAAGGTTTATACATATATATTTTTATGGAAGATATAATATCTTGCACTTTAAATCACTACTTTGATAGAAGTTATAAGATAAATCAGATTAATGTTATATAGGTTTTTTAGGGCCGGAGTTAATTGTTATCAGATGAGTATGTAGATATTTATGGATAATAATGTATAAGAAATAATAACAATAATAATATAGATTTAGAATACTCAATAGCACATTGTTACATTAAAAATACACTGAAATATAGAATTGCGGCATTATCGAGAAATTTTATATTTTTGGGATAAAGATCTATAAAGATAAATTTTATGCACTGTAATTACATGATAATTTGAGGTTAAATTAATTTTTAGGTATATTTGAAATTGGATACTCCACATTTTAAGAATACAAAATGATTGTCCCCCTTTTTTGGGCTGTTGTAATTATTATATATATACACAGCTTAATAATTACATATCTGTAGTAGTGGGTATAGTATTTATATACCCATAAGAGCCTTTGAACACAGGATTGTACATTAGTAACATCATTGAGCCTCTCAAGATAGATCAGAGCACAAACGACAACTGTTTAGGCATAAGCACTAGAGACTTAATGAACCGCATAATAGGGTTGAATGAAGCGCACCACTATTTTTGAAGGTGGACCCTACACTATCATTGGACGGCACCCCGCGCATGCGCAGTGGAGTTTTGCCGAATTTTAAAAAACGGGCGTTCCGCTATCTGATAACGTTATGGACAACAGGGGATATAAGGACACTGCAGGACAACTAGAGTCATTCATTCTTTGCCGATTGAGGAAGCGACTTGCTCGCGAAACGCGTCTTGGCGTTCAATTTTATTTGTTTTAAATGGTTTTAATGAAATAAATTTTCTTTAAATACCTTCACCTTAGATCCTGCAGCCGTATTTATTCCCTGGATGAATATCTTCAAACGGAGGCGCTAAAGGGGAGTCCGGTATCTCCTTAAAATACCGGTGGTGCAGTATATCCAGTGTCTGATTTATGACACCTCCACATGTGAGTTGAACCTTTGCATATTTTAGGGGGGCTCAGTTGAGTTAAGCAAATCACACTATGTTGCCATATTTCCCCTTTTTTCGAGGGTTGAAGACTGCATGTGATAAAGTGACTCTACAATACAATAAGAAGATCTGCTACTCGAGAACACCCATTACTTAAGAGGGAAGCGCAGAAAGTCACCACATTTTTTGTTGTCTAACTATTTGGTGGTTGGAGGTGAACCACCTTGTGGGTGATCATTTTGCTGCTGACTTTTGAACTGCGACTTAATGAACTATGGACTCTAATGGTATATATTAGTACTCATTTAATCGTTGCACTGTTCAGTCTAATCCGCTAGGGGGCGCCAGATACTTACACTTTCTAGACGCACTATTTTGTCTGTGTCAAAACCTCCAGCAGCACTGAAAGTCCTTTTAGAAAGCACGCTGGATGAAGGGCAACCTAGTAGCCCTATAGCATATTGGCTAAATTCTGGCCAGTGATCCAATCTCAACAACCAGTAAACCAGTGGATCATCTGCTGTAAAGGTATCCAGGTCTGCCCTTGCCCCTAGGTAGTCCTGCACCATATGGTGAAGACGCTGGCAATGGGTGCCTACATTTGACGTCCCTGGGCGTCGTGGACTAAAAAAATTGGAGGGATCCTGGAGGGATCAGCCAAATGACAAATGATTTAGGTAAACTAAAAAAATGGTCGGAGCTGTGGCAATTGAGTTTTAATGTGGATAAGTGCAAGATAATGCACCTGGGACGTAAAAACCCAAGGGCTGAATATAGAATATTTGATACAGTCCTAACCTCAACATCTGAGGAAAGGGATTTAGGGGTCATTATTTCAGAGGATCTAAGGGTAAGTAGTCAATGTAATAGAGCAGCAGGAAATGCTAGCAGAATGCTTGGTTGTGTAGGAGAGGTATTAGCAGTAGGAAAAGGGAAGTGCTCATGCCACTGTACAGAGCACTGGTGAGACCTCACTTGGAGTACTGTGTGCAGTACTGGAGACCATATCTCCAGAAGGATATAGACATCTTAGAGAGAGTTCAGAGAAGGGCTACTAAAATGGTGTACGGCTTGAAGGAGAAAAGTTACCAGGAATGGCTTAATATTCTTAACATGTACAGCCTGGAAAAAAGACGAGACAGAGGAGATATGATAGAAACATTTAAATACGTAAAGGGAATCCACAAGGTAGAGGAAGAGAGTATATTTAAAAGGAAACAAAATAGCAAAACAAGAGGACATAGTCTTAGATTAGAGGGGCAAAGGTTTAAAAGTAACATCAGGAAGCATTATTTTACTGAGAGGGTGGTGGATACATGGAACAGTCTTCCAGTAGAAGTGGTAGAGGCCAAAACAGTAATTGAATTTAAGCAGGCATGGGATAGGCATAAGGCTATCCTAAACAAAAGATAAATCTAGGTAAAGTATCCATCTAATTGGGCAGACTAGAAGGGCCGAAAGGTTCTTAACTGCCGACATTTTTCTATGTTTCTATGTTTCTGTCCATGCTTGCTGGACCACTTGTCTAAAGTAATGTGTACCTTGCTGCTGACTGACTTTCCCAAGGACTCCATAACATTGTCTTCCACGTGCTGGTATAGTGCTGAAATGGCCTTCCGTGAAAAGAACTGGCGTTTTGGAACCTGCCACTGTGGTACCGCACATTCGGCAAATTCACGAAAGGAGGAAGAGTCCACCAGCTGGAAAGGCAGCAGCTGTATTGCGAGTAATTTTGCTAAGCTGGCATTTAGATGCTATGCAAGGGGATGATTAGGATTATATTTTTTCTTACGCTGCAGCAGCTGGGGCAGCGAAATCTGACTGCGTAAATCTGCAGCTGATGGTATGCTGTCACATTCTGAGGAAGGACCTTGTACACCCATTACTGTAGCATGATCCCTGTCAGTGGAGGTTGTAGACAATGACATGGCAGGACATATAGTGGGGGTAGAGACAGATGAGGAGGACCTATGCAAAGTATTGTGCCAATGGGATGCGTGGCAGGTGGTCATATGTCGCCTCAAGCACGTGGTACCCAAGCGTCTTATGTTTTTCCAACGCTTGATCCTCTTCAGACATAGCTTACAAATAGCAACTCTGCAGTCTGCTGCACATGTGAAGAAGAACTCCCAGACAGCAGAGTTCCTGGACATGTGCTTTGAGACAACAGCACTCTGCACCTGAGCAGCTCTGACTTCTGATGACTTGGACTGGCTACAGTTGCTCATAGAGGACGTTGTGCCTCATTTTTGTTGTGCCTCCTCCTCACTTGACTCCTCTGTTTGATCAGGCACCCAGGTGGAGTCAGTGACCTCATCACTGGAGCTAACCTGGCAGTATGCTGCAACTGCTGGGGGAACATGAGTGCCAGTTATTTGTGTGTCACTGGCACCCCTCCCTCTAGGCTGTTTTTTCTCCCTTCCTCAACCTCAGAGTCAACATCAGAGCACTGGAGTCAACATCAGGGGAGTGATAGCTGCTGATTCAGGACTGATTCATTTTTATAAATGTCAGCCGGTCTATAGAGTCAGTGGAAAGACGCACTATTTTGTCTGTGTCAAAACCTCCAGCAGCACTGAACGTCCTTTCAGAAAGTACGCTGGATGAAGGGCAACCTAGTAGCCCCATAGCATATTGGCTAAATTCTGGCCAGTGATCAATCTCAAAAACCAGTAAGCCAGTGGATCATCTGCTGTAAAGGTATCCAGGTCTGCCCTTGCCCCTAGGTAGTCCTGCACCATATGGTGAAGACGCTGGCAATGGGTGCCTACATTTGACGTTCCTGGGCGTCATGGACTAAAAAAATTGCAAAAGGCGTCAGTCAAGCGGCCCCCTTCACCGCTTTTTCTCTGATCAACCGCAGCCTCTGAAGCACCTGTGTCATCACTTGGTAACATACCAGTGCCTGGAAAGGTGTTACACAAGTGTCGCTTTAGAGCGTCCTGAAGTTTTTTCATCCTGTCCTCCCTCTGTGAGGGCAGGATGAGCTCTGCAACCTTACCCTTGTATCGTGGATCAAGAAGGGTTGCCAACCAGTAATGATCCCTCTCCTTGATAGCACGAATCCTGGAGTCCTTTAGCAGGCTTTGCAGGATAAGGGAGCCCATGCGGCGTAGGTTGGAGGTGGCATTAGCTTCCGAGTCTTCCTGGTTGCTGAGGATGACTATCGTGCACTACCTCCTCCCAGCCACGTACTAGTCCTTGGGTTTCCGGGGACACAAAACCCTCCTTTGAGGAATCCCCACAATCAATGCCCCGACTTTAATATTCCTCCTCCTCATGCTCCTCCTGTCTGATCTGAGGACCCGCAGAAATGCAGTCTGCTTAAAGACTGGGGCCTTGAGAGCTAGGGAAGGCCTCCTCTTTCTCCTGCTGCTCTGCCTCTAGTGCCACATCTATAAATTCCCCGCAGAGTGCGCTCCAGCAGGAACACTAAAGGAATGGTGTCACTGATGCATAAACTGTCCCCGCTCACCATCCTCGTTGCCTTCTCACATGGTAACAGTCAGTGCATGCATCCTTGATCATCAGCCACTGCGGGGGGAAATAACAAGTTGACCTGAACCTGTCCTTGTGCCATACTCACAATGGTACTCATTGATGGCCCTCTGCTGCTTGAGCAGAAGCTGCAGCATTGCCAATGTCGAGTTCCTCGTGGTGGGCATGTCACAGATCAAAAAATTGGAAAAGGCATCAGTCAAGCGGCCCCTTTCACCGCTCTTCCTCTGATCAACCGCAGCCTCAGAAGCACCTGTGTCATCACTTGGTAACCTACCAGTGCCTGGAAAGGTGTTACACAAGTGTCGCTTTAGAGCGTCCTGAAGTTTTTTCATCCTGTGCTCCCTCTGTGCGGGCAGGATGAGCTCTGCAACTTTACCCTTGTATCGTGGATCAAGAAGGGTTGCTAACCAGTAATGATCCCTCTCCTTGATAGCACGAATCCTGGGGTCCTTTTAACAGGCTTTGCAGGATATGGGAGCCCATGCAGCTTAGGTTGGAGGTGGCATTAGTTTCCAAGTCTTCCTGGTCAATGAGGATGACCCCATCGTGCAGTTCCTCCTCCCAGCCACGTACTAGTCCTTGGGTTTCTGGGCACACAAAACCCTCCCTTGAGGAATCCCCACCTTCAATGTCCCCACTATCTAAATATTCCTCCTCCTGTCTGATCTGAGGACCTGCAGGAATGCTGTCTGCGTAAAGACTGGAGCCTTGAGAGCTAGGGAAGGCCTCCTCTTCCTCCTGCTGCTCTGCTCTAGTGCCACATCTATAATTCCCCGCAGAGTGCCCTCCAGCAGGAACACTAAAGGAATTGTGTCACTGAATCATGCACTGTCCCTGCTCACCATCCTCGTTGCCTCCTCAAATGGTGACAGTACAGTGCATGCATCCTTTATCATCAGCCACTGTGGGGGGGGGGGGGTAAAAAACCAAGTTGACCTGAACCTGTCCTTGTGCCATACTCACAAAGGTACTCGTTGATGACCCTCTGCTGCTTGTGCAGATGCTGCAGCATTGCTAATGTCGAGTTCCACCTGGTGGGCATGTCACAGATCAGACGGTTTGTGAGAAGGTGAAATTCTCTTTGAATTTCTGCCAGGCGTACACTTGCTGGGAATGACCATCTGAAGTGGCTGCACACTGTTCTGGTCTGGCTGAGAAGCTCTGCCAGCCCTGGGTACCTTGTTAGGAAACGCTGTACCACCAGATTTAGGACGTGCGCTAGGCATGGTACATGCGTCAACTTACCCAGGCATAGGGTGGAGAGAAGGTTGCTGCCATTATCACAGATAACCATTCCCAGCTGAAGCTGGCATGGTATTAACCATCTCTGCACCTGCCCCTGCAGAGCTGACAGAATTTCTGGCCCAGTGTGGCTCCTGTCCCCTAAACAAACCAGCTCTAGCACAGTATGGCATCTTTTTGCTTGAGCCATTGTGTAGCCCTGCCACGTCGCCAGAGACCGAGAAGGAAGAGGTGGTGGAGCAGACAGACCTCATATAAGCAGCTTTCTGGAGGCGTGGTGGATGAGAAAGCTCCAGCACAGAGCCCGGTCCTGGATCCCTCCCAGCTGCCACAGAGTTACCCAATGTGCCGTGAAGGAAATGTAATGGCTTGTGTGAAGCCTTCTAAGTGAAGCCTTCAAAGTGAACACTTAGAGATCTTCTGGAGATCCTCTGGAGGTAGTCTGAGGTTAGACAGGAGGTAAAAAACCTACAAAAAAGGTAAGATTTGCCGGGTTTTAAATCCATTCTTTTTATAATGGCAGGCTTGGTCCAGTGTAAGAGCGGTCATGCATTTGTTTTTAGATCCAATTTTTGGAGGTTTGGAGTGTGCCTGATATGTAGGCAGTTCTCTTAATTGCAGCAGGAAATTGCCTGTTTGAAGTCTGAGATTTGTAAATTATCTGTTAGACAAGCTCAGGCTATGACTGTTACAAAGCCACTGCCACAGAGGCCTCCTAGGAGCGGCAGATGGACTACTGTAGGATCTGGTAGACTTAGAGTTGTGGATAGAAGGCATGTTCCACAGTCTGTGGCTCTTCTTAATTCTTTTGAGGCACTTTCAGAGTGTAGTGTTAAAACGGATGTAGGCTCAGACACCATAGTTGAGGAACCACCATCCACTATGCCTAAGGTATGCAGGACTGCAACCAAGGACAAAAAGGAAAAGGTGGGACTTGATAGAATCACCCAGCAACAATTGCCTTCTATCATAAGAGGGGTTGAGCTGGAGAGTAGTGGTTTGGTGAGATGTCTTCCTGGGGCTACTGCTCGTAGAGACAAGAGACGTATTCTCAATATTGTCAAACAAGCAAAGCAGCAAGGGGAAGTTTACGTTCTAGTCCATCTAGGGACAAATGACTTGGCTAGCAATGAGGTTTCTGAGATTAAGGAAGATTTTTGTGTTCTTGGAGGTGAAATACAGCAGATTGCATCCACTGTGTCATTCCCTGAAGTTTTGCCTGTGCATAACATTCAAGATAGGCAGATACGCAATAGGGAATTTAATTAGTGGCTTCGGGAATGGTGTCAGGAGCAAGGATTTGGCTTTGTGTCCCATGATAGCTCTAATTGGAGCAGAAAGGAACTGTATAAAAAAGATGGTTTGCATCTTACTCATAGGGGAACATATGTTCTCAGTGAGAAGTTCAAAGGTTTCGCAAAGGAATATTTAAACTAGGAGGGGGGACAAAAGGGTAAAAACAATCTGCCCGATTGTCCCCCAAAACTAAATCCGAGGGTGCAAGCAACATGCGAGGTAAAAAATGACAAGCACAGAGTCGTGTCTATAAATGCTCGCAGTTTAGTCAATAAAATCAATGAACTGGAGGCAATGATGGCAGCTGAAAAAGTAGATTTAGTGGCGGTTACTGAGACATGGTTCAGTGATAAAAATAACTGGGACATAATACCGGGGTACTCTTTATATAGAAAAGACAGAGAAGGTAGGAAAAGAGGAGGAGTGGCCCTGTATGTGAAAAACAACATAAAAATGAACCAAATAAAAGTGAGCGAGGTGAACAAAGAGTCAGTTTGGGCTACGCTAACATTTGGAAATCATATAGTAGCTCATGTAGGTGTGATCTATAGACCCCCTGGACAAGTAGAAGAGCTAGATAATTTGCTGGTTGAGGAAATAGCCAAAATGGCAATGAAGGGGGAAGTTATTATCATGGGGGACTTTAATCTTCCTGATGTGAACTGGAAAACCAAAATAGCTGGGTGCACCAGGAGTACAAATATTCTAAACTCCTTACTGGGATTATCTGTAACACAAGTAGTTGAGGAGCCGACCCGTAAAGAGGCCATATTGGATTTAATACTCACAAATGGAGGTTTGGTATCGGACGTTGTTGTAGGTGAAAATTTGGGATCTAGTGATCACCAGTCAGTGTGGTTTAATATAAGAACAGGGATGGAGCCGAACCACACAAAAACAAAAGTTTTAGACTTTAAAAAAACAGACTTTTCTAAAATGAGATTTTGTGTGAATGAGTCATTATCAGACTGGAGGAGTTTAAAGGGAGTCCAGGAGAAATGGGATTATTTAAAGGAAGCATTATAGAAGGTCACAGGAAATTGCATTCGGCTTGTTAGCAAAAACAAAAAAGGGAAGAAACCACTGTGGTACTCTGCAGAAGTGGCCAAAATAGTGAAGAACAAAAAGATAGCATTCAATAATTATAAAAAAACTGAGAGTGAAGAAGATAGGTAAACCTATAAGATTAGGAAGAAAGAGGCAAAGCAATTTATAAGAGCTTCCAAAGCACACGCAGAAGAGAAAATAGCTCAGTCAGTAAAAAAGGGGGACAAAACATTTTTTAGATACATAAACGAGAAAAGAAAAGTAAAACAAGGATTAGTTAGATTAAAAACAAAGGAAGGAAGGTATGTAGAAGAGGATAAAAGTATTGCTGACTGCCTCAATGAATATTTTTGTTCAGTCTTTGCAGAAGAAAAGGAAGGAAAGGGACCTCAGTTAGGAGGAAACACTAACGAGACATTTACATATGAGTTTACAGAGGAGGAGGTTCTACAGCAGCTATCTAAAGTAAAGACAAATAAGTCAATGGGGCCTGATGGGATCCACCCTAAATTATTAAAAGAGCTCAGTGATGTAATAGCAAACCGTTAACAGATTTACAGTATTTAACCAATCCTTGTTAACGGGAGTCGTCCCAGAAGACTGGAAATTAGCAAATGTTGTGCCCATTTACAAGAAGGGTAGTAGGGAGGAATCGGGGAACTATAGGCCAGTTAGTCTTACGTCAGTATTGGGGAAATTAATGGAAACCATTTTAAAGGAAAGGATTGTTGAACATCTAAAACCACATAGATTACAGGATCAGAAACAGCATGGGTTTACCTCAGGGAGATCATGCCAAACTAATCTTATTGATTTTTTTGATTGGGTAACAAAAATAATAGACACAGGTGGTGCAGTAGACATAGCTTATTTAGATTTCAGTAAGGCTTTTGATACTGTTCCGCATAGAAGGCTTATCAATAAATTGCAATCTTTGAGCTTGGATTCCAATATTGTTGAATGGATTAGGCAGTGGCTGAGTGACAGGCAACAGAGGGTTGTGGTAAATGGAGTTTATTCGGCGCAAGGTCTTGTTACCAGTGGGGTACCTCAGGGGTCAGTACTTGGACCCATTCTCTTTAATATTTTTATTAGTGATATTGCAGAAGGTATTAATGGAAAAGTATGTCTTTTTGCTGATGACACAAAGATTTGCAACAGGGTTGACGTTCCTGGAGGGATCAGCCAAATGACAAATGATTTAGGTAAACTAAAAAAATGGTGGGAGTTGTGGCAATTGAGTTTTAATGTGGATAAGTGCAAGATAATGCACCTGGGACGTAAAAACCCAAGGGCTGAATATAGAATATTTGATACAGTCCTAACCTCAACATCTGAGGAAAGGGATTTAGGGGTCATTATTTCAGAGGATCTAAGGGTAAGTAGTCAATGTAATAGAGCAGCAGGAAATGCTAGCAGAATGCTTGGTTGTGTAGGGAGAGGTATTAGCAGTAGGAAAAGGGAAGTGCTCATGCCACTGTACAGAGCACTGGTGAGACCTCACTTGGAGTACTGTGTGCAGTACTGGAGACCGTATCTCCAGAAGGATATAGACATCTTAGAGTGAGTTCAGAGAAGGGCTACTAAAATGGTGTACGGCTTGAAGGAGAAAAGTTACCAGGAAAGGCTTAATGATCTTAACATGTACAGCTTGGAAAAAAGACGAGACAGAGGAGATATGATAGAAACATTTAAATACGTAAAGGGAATCCACAAGGTAGAGGAAGAGAGTATATTTAAAAGGAAACAAAATAGCAAAACAAGAGGACATAGTCTTAGATTAGAGGGGCAAAGGTTTAAAAGTAACATCAGGAAGCATTATTTTACTGAGAGGGTGGTGGATACATGGAACAGTCTTCCAGTAGAAGTGGTAAAGGCCAAAACAGTAATTGAATTTAAGCAGGCATGGGATAGGCATAAGGCTATCCTAAACAAAAGATAAATCTAGGTAAAGTATCCATCTAATTGGGCAGAATAGATGGGCCGAAAGGTTCTTATCTGCCGACATTTTTCTATGTTTCTATGTTTCTGTCCATGCTTGCTGGACCACTTGTCTAAAGTAATTTGTACCTTGCTGCTGACTGACTTTCCCAAGGACTCCATAAGATTGTCTTCCACGTGCTGGTATAGTACTGAAATGGCCTTCCGTGAAAAGAACTGGCATTTTGGAACCTGCCACTGTGGTACAGCACATTCGGCAAATTCATGAAAGGAGGAAGAGTCCACCAGCTGGAAAGGCAGCAGCTGTATTGCGAGTAATTTTGCTAAGCTGGCATTTAGATGCTATGCAAGGGGATGATTAGGACTATATTTTTTCTTACGCTGCAGCAGCTGGGGCAACGAAATCTGACTGTGTAAATCTGCAGCTGATGGGATGCTGTCACATTCTGAGGAAGGACCTGGTACACCCATTACTGTAGCATCATCCCTGTCAGTGGAGGTTGTAGACAATGACATAGCAGGACATATAGTGGGGGTAGAGACAGATGAGGAGGACCTATGCAAAGTATTGTGCCAATGGGATGCGTGGCAGGTGGTCATATGTCGCCTCAAGCACGTGGTACCCAAGCGTCTTATGTTTTTCCAACGCTTGATCCTCTTCAGACATAGCTTACAAATAGCAACTCTGCAGTCTGCTGCACATGTGAAGAAGAACTCCCAGACAGCAGAGTTCCTGGACATGTGCTTTGAGACAACAGCGCTCTGCACCTGAGCAGCTCTGACTTCTGATGACTTGGACTGGCTACAGTTGCTCATAGAGGACGTTGTGCCTCATTTTTGTTGTGCCTCCTCCTCACTTGACTCCTCTGTTTGATCAGGCACCCAGGTGGAGTCAGTGACCTCATCACTCGAGCCAACCTGGCAGTATGCTGCAGCTGCTGGGGGAACATGAGTGCCAGTTCTTTGTGTGTCACTGGCACCCCCTCCCTCTAGGCTGTTTTTTCTCCCTTCCTCAACCTCAAAGTCAACATCAGAGCACTGGAGTTGCTGCGCATCCTCAAGCAGCATGTCACTGTCATTGTAGTCAAACAATTCAGCTGACTCCTCTGTGTATGATGGTGAGGCTACGGCAGGAGTAGCTGTGGACATGGAGGCTAAATTAGATGCTTTGGCAGCTGAGGTGGACTGTAAACCACTACAAGCCTGGCTGGCAGAGGACTCGGAGGATGAGAATGGCCTGGTTAGCCAATCCACCAAATCCTCTGTATGTTGCTGCTGCATACCAATTAGAAAGGACAAGTGTGCCCCTGCCTAGGATGCACCACGTCCACGATGACCAGGGGCACAGCTTTCCGACACAGAGGCTGCTTGCCCTCTTATTTGTGTCTGGGAGCGTCTGCCGGTCCTATTTGGTCTTCTGGACATGGTGAGTAATATATAGATTTTAGATATACAGAACTCTGATTCAACTCTGGTATATAGATTGGAGATATGCAGAACTCTGATTCAACTGTGTTATCTAGATTATAGATATTTAGAACTCTGCTATAAGTCAGCGATTTCACTGATATTATCCCTGCAAGGCTGCCAAAATACTCTACTCTCTCTCAGATTCACTTCCTCTCCTGCAGGCTGCAACACCCTGATAGCGGGCAACAAGACCCAGATTCAACTCTGAATAGATAAAGATGAACTCTGATTCAACTGTGGTATGATATTTCACAGCCATGTTGCCAGTTCCCTGCTATTTGCCACTGCCAGCTTGTCCCTGCAAATCCAACTATCTCCACTCTGATTCACTCCTGCAACACACGCTAGGGCTGCAGGGAAGCCTTATATAGTGTGCTGCGGGACTTAGCTCTGTGAGCCCATTATTGGGCAATATTTGCCCAATCAGGACTCTGAGCCCTGATTGGCATAGTCTTGCACCTGACCTGTGGTCAGGTGCAAGGCTGTAGCCAATTCCAAGCTTCAGGCCAGGGCACAGTGCATTGTGGGCGAACACACGGAAATGTTCGCCGTTCAGCAAACGGTCGAACAGCCAATGTTTGATGCAAACTCATGTTCGCATTGAACTGACAGCCCATCCCTAATAAGGACATACTGCTAGTTTGATGCCGATGCCACCTTTTCCTGACAGCTGAGTATCCACCCTCAATAAAGACTCCACTCTGAAAATCAATCGCCTACACTGGGAAACAACAATATTTTTCCTCTTTTCTTCAATAAGACTATGTTCTAATTTTTGTTACGATAACTCCTTTAGATAAGGCTGAGAGGGTGAATAAGGAGAATGAGAATACATCTTCTGTAAGCAGGTACATGTATGAAGTTTGTGGAGTGAATCTTAGTACAAGGAAACACAGATAAAGATCTGACTCATGCAAATTAGTATCAATGATTACTATTTACTAAAATTATATTACTTAAATCATTTTCTTTTTTAGTGAAATTTATTTGGGAATTAGAATTTAACCAGAGCCCATGGACTAAGTGTCTGGTGGATTGGACTGTATTTTTTGGTCTGGGTTCATGGTTCGGTTCCTTGGGGATGAAAATCCTTCACATAGTACCATATATAGTAATTGTCATGGAGCTGATGTAACGCTCCATGCTTCAAACCCCAAGAGACTTTATGTTCATTTATATCGTGTGATTTTAGATATATTTTACATTGTTTGGTTTTAGTTTAATTTAGTTTAGTGTAAAATGGCGTAACTTTAGTTTTAAAAATACTTATATTCCTGTAGGTAAATGTGTTTCTGTATAGCCAGTAAACAAGCTTTACTGCTGTGTAATTTATGCACCAGGGCTTTTCCCCTTATCTAGCTGCATATTTGATTCAAGAAGTCTGTGATTGTGTTTGTATTTAATCTGATGTGTTAGAACAATGGATTATACAAATGTTGTGTGAGTTGAAGGCTAAAGAATGTAAAGAATGTTTATTGTAAATACCTAACTGACATAATGTAATTAACATATTGGTAGGACGAGGTGCGTAATTTATGCAAATTATGACTGTTGGATTTCAGCATAAATGGTGGCGTTTTTATTCATTAAAAGTCAGACAATCCTGTGGGAACATACAGCTCGTCTGGTGTCTCATTCAGGGTACCCACTATCACCCCCAGAAGGCACAGAGTGGCCCTCTGGAAATTCCTAACGGCTCCAGGGCAGAGGAACAGAAGCAGGCGGGTCAAGCTGCTCGAGGCGCTGAGGACAGCGCTCCCAGTAGCCGGGCTGACCGCAACGAAGGGGTGTCTGGAGAGTCAGGACAGACGGAAGAATCAGCTGTTATCCCGTAAACAAAACAGTAATAATTTACAGTCTGGTATGTCAATCAACAGTGCTTTCGTGTATTTGCTTCCCCGTTGCCGGATAGGCGCACGTTCACTCTCACTCTCAGCATTCTTGGGCATACAATACCACATACATTCAGCACAATACAATTCACAACAATGTAATACTGTCTCTGAACTAGCAACGTCTCCTATTCTGTGACTAGCAACACAATAAACTGCAAGTCCCTTTGTCCAGGCCTAGAGCCTCTCTCAAACACCGTCCAGGGCTGGAAGCCACTCTCAAACGGTATCCAGGGCTAAGAGCCACTCTCAGACACCCTTAATTCTGCAACTTCCGCTGGTCCATTCGGACACCCATTAGGCACACAGAAATCAGAGATACCACTAATCCATAACCACTTCAGCTCCCGAAGTCACCACCTGTGAATTCGGAGCTACCAACTACTCAGACCGTAACTTAGCCTGACCTAAAGGTTTTCTCCAGTTAAGGCTATTTCCTTAGCGAATTTGCTGCCTGCAGTCTGGGGCCTCTACGCCCAAGCAAGACTACCTTCAGCCACCCCGAGAACACCTCTACGGGCTCGGAGCTACTGTATATTGTCCAGGGCTAAGAACCACTCTCAGACAGTCTGAACCCTCATACCATCAGCCAAACAAAAAACCTCTACATGCTCGAGTGCATAGCCGCTCGCGACACCTCTACGTGCCCGGCGCTTTAAATGGGATGGGACCTCTACATCCCCACTTCCCCTTCAATAGCCCTGCTACCAGGTACTCGCCATCTCCCTGGCTTTTGATGGCTAGCTTCGGACTATTGGGCAGAGCGTGATCAAGACTCTCTTCCCCAAGTTTGGTCGGAGGGCAATACACTCAGGTTACCTGTTCCATTCGCTGCACCGACGCTGTTTCCTGTGACTCAGTGAAGTCACCGTTCCCAGGCTGTGAGTCCGCTGGAGACGAGTCGAACTCACTTTAGCAGGAACTCCTGCTTGGCACCTTGTAGATGTCAGCTCACCTGCAACGGACATCCCGCTCTGGGCCTCGTGGACCTGCAGACAACCGCTACTGTCCAGTAGTCATCTCCGTTCCCCATCGACCAATCCCGAACTCGAGCCCCCAGAATTGTTACCAGACTTCTGTTAGTGCATTAGAGAAAGGTAAGCATTGTGCGGACAATGACACTCTGGACAAGACTCAAGGTCCAGGAAAGCCATCCTTTAATGAGTACTCAGACTTGAGTGGGATGATTCTTCTGGCTCAAATGATTCTCTAAGTCAAAAACACATTATACATTGGTTTGCAATAAGGCATATCCCAGGTACATCCCTTGACCACTCGCCACCTCTCTCTAGATCGAACACACAAAGAACATTCCACAATTTTGCTTTCAATAACAATTTGGACACTGAGATGATTTAGTTACAGTTGTGTTCAAAATTATTCAACCCCCAATGCTGTAAAGGGTTTTAGGGAATTTAGTGTACATTTGTAATTGTATTCAGAATGAAATCCTGCAAGGACTTTTTAAAGAACCATATGCAACTAAAATGACATCAATTGGTTTTGTAATACAGTAGTAAATGTTTCTTTTGTGAATTCTTCATTGACACAATTATTCAACCCCTTAAAGACTACCACTCTGAAGAACAGAGGTTCACTCAAGTGTTTTCAATCAGGTATTGAAAACACCTGTGGATGTCACGGAGCAGCAATAAAGCATAATAAGCACCAATTAGGCAGCTTTAAAATGACTGTGATACTCAGCTCCTTCTAGACATTTACTGGTGTGGTTACAAACATGGTGAAGTCAAGAGAATGGTCCAGGAAGACAAGAGAAGAGGTGATTACTCTTCACAGGAAGGGCAATGGCTATAAGAAGATTGCAAAGATGTTAAACATACCAAGAGAGACCATAGGAAGCATCATTCGCAAATTCAAGGCAAAGGGCACTGTTGAAACGCTACCTGGTCGTGGCAGAAAGAAGATGCTGACTTCGACTGCTGTGCGCTACCTGAAGCGTAGAGTGGAGAAAAGTCCCCGTGTGACTGCTGACGAACTGAGAAAAGATTTGTCAGATGTGGGTACTGAAGTTTCAGCTCAGACAATACGGCGCACACTGCGTAATGAAGGCCTCCATGCCAGAACTCCCAGGCGCACCCCCTTGCTGTCTCCAAAGAATAAGAAGAGTCGACTGCAGAATGCCAAAAGTTATGTGGACAAACCACAGAAGTTTTGGGATAGTGTTCTGTGGACTTATGAAACAAAATTAGAACTGTTTGGGCCCATGGATCAACGCTATGTTTGGAGGAGGAAGAACAAGGCCTATGAAGAAAAGAACACCTTGCCTACTGTGAAGCATGGCGGGGGGTCAATCATGCTTTGGGCTGTTTTGCTTCTGCAGGTACAGGGAAGCTTCAGCGTGTGCAAGGTACCATGAATTCTCTTCAGTACCAGGAGATATTGGATGACAATGTGATGCAGTCCGTCACAAACCTGAGGCTTGGGAGACGTTGGACCTTTCAACAGGACAATGATCCCAAGCATACCTCCAAGTCCACTAGAGCATGGTTGCAGATTAAAGGCTGGAACATTTTGGAGTGGCCATCGCAGTCACCTGACTTAAATCCGATTGAGAACCTCTGGTGGGACTTAAAGAAAGCAGTTGCAGTGCGCAAGCCTAAGAATGTGACTGAACTGGAGGCTTTTGCCCATGACGAATGGGCGAAGATACCCGTAGATCGCTGCAAGACACTTGTGTCAAGCTATGCTTCACGTTTAAAAGCTGTTATAACTGTAAAAGGATGTTGTACTAAGTACTAAGATTGAATGTCACTTGGGGGTTGAATAAAACTGATAATGATGTGAGCGCAGAAAAGACATTTGTGGTTATTTCATTATAAATGTTATGTTATATTTGTCTGACCTACACGTGCCTCTTTGATTTAATTGTAAGCAAGATGACTGAATGATCAAAATCAATGTCAAACTGGCCAAAACACTCAATTTCAGTGGGGGTTGAATAATTTTGAACACAACTGTAGGTAGTTAAATCACCCAGTTCTGACTTTCCCAGGACTCTCAGTACTCCCTACGAGATAAGGTCCCATCTGTGGAGACAATTCTCTTTGCCTCTGCCTGGCTCTACTCCAGGGCCTTCTAACCCTCGCTCATTAAATCAGGCCTTGTGGCAGCTATGTTTACTTTATGCTAAAGTCTGCAGTGTTAATGGTTATGCCAGCTGCATTCTAGAATGTTAGTTTCTATGCAAAGAATCATTTCTTGTTAGGTAATATTTCTCTATATAAAATCAGGCAAGATGGCTGCCAAGATACAAGATGGCGGCCATAGCCAGCTATCCCTATTACAAAAGCACACTGCTGGTGAGAGGGGGGTGTTACATTTCATGATCGCGATCAGATTAACTAGTTGTCAGTCACCTTTTTTTCATAATGATTCCCATCGAAAAGGCACAGCAGAGAGCACAGATGAGCTGCTGCTACGCTCACAGCTCATCTCAGGAGTAGTGTAGGGTCGATCCTGCTGCTGCCTCTCCCAAGTAAGCAGCCACATGGTCCCCGAACTTCATCACGTGTGCCTGAGTAGTAGCAGTCACATGGCTGATCTGGGAGGAGCCGAAACTAGCTAGCGGAGCTGGGAGAAAGAGACGTCAACACACCACTTTCACCCGGCAGTGCGGAGCGTCTCACTCGCACGTAGCCTGCGTGCGAGTGAACATTTTAGGAGTGAGCTGCACAGGCGGCACAGCCAGGGCAGCGCATGGCACGGTCTGCTCTTTAGTCCTCTGCACAGGGCTGTGAAGGACGCGGCAGGGTCGGAGCCGAGTCTAGGGTTGCCCGAGTAATGTGTCTGGGTGGCAGAGGATCTTAAAACCGGACACATGACTTGAAACCCGGACAGTCCGTGTGAAACCCGGGCTGGTGGCAACCCTACGCTACGCCCCCCTCCTTTCCACAAAGTGCTGTGAGACCAGAGACACGACTTTCGCATTTGGCTCCTTTCCCTACACCTCTGTAATCATCCTGCGCCAGTGCAGCAGGTGGGTGCTTGGAGGCTGCTGGAGAGGAGGCTGAGGTACAAACTCCAGCCTGCTTGGGACAGGAAGAGACGCTCCATGGAGGAGCAGGTCTAGCAATTTGTCTTTTTTAAGTACAATCTGCCCCTGCCATACTGTGTGCAGAGCTCTGGATGCTGCTGGGGAGAAGGAGGGAGGGGAGATGCTGCTTTGGATGCTGTGGGACTTTCTCTTTTCCCTAACATCTCTCACATTCTTAACTTTAACCCCCTCTCCCTCTGTTAACTCACTGTTTTTTTCTCTTGTTTGCTTCCTCCTGTCTGCATTCCTCAGTCACTTCCATATTAAGCTGCAGCTCTTCCTTCCTGCTTGGTCACCCTCACTCATGTCTACCACTATATTTTCTGGTGATCAAAGGTCACCACAAGCCTAAGCTGCCCTCTACCTCTCACCTTCCATATCACCTTACATCCAACAGTAGGGGTTGCTTAATTATCACTAGAATAATAGATTTTTATAAATATTATTAAATGATTTATATATTTTAAAAAATTTATTTAAATGAATTCTAATATGTAATTTATCTGTAGTTTTTAAAACAGCAGCAATAAAACTCCCAGTAATGTGCGGTATGTATGAGCGTATCACAAAATCCACAGCAATAAACCTCAGTAATGTGCAGTGTGTATGAGCCTGAATTTTATTGCTGCGGAGCTTTGTGATACGCCCATAGACCATGCACATTACTGTGAGTTTTATTGCCTTGGAGCTTCAAAGCAGCTGTACTTTTGTCTGACACTTGCAGCACACTGTCTACAACTCCAGTCACTCTCAGGCAACCTTAGAGTATATGGAGGACTGCCTGAGAGTGATAGGAGTTGTAGGCAATGTGCTGCAATTGTCATATCAGGCAATGTATATGGAGGTACATGGGCTATGTTTTATTTTGAATGAGTTATGGTCCTTAAAGAAGGGTCTGTCTACCAGAGAGATGCTCTTAAAAGACAGTGTAAAACATTGAGAGTAGGGATGAGCTGTTCGGTTCGATCGGTTCAGAGTTCGATTCGAACATTGGCAGTTAGAAAGTTCGCGAACTTCAAACTTTTTGGGATGTTCGCCAATAGTTAAAAAAAATTCTTAAAAAATCCTACTAAAGTCTAAAAATAAAGAGACTCTTTACTGCAGAATATTATAAGCAATGGTTTATTAGATATTGAATTAAAACGGGAATATTTTTAACATTGAAGCCTATGGGATAAAACATTCTTGTTGATAAAACATCAGGCAGACGAGGCCCCCTAAATCAGGCACTGTAGAGGGCAGTCCGCTGGAGCCTCCCTCCCAAGGACCCCTTGAGGAGCATGAGGCCGCAAGATTACATAGCTGCGACTGTGTGGGCTGGCCAGCCGGGTGCATGTGGCAGAGAGGTGGAGCAGGGACTCCAGGGAGGGAGCCACGGCAGACCCCCTTCCACACAACCAGGATCCAGGGAGCCCCCACTGACCACCAGGCTAAGGTAAGGTGACACATTTTTAAAAAAAATAAAATCCGAGGACATTTTTAAATAAATAAAACATAAAATAAAACCTTTTTTTTTCTTTCTAATTCTCACCTGATTCCTGGATCCACAAACTGTAGAGGTGCTGCCCGGCAGTGTGCGGAATCATATGCTGCATTAATTATACTGTAAGGCTAGGTTCACACCTGCGTTTTTTTTACGCTCGCAATACGTGCGTTTTTTTAACGCGTGTATCATGCAAACGTAAAAAACATACGAACGTGCATTGCAGCGCGTTCAAGGCCATAGACTGCAGAGTGAACGCGCTGCAATATGCCCCAAAGAAGCTCCTGTACTTCTTTGGGCGTATGACGTTTTACAGCGCGTTCCTGCATGCTGTAAAACGCCCAGGTATGAACGGGTCCCAAAGCAAATAATGGGATTTCCCTGTTTATGCATTTTACAGCGTGCAGGAATGCGCTGTTAAACGCTTAAGTGTGAACCGGGCCTTAAGGTGCTGCCTGGCAGTGTGAGGATTCAAATGCTGCATTAATTATTCTTCTTACAAATTTGGTTACTTAACCCGTTTGCGTTTGGATTGTAATATTGTGACATCCAGGGCCCCGGGTGGCGATCGGGGGGCCCCGGATGTATGGTACCGCCAGCTGGCCAAATGCCAGGAGCTCCGGTTGCACCCGGCGCAGCTGTGAGTGATCAGGGGGTAGGGCGCGGCGTGATGACGCAGAGCCGCCGGGACTGGTGTGCGCCAATTCTCACCATGTACAGTAGTGCAGTACTAGTGCCTAAACGTTGTTGAGCTGGTTTTGTTATAACAACTACTCTCGCTCTGTGCCCCTGTCTGGTATATTCCGCTGCTTTTTACTGCTGGTGCGCTTCCTTCCTGCCATACACTATAGCGCAGTAATATTTGGGTGCACTGCCACTGACGCCTATATTACCAGATTCATAAAATTTTTGTATTGGACCGCAGGGTCCAACCCTGCACTCTTCCACAATACCACAAAAGGGTTACAGTGTGAAGTAACTTGCTGCCACCAAAGGCACAATATTTGGGTGCACTGCCACTGACGCCTATATTACCAGATTTAGATAATTTTAATATTGGACCGCAGGGTCCAAACCTGCACTCTTCCACAATACCGCAGAGGGCTTACGGTGTGACGGCACTGTTGCCAACACTAAAGGCCCAATTTTAAAGCACCTATTGTTACTTTCATCCAAAGCCTGCATAAGTTTCACCATAATTTAGCCAAAAAAATCACTAAACTTGATCTGCATGTCCTAAAATCCTCCTCTTTTCATACAGACTGCCGCCCCAAGCAGTTGTTTATAAATAGATTAAATGAAAACCATTTAACATCATTTGAAAAGTCATTTTTTGTTTTTAAATGTTTCTATACATCCTACAAATCCGCCACTTCACGGGCAGGTTATGGGGACCTCCTAGGCACGATATTTGAAGGAATTTTTTGGTTTTATATTTTTTACCCTTATTTCATGGAAAACTCACTGTTCCTTTAAAAAATTCTTTTTTTTAAACTTTTTGTCCTTGTTTCCTGTCCTCTAGGGCACTACCCGGACCCCCATACACCTTTAATGGCAAATATCTTGCATATATGCCCTCTTGGAGGGCACTCTAAAAAATCTAACTTCTGAGTCCCATTGACTTGCATTGAGTTCGGTTCGTGTTCGAACTCAAACTTTTGAAATTGTTCGAATTCGAATGCGAACCGAACACGGGGGTGTTCGGCTCATCACTAATCCCCATAGAGAAGCAAAGCTTCGTCTATTTGGAGAACACCAAACAGCTGCGCAGTGGCGTAGCGTGGGGGGGGGTGTCGGCGTCGTCCGCCCCGGGTGCAATTTTCTTTGGGGTGCAAAATTTCAAAAGAAATTTGAACCGCTAATATTTTCCAGCAGGGATCAGCAAGGTATCTGCTCATGGACACTGGTATCTGTGAGCGGCCCTTGCATGGGCAGTCACCAGTTTTACAGGGCCAGCTTGACTTAGCACTCAGCGTCTGGAAGGTAGGACAGGACAGAAAAATATGTCCCGACTCCTCCTTAATGCTGACATGAGTCATGTGAAGCAGCGCAGCATTATCCGATGGTACACCCTGTACCATGCTTGTCAGCCTCCCTTGAAGCCCTGTGTCAGACCCGTCGCTGGCAGTGCAGACGCTGATCAGGAAGGAGGGAGGGAAACGCTTGCCCTGCAGCACATTTAAAATCTGGTCTCTACTAAGCCCCCTGGACAGGTCCCCCTGGGCCACCAGCAACTTTATGCAGGTGGGCAACACTATGTGACCTCAGAGCAGAGTGACCAACACACAGTGAGGGAGTAAGGGGAGAGGGTGACTGGAGGTTCAGGGATGAATGACTGTGAATACTGGGAGAGTGATAGGGGGTACTTGGAGAAGTGGGGGTACTTGGAGAGAGAGAGAGTGACTGGGGGATTCTGGGAGAGAGAGTGACTGGGAGATACTGGGACAGAGAGAGAGTGACTGTGGGATACTGAGGGAGAGAGAGTGACTTTGGATACTAGGACAGAGAGAGAGTGACTGGGGGATACTGAGGGGGAGAGAGAGTGACTAGGGGATACTGAGAGAGAGAGACTGGGGATACTGGGAGAGAGAGACTGGGGATACTGGGAGAAAGAGAGCGACTGGGGGATACTGGGAGAGCAAGAGAGTGACTGGGTGTAATGGGGGAGTAGCGCCCACTACAGAGTAGTGGAGTTGAGATACTTAAGGACTGATAAATCTTTTTGACGTTTAAATACTGCTTAGTATACACAGAATTATACACTTGAGACAGCGATGATGAGCACAACACTGAGCTGCTACTAAGCACTAAAGGTTTTGAGACCGATAGTCTACTTAGAGCACATTCAGAAATACAGATACGTTAGACAGTTGGTAAATTGAGCGGACTGCAGGGCAGTCAGGAAACAAGCTGCCTTAACGTTTTCAGATAAGCGGGAGAAGATCAGTGGTACCTTAAGATATTCAGCGGCAAGACATACCCCTCGGGGTCTGGCGTGAGTACAGTATCGAGGATATTTGATAGTGAGGACACACTGCACATTAGCCGCATATAAACAGTACCATTTGATCGCAGTTCTTAGCAACATGTGTGGCTGGAGAACATGAGCCCTGGATTGGGTATAGGAACCTACAGAGGCCACAGACGATACCCACAACTTAGAAGGGACAAAACCCCAGTAACGTGTAAACACCCCAACGGCAAGCATGGGGTTAAACCACCAAAGAATCACACAGGAGATCGTAATGGAGCAGCAGGAGAATAGTCAAAACAAGCTGGGTCAAAAAGCAGGAGCAGGGATCGTATCCAGAAAATGGGTTGGCAACAGAGAATCAAAAAACACAATAGGTAGCGATGCGGGAATCAGACTCCACGACAGGGCGATGAGGCAACTCCTCGTGCCCTGTTTTAAACCCGGCGGCTCCTCGTGACCATGTTAGGCCCCGCCCCTTCAGACGCCGCTTGGTCATTCCCCAGAACTGGCAACCGACCAGCTCTAGGCACAGGACCTTGCCCAGACCCCCTGGCAGCGCAGCAGGGGCTGAGGACATGACACTGGGTATACTGGGAGAGAAAGTGACAGGGGATACTGGGAGAGAGAGAGTGACTGGGGATACTGGGAGAGAGAGTGTGACTGGGGATACTGGGAGAGAGAGAGAGCGACTGTTGGATACTGGGAGAGAGAGAGTGACTGAGGGTACTGGGAGAAAGTGGGGTTACTAGAAGAGAGAGTGACTGGGGTACTTGGAGAGAGAGAGAGACTTGGTATAGTGTGAGTGTGGAACTAAGCTGGGGTATACTGGGACAGGGTGACTGGTAGCAGTTGGTTGCGTGGGGGATGTGCATTTCATTTTTTATTATATCAGTATTTTGCTAATATACAATACATGTGCTTGTGTGGTAAGGGGGTCAATACTCTACAGGTAGAAGGGAATCAAGGTGTATTACCGTGTAGGTTGGGGGCGCAAAATTCTTGTCTTGCCCCGGCGCTGACAACCCACGCTACGCCACTGCAGCTGAGAAAAGTTGCCGAAATGCCCTGCCATTCGGTGGTTTCATTCGACAGGTTTATTCAGGCGAATCCCCATAGGCTTCAAAGTTAAAAATATTCCCAAGAAAAGATAGTTCACCTATCTCCTAGGAGATGGTGACTAGTTAGAAAGCGTTCTAACCAGTTGGGATTAAACCCTCCTTAAATTGTAGACATAGCAGTTCCGAGGTAGAAGAACCCCTCCCAGAATTGGAAATAGGTTAGAATTAAAAGTTATGTTTTATTGTTTGGATTTTACCAACGTACAAATAATACAATTATTACAACAACATTAAACTGTGAACATATAAAATTGCACACAAATTCTTGAATATTAGGTTATGAGTTAGGTACTCGGTATCAGAGCTGCTGTCTGTTGATAGATATCGATGCATTGCCATGACGTAACATTTACTTAGCTGATAGCGTTAATGATATCGAATCAATGGCCAGTTACCACAAATGACCCGACCTTATCGGAGCAAGATTAGATACCTTATGTCAGAAAAGAATTAGCTTAGTACCATAATGCGAAGATTGACGCTCTGTGAATCCCAAAGGACCCTATATTTGTATTAAGATTTACACAGCTGCAAAAGGTGAGGTTCGTAAAGAGCACACAGTGCAGAAATTTTTGTATTATTTGTACGTTGGTAATATCCAAACAATAAGGCTAGGGTCAGACGAGTGCAGTATTAACGTGCGTTTAGCCGCACTAAATCACGGCCGTGCTAGCAGCAAATGACGTCCAATGCCGGGCTGCATACGAAGAACGGCCGCACAAAAGTGCGGCTGCGCAACGCAAGTGGCAAATGAACGCATTTTTTCGAGAATGTAAAACCGCTAGTACTGACGTACAGAGTGCGCTGCGTCCACTAGCGGCGTGTGTGTGTGATTAGGAGACGTCAGACGCTGCTAATGTCCGGCCAACATAACGTCCAGACGCAAAAAGTGTTTTATTGATGATCCATACAAAATCACGGACGAAAACGCGCATCGTATGACCGCTATCGCGTATTCCATGAAAAAATGCGTCCATTCGTTCGAACGCACTTTTTCACGGACAATGCGAAAAATGTGTTAGTCTGACCCTAGCCTTAAACATAACTTTTAATTCTAACCTACTTCCAGTTCTTGGAGTGGTTCTTCCATCTCGGAACTTCTATGTCTACAATTTAAAGAGCGTTTAATCACCCGCTTTAATTCAATATCTAATAAACCATTTATTTTATTCTGCAGTAAAAACTTTATTTTTAGATTTATTTATTTTTAGGATCTTTTAGGCATTTTGCGGGATTTTTTTTGCGACAAGGTTTCTTTTTTTAATCGTTTTTTCTTTTTTCTGTAACAGCCCTTTTTATTAACATTAATTGGATCATATGTAAATTTCAGACATTTTCGCTCAGTTTCTTTACAAACAGCGTTTCACTTTTCCAATATTCAAGCGTACTGTATTTTTTTTCACTCCATTTGTCTGCGGTGTCGGCCTCGGGTTTTTCCGGCTGCTGCTGGGCGCTCGGCAGCTGCTCGGGTTTCTCAGGCGTGTTCGGCGTGGTTAATCCAGATGTTTTTGCGGGTTTTGGTGTGCGTTCGCCGGGTTTTGTGGTGAGTGTTCGTCAGGTTTGCGGCGGCTTTTCCCTGCACTACGACGGCCCTGTGGTGCTTGCTGAATACACTGCAGGGTCACCAAAATGAAATCGCCGAATCGCACCGAATTGAAGCGAACGAAAAGTCAACGACCGTGCGGTGACGTTTCGATTCTCTTTGAATAACCCTGTATGTAACATCACAACTCTCCTGAAAGTGATGAGGATAACAATGCTCAGCGAGACAGAAGTCAAACTGACATTCGTTTTACCACAACAGATAAATGTCTAAGCGGTGTCCAAACATTCTTACAAATACGGATGCACTTCCACGGACAATCAATTCCTGGTATTGATGCACAAACACCAGGACGCTCTGTAAATGAGCGATCAGCCACAAGAGGCCAAGTACTGTCTCAATCCTTTACATCATAACCAGCCAATGAAACAAAGGCTCCAACTGGGTTAAATATACAGGCGTATTCAAGACACCTCACTACAGGTAGTTCTTTTTACGCAAAATTTGCATAATGACTCTCAAACACTTCCAGCTTTAAAAATTGAGAGGCCACAGAGGTCTGACTTCACAATGTACATGGCACACTGCCAGCTCACCAACACAAGTCTTACTAAATGTGATGATCTTCCTGAGATCTAAAGGACCTGGAAGGTGACTTTCAAGACTACAATGCCCAGATTTCCAATGGTTACTCCATGTACGCAGTGAATTGTCCTCATTGAACAGAAGAACCTGTTCAGGGACGAGCCGGGTTACTTGTAGAATCTAGGACAGAATGACTTATGTATTTCCTCAAATGGAGCCTACGGGGTTAACTGCAATGTGAAGCACATAAAATGTTCACACCCTGTGTGTGGAATGTGGTGAAACTCGAAAAATTAGATTATTGTGCAAAAGTTCATTTTGTGCACCTGCACACACTGCCAAAATCCCCAAAACCTGGTTCAATGACCATGGGATTACTGTGCTTGATTGGCCAGCAAACTCGCCTGACCTGAACCCCATAGAGAATCTATAGAGCATTGCCAAGAGAAAGATGAGAGACATGAGACCGGACAATGCAGAAGAGCTGAAGGTCGCTATTGAAGCATCCTGGTCTTCCATAACACCTCGGCAGTGCCACAGGCTGATAGCTTCCATGCCACATTGCTGCATCGAGGCAGTAATTGCTGCAAAAGGGGCCCAAACCAAGTACTGAGTACATCTGCAGCTTATACTTTTCAGAGGTCCCATATTGTTCTATGTACAATCCTTGTTTTATTGATTGCATGGAATATTCTCATTTTCTGAGATTGTGGATTTGGGGTTTTCATGAGCTGTAACCAGAATCATCACAATTATGACAAATCACGGCTTGCACTATCTCGCTTTGCATGTAACGAGTCTCATATATTACTTTCACCTTTTAAGTTGCATTACTTATGTAGCGCTCACTCCCGGAGGAGCCGCTGAATTTAACCTCGGGGTAGTCTCTCCGCACTAGGGAATAAATATACACCAGCACTGATGTGGATTTTATAAATTATATACTTTAGTGGTCTCAATAAAGCGGTATATATAATGTAAGCACGGTATATAGAAAACAGGATTTCATAATGCGAGAAACGCGCAGCGGTAAAAGTTTAACCCCTTCGTTTCTGGAGTGTAAGTCCCGTGCAGGTTCTGTCCCAAAAGGGTGTTTGTGTGTGAGCTCAGGTACCCGGGTACTATACTCGACTGGCCAGTGAATGGATTTAGTAAATCTTCGACTAGTCACGTTGGGGCCCTGTAGATTTAAGCAATACTGCAGCGTGCTTCGTTAAACTTTGACTGGCCTGGAAGGCCTCTCACCCATCCGCCAGACAATCTGTTCCGCTGCCCGATCAAGGATGTCTCTCCGCTGGATTATACTGGAACTCTGTGCTACCGGATCCGCTTCTCCTGCTTGTCCGTCTCCTACAACAAGATCTATGGCCTACCGCCTGCACTCCCAGTGGATCATCACGGTCTCCTTACTCGGGGTCCAATCTGTAACTCTGTATCTGTGCAAAACCTCTCCCCAGTGGATTACTAGGTCTCTGGCAAGTCACTGTATCGATCCCCAGCGTCTGCAAGGCTGCGCCTGCTCTCCAGCCTGGTAACAATCGCTCACAGTCTCACGTGCGTCTTACTCTGTTCACAGCTTGGCTCACACCGGCTCTCCTTTGAACGAGGCTGCGGATGTCCTTTCCTCTTTCCCCACCCACTTCCTGTCTCTGCCTCAAAGCATGATGGAAAATGTAGTCCCATTGAGTCCAGTATACTTTACATTGCGCTTGTCTCCCTCTGGTGGCCAAACCCGAGCAATACAGCAACAGAGTTTTTAAACAGCGCTACACTCTCCCCCTCCTAGAACTCTTGGGTCTCTCCAAGGAGGTATAACAATTACATAACATTAGGCAATGTATACAGGTTCAGCAGCAAACATACAATGGGTCAGATACACGTCCTCAAGTTGACTCATGCTCCTGACTACCTCAGCTAACATAACAGACACTTCGGGCAACCTTCACACTGTGGTGACAGCCTCTTCAGTGCTATGTCCTGGTGAGTCGTAGGTAAGTCTCTGGGGGTCGGATAGAATGTTTTGACTCTGGCTCAATCAGCTCCTCTTCAGGTGGAAGTACTACGGGTTCAGTTCTGATCATCCACAACTGGAACAGACATCTCTTCTGAGTATGATCCTTCCAGTGAAGGCATAGAACTATAATCATAGGACGCGTTTTCAGGAACTACAGGAATTTCCAAAGTTTCAGGAACTTCCAATTGGATTTCAGGAGCCTCAGGCCTCAGGTTACTTTCCCACCGTTCGGGAACTGGAATGACCTCTTCAGGTTCTGGCGAGCGCACCCAGTCCAGACAAAAACTTCCTTCCTCACTATCCCCTTCACTCTCTTCAACAACCCGTGTCTGCTGAGACCGAGTAACGGGAGTCGAGCGTGGAGCAGATGGGTTCGGTGGACAAAGTTCGTGTTCAACTGGTATCCTTACAGCCTCCCTCAAAGGTAACAGATGATTTCGGTGCCAGTTTTTAAGAGGCCCAGCCTTTCCCTCCGGTCAGATTTGGTAAACTGGCAAACCCGGCAGTTGCTTGCAGACAATGTAGACTTGAGAACTCCATCGATCCGCCAATTTATGCCTTGCACAAGCACCCAAGTTCTTTAACAAAACCCTATCACCGGGTTGTAGATCCTGTATCCAAACTCTCAAGTCGTAGTTTCGCTTATTCCTCTGTTCCCTGAGGTCAAACGGGCCTGTTCAAACGCAGAGATCAAATTCTTCCGAAGTCTATCCACGTAATTTCTATGAGAGGCTACAGACGTCTGATCCAGAGATAACCCAAACGCCAAATCAACCGGCAGTCGAGCTTCTCTTCCAAACATAAGACGGTACGGTGAGTATCCAGTAGCGTCACTCTCCGTACTGTTGTACGCATGCACCAGCGTAGCTATGTGACGACTCCAGCTCTGCTTCTCTTTGTTCGACAATGTCCCCAACATATTTAGCAGCGTGCGATTAAACCTTTCTGGTTGAGCATCACCTTGAGGGTGATATGGTGTAGTTCGGGTCTTCTGAATACTTAACAGTTCTAGCAATTGCCCAACAAGCCGGCTCTCAAAGTCTCTGCCCTGATCCAAGTGTATTCTCCTTGGTAGGCCATAGTGAACAAAAAACTTTTCCATGAAAACCTTCGCCACCGTAGGAGCACATTGGTCTTTCGTAGAAAAAGCTTGGGCATAATGCGTGAAATGATCAGTCACTACTAGAATATTTCCCTGCCCACTAGCATCCGGCTCTAAGCATAGGAAATCAATGCACACCAAATCCATGGGTCCTTGACTTTGCAGGTGGCTCATTTGAGCGGCTCGGGTTGGTAGGGTTTTCCTCTGGATACACCTCAAACATGAATGACAGAAACTTTCAACTTCAGAGCTAATACAGGGCCAATTAATTCTGTCTCTCACTAGCTTAAAAGTTCTCTCTGCACCCAATTGTCCATGGTCATCGTGTAATGATCTCAGTACACCCTCTCTGTGTTTGGTGGGAAGGAACAACTGTTGTGTCTCTTCAGCATTGTTCGAGGGGCCCCTTCGGTAGACCACCCCATCCAACATCTTCAGCCGTTCCCACTCTTTGTACACCAATCGGGCTCCTTCTGGGGAATTAGTCAGTAGAATTTCCCTTTGGTTCATGTTTATGGCCTTTATTGTTAATGCAATCAGAGGATCTCTAGCCTGGTCGGCTCTCAAATCCTGTTTCGAAAACGTAAACAGACTTTCATCCCTCAGCTGCGTAGGATTACAATAGAACTCTGGAATAGCCGCAGCCATAACTCCTATAGCTTCTGCTTCAATCCCTCAGTTGACCCGGCGCTCCGCTCCTTGACATAAGGCTTGCACCCCATCTGGAGTTAACTGAGTCCATTCCGTAGTGTAGGTCCTTCTTGACAAAGCATCTGCATCTCGATTATTCACTCCAGGGTGATACTTCAGGCTGAACTGAAACCCTGACAGAGCGGCCAACCACCGATGTCCCGTTGCATCCACCTTCGCAGTAGTAAGGACGTATGTAAGAAGATTGTTGTCAGTCTTTATCACAAATTCGGCTCCATACAGATAATCTTTCAACTTGTCTACTACCGCCCACTTCAAGGCTAGGAACTCCAACTTGTGGGTAGGATAGTTCTTTTCTGAAGGTGTAAGGCTTCGGCTCACATACGCTACAGGCCTCAACAATCCACCATATTCTTGGTATAGGACTCCCCCTAGACCTTCTCTGCTGGCATCCACATGCAATTCGTACGGCTTATGAGGATCAGCGTAAGCCAGGACAGGAGCTCGAGTTAGACTCTCTTTCAGCTTCATGAAAGCACCTTCGCATTGATTAGTCCATTCTTCTTGGATGGATTCTCGAGCCTTCCTTGGCCCTGGAGCCGATGAATTTCAATCAGAGGCCTTGTGGCCTTCTTCAGCGTCTTCCTTCTGTAGGAGCTTGTTCAGTGGTTGAGCTATCTTGGCAAATCCTCCTACGAATCTTCGGTAATAGGAGCAGAACCCCAAGAAAGATCTAAGTTCAGTAACATTTCGGGGTCTAGGCCAGGAAGCTACGGCTTCCAACTTTTGAGGATCCGTCGAAACGCCTTCTGCTGAAACAACATGTCCCAGATACGTAACGGAAGGTAAACAGAATTGACACTTCTCTAGAGACAGTTTCAACCCCTCTTCATGGAGCCGCTTCAAAACCTTCTCCAATCGTTGCTCATGCTCTTCCAAAGTCTTCCCGAACACAATAATGTCATCCAGATACACTAACACTTCGATCAGGTTCATGTCCCCGACTGTCTTCTCCATTAACCGTTGGAACGTGGCTGGAGCCCCCGTAAAGCCTTGAGGCATTCTGTTGAACTCAAAGAACCCCAGTGGGCAGATGAACGCAGTCTTTGCTTTGTCTTCAGGATGCATTGGTATCTGGTGATACCCACTTCGCAGGTCTAGTACACTAAACCATTTTGCTCCAGACAAACACTGTAAGGCATCTTCTATCCAAGGAGTGACATATTGATCCGGAATGGTTCTCTGATTTAGCGTGCAATAGAACCATTCTTCTTCCGAACCATCACTATTGGAGAGGCATAAGGGCTCCTGGACTCTTGAATCACCTTCGTTCTTTGCAGTTATTTATTTTAATTTATTTATTTATTTATAAAGGATTTTACCAGGAAGGATACATTGAGATTTCTCTCGTTTTCAAGTATGTCCTGGGTTCGAGAACATTGAGTGGTTACAGAAATACAAAATAGTAAAATGCAAGATATTAACACAAGACCAAATATACAGATTAACAAAAAAATAAATATGGAGGAAATAAAGTCATTATGTTACATTCATCTGTTCTCGTAGATCATCCAAGTCTCCCAGCGGAACTCGTCTTGACCTTTCTCGAAACGGCTTATCTTCCTGTAGTCGAATGCGATGCTCAGTACTCTTAGCTAGGCCCACATCGAACTCGTCCTTCGAGAACAAGTCCCTCCACTTTAAGATCTGGGACTGAAGACGTTTCTTCCATTCAGGTGAGATGGGAGCGTCCTTAGGATAGGACCTTTCAGCTGGAATCTGTTTATTCACTCCCCCTCCTAAATCGGTAGGGGAGAGAGGCGTAGCGGACGCTACTTGCCCGATAGGCATTCGTGCTTTCAGGATCACTGGAGAATCAGACACATTACATACACTAACTGAGACTCTTCCTCGTGTTTGTTTCAAAGCTCTTGTGTAGATTATTTCAGGGATTACTTCTACTCCGGCTTCACTCCCATGATTGAAATCCGTTTCCAGTACCACATAGGGACCCAGTTGTGATCCGTTCAACTTGACTAAAGCCCGGAAACTCGCCACTTCTCCTGATTGCAGAACCTTCTCTGTTCCTCCCAATCTCCACAGGCGCCCCACTTCGGCAGGTGCCTTCTGTTCTTCGACCATTCGCTGATAGACTGGACGTAACATCGGGTGTACTCCCCTGGTAGAACCTTCTTCCATTACTATAGGAGTCAGGAGACGTCGCACCAGATCAGTATTCGTCCCCACTATCATCAAACTTCTGTTGGCCCCTGAAGGTCGAGGACACACAATGGCCAATGCATCACAACCCCCAGACTGTCTGATGACTTCGGATCCGATCTCTAACTTCACCTGTAGATATCCGTCATAGGGAAGTTTCTCAGTTCCGATACCCCAGATTTTAAGGTCCTTTAATTTCTGTAGAGGTATGTGCTTCAAGTGGTTCTCATAGAAGTCTCGGTAGATCAATGTCACTTGAGCCCCTGAGTCCAACAGAGCTTTGGTGTAAACTCCCTCTACTTGGATTGGAACGATGGGAGAAGGACCTCTCAGCTGGTCAGGAAACTTTGTTGTAGCAGCAGGAAATTTAGACCCCGTTTGCTGTACCCTACGCCTTCTTCTTGGCCCATGTAGGTTTTGGATGTGCATTGCTTCCCCATGACGTAGGACCGGATGCTAAGGGAGTAACTCTTTCAGTCCTGGTAGGCTCAGCAGTTGGCAAAACTCTGGGCCCTCTCGGCCTTTCAGTTCTGGCTTGATTTTTGGATCGCTTTTCAACCGTTGGGCACCTAGTTTGCTCCTTCACTTGGGCCCTCTGGCGTTTCCCGCCTGTGAGGTAGATAGCAACCCCTCCAAGGCCTTTAGGAACTGTTCTACCCTATTTCCTTCAGGCTTTTGCATTGCGCTCGGAAATGACCCATTTCCCCACAACTGAAACATCTCTTCTTTGAAGACGGAGATGCACTTGCTTGTGGTGATTCGGTTGAAGGACCCTGGCCAGACGCCACAGCAACTCCAGTTGTCTGCATATCAGTAAGGAACTTCTGCATATCAGTCTGTGTCTCTGCCACCTTCAAAAGTACTCGGCACAGATCAGTGTGTGCTTATTTCAGCTCGACTTGAGCTTCTTGTACCTTCTTAACGGTTTTGTGTAACTCACTATATGCAGGGAGGGTTGGTTCTTTGGCAGTACTCTCTGTGGATATAGGAACTAGCAGATGCTCTTGTCTGTCAACTTCAGATCCATAGGCGTCCAACGAATCCTCTTCAGTTTGCAGATATTCGTTATGCCTTACTGGTTGTGCGTAAGCTCTTTCTCCTCTCCTTAAGGACTTTTCTTCTAGCAGAGCCTCTTCCTCTCTAACAGCTCGAATCAGTTCCAGGTATTTCAACTCTCGGTTACTTTCTCTGGTTCTCAGCTGTAGCATCACAGGATCTAGAGGTTGAGCGCCCCTCAATATCTGCTGCATTCGGATTCTATCTATTGTGGCTGGTTCGGCCCCTTTCTTAAGAAGTATCTGGTGCAGAATCTTATCTAGGCGCCTCATGTATTCAGTCATTTTCTCACCTTTTCATTGGTAGGTATGTTCATACTGGTACATGAGCTCAGCGGCCTTTTCTGTTCGCCCAAAGACTTCCTGTAATACGTTTAGGTAATCTAAAGCAGTGCAGTCTTGTTTACTCAATTTTAGGTTTCTGACAGCCTCTGACGCAGGTCCCTTTAAGCTCTCAGTAATTCTTTGCTTCTTCGGCACTTCAGGGACGTCCCACTCATCCAGAGCCTGCATCGCCTGTCCTACCCATTCTTTGAAGGTTTCTTCTCCCGCCGGAGTTGGTACGTTTCCTGTAAAATTTCTCAACCGTCGATAACCAAAGTTAGTGAGTGGAGGGCTTGTTCTTTGACATTTAGCCAGCAAATCTCCAATAGCCACTATAAATTCAGGCCCGATCATGGCCAGCGGACTGGGCGCAGGAACACTCGCTGGGTCGCCGCGTGGCGCACTTGGCTGAATCAGTTGAACTTCTACCTCATCGGTAAGCTTCACGCTCGCGCCCTGAAAACACACTGGAACACCCTTTCTCCACTCAAAAAGAACATACGTGTGAGAGGTATCTGGGTTCGCTTTAATGTCCAGGATTAACCCCCGATGATCTAGTGTCAGCGCGGCCATGGCCCGGCAAATCTGATCTTCGGCCCAAATGTCTGCAAGAATATCCATTACTATGCATAACTCTGACTACTTTGCTCCTCACACCATTTGGCAGCAGTGTCTGGATCCATATTTAACCCTTTAAATGCGTTTTTTCTAGAGACTGTATCCCGGAAACGAGCCCCCACGTGTAGCGATCACTCCCGGAGGAGCCGCTGAATTTAACCTCGGTTAGTCTCTCCTCACTAGGGAATAAATATACACCAGCACTGTTGTGGATTTTATAAATTATATACTTTACTGGTCTCAATAAAGCGGCATATATAATGTAAGCACGGTATATAGAAAACAGGATTTCGTAATTCGAGAAACACGCAGCGGTAAAAGAAAAGTTTAACCGCTTCGTTTCTAGAGTGTAAGTCCCGTGCAGGTTATGTCCCAAAAGGGTGTTTGTGTGTGAGCTCAGGTACCCGGGTACTATATTTGACTGGCCAGTGAATGGATTTACTAAATCTTTGACTAGTCACGTTGGGGCCCTGTAGATTTAAGCAATACTGCAGCGTGCTTCGTTAAACTTTGACTGTGGTCTGGAAGGCCTCTCACCCATCCGCCAGACAATCTGTTCCGCTGCCCGATCAAGGACGTCTCTCCACTGGATTATACTGGAACTCTGTGCCACCAGATCCGCTTCTCCTGCTTGTGTGTCTCCTACAACAAGGCCTACCGCCTCCCAGTGGATCATCGCGGTCTCCTTACTCGGGGTCCAATCTGGAACTATGTGTCTGTGCAAAACCTCTCCCCGTTGGATTACTAGGTCTCTGGCAAGTCACTGTATCGATCCCCAGCGTCTACAAGGCAGCGCCTGCTCTCCGGCCTGGTAACAATCGCTCACAGTCTCACGTGCGTCTTACTCTGTTCACCGCTCGGCTCACACCGGCTCTCCTTCGAGGCTGCGGATGTCCTTTCCTCTTTCCCCACCCACTTCCTGTCTCTGCCACAAAGCATGATGGGAAACGTAGTCCCATTGCGTCCAGTATACTTTACATTGCGCTTGTCTCCCTCTGGTGGCCAGACCCGAGCAATACAGCAACAGAGTTTTTAAACAGCGCTACACTTAAATAAATGAACTCTTGCACAATATTCTAATTTTTCCAGTTTCACCTTTATGTAATGTGAAAAAAGTGAAGAACCATGTTTCATTTCTCATTCCAGCTTCCAGCGATGGCATCTGTGGACCTGAGACCAGAGCTGACCTGCGCCATCTGCCTGCACATTTTTACAGACCCTGTGACCGTGTCGTGTGGACACAGCTTCTGCAGGACCTGCATTGGGACTGCAATGGACAAACAGGGGATGGGAGAATATTCCTGCCCTGAATGCATGGAAAAATTCCGAATAAAACCTGAGCTTAAAAGAAACCTGAGACTGCGTAACATAACAGAGAGCTTCCAGTCTGCAGAGAAAAGGATTGTGATCCCCTGTACTAACTGTATTCTGTCTCCAATACCAGCTGTTAAAACATGTCTCCTGTGTGAAGCTTCTCTGTGTGAAAACCACCTGAGTGCACACAGCAAGTCAGCAGAACACGTCTTAACTGAACCCACCACTTCACTGGAGAACAGAAAATGCTCCGTCCACAAGAAGGTCCTGGAGTATTACTGCTGTGAGGACGCGGCCTGTATCTGTGTGTCCTGCAGGTTGGATGGAGAGCACAGGGGACACCAGGTGGAGACTCTGAATGAGGCCTCTGAGAAGAAGAAGGAGAAACTGAGGAATATTCTGCAGAAACTGACTTCACAAAGAGAGGAGGCCGAGGAAAGAGTCCAGAGCCTGGAGGTTGTCAAGAGACAAGTGCGAGGAAAAACAGCCGGGGAAACAGATCGAGTCACTGCCCTGATTAGGGACATCAAGGAAAAGCTGGAAGACCTTAAGAAGCAAGTCCTGGGTGAGATCACCAGGCAGAAAGAGCAGGTCTCACTCTCAATCTCAGATCTAATCCAACAGCTGGAAATAAAGAAGGAGGAGCTGTCCAGGAAGATTGGCGACATCGAGGAGCTGTGTAACATGACGAACCCAGTAACTGTCTTACAACAACAGGAATCAGACAGAGCTGACTATTGTGACACTGAGGACACAGAGAGACATGATATAAAGGTCCATGATGTAGAAGATCTGGATGTGGGTTTGATTGCAGGGACCTTACACTCCGGCCTAGCTAGGATTTTGACCAAAGTAACGAGACAGCCTTGTGTACCGGAGGCTTCAGACATATTACTGGATGTAAACACGGCTGGTGATGAAGTTTCTGTATCAGAGGATTTAAAAACTGTTTTCGGGTCAGAAATAGACCATAGACGCCCAGAAAGACCAGAGAGATTTCAATGTCCTCAGATTTTAAGCACCAGCAGTTTCTCCACAGGGCGACATTACTGGGAAATGGAGGGCAGTGACTTTGGGTGGTGGCAGGTCGGGGTGACTTATCCCAGTATAAAGAGGAAAGGAGGACAGTCATGGATTGGAGATAATAACAAGTCCTGGTGTTTATCACAGTTCTCCAATCAGTATTCAGTGAAACATGACCGTAAAGAGATCCAGTTACCTCACTCCTCATCCCGTCATAGGTTCGGAATATTCCTAGACTATGAGGCCGGACGTTTGTCCTTTTATGAGCTGTGTGACCCGATCAAATGTTTACACACCTTCACTGCCACCTTCACTGAGCCGCTTCACACTGTATTTGGGGTATATGAGGAGAATACCTGGGTGAGCGTTTGAGGAATGTGTGATTTAGCGTCAGTTAAAATGATTTTTAGGAGTGAAAACTCTTTAACCCTTTCAGTCCTTGCTGGGTTTAGATAATATGTGATTATAATAAATATATATATTAGGTCCTAACTGACTCAACACCCAGCTCAAACCGTTTAACTTGGGAACGTGACATTTTGAAGGTACATGGTTTTATGACGTAGGCACCCACTAAGGAAGATACTAAACGTAAGGAACACACTCAAAAGCACAAAAACATCAGTGCGGTTTTCAAATATAGTAGTGAAATAAATCCCACCAGTACAAGTGGCTCGTTGTCTCAATGATCTTGAGTAATTATAACGATAATGTCAAAATGATATATATAAATACATATATTCTGTAAAATGCTGTTCTAAAAAATAACCTTTTCTATATGTGTTCTTGTGAAAGATTTGTGCAAAAATAGCAAGACATAAACTGACGTTTGTGAGGGAATCTGTATACCTATATCTTCAATCAAGAAAGCAATAGTACTGAGTGGAGGAAAAACCCCCAAAAATTTAAAAACTTCTTCCACATGTGCTCTTTTGGACAATATTGTGCTAAAAGTCAGCAAACCATGAAAAACATGAGGAGAGGAATCTGTATATTCAAGTAAAGTGCATAAAGTGCTAGAAACTTAAGAAAATGTATAAGTAGTATATACACAATATATTGATATACTGTATATAGAATTTCCGCATTAACCAAACAATGGAGTAAGATCCAGTTAAATAGCCAGGGAATGGTTCAGAATAAATAGAAAGTTCCTCAGTCCTATATAATCCAAAATTGTTGAAATTCAGGATGAAAAAGTCTTTATGGGGGCCTATGGATCAACGTTGGAGATCACTGGAACTCCTTGTTCACTGCAATGTGGATAAAAGCGAGAATAACCAACATTGCGCAGCATCACAGCGGTACTGTCCCCGTATGTCCCTCTATGGCAGTGTTTCCCAAACCTCTCCTCGGGACCCTCAACCAGGCCAGATTTTGCAGATCACCTTGAGGAAAAGCAGACTGAATCCTGCAATCACTGAGCAGCAAATCATATCACCTGTGCTGCGCTTCAGATACCTGCAAACCTGGTGAGGCAGAGGGTCCTGCGGAGAGGTTTGGGAAACACTGCTCTATGGGGTACTTACAATGGTTTGAGCCCTTTAACCCGGCTCCAAGGATGCAGAACTGTGAGGTCTTGTGGTGCTCTAACGCTATCTGGCTTCAGGTGCGAAGCAGGAGTACAAAAGCGCGCCCAACTATGTATAACTCAATAAAAAGTAGATTTATTAAATTGATACATGATAAAACAAGAAAATGCAAAAATCCAAGTGGGGGATGAAAAAAGGGGGTGAATATTTTAAACCTTTCACTGCTGAGTCATTTCACCGCTGTGTGCTGAGCTAATTTTTACCGCTTTCAGCTCCCCACTACCTGTCCTCACTAATCACCAAATACACCCCAGCCCGCTCCCTAAGGTCAAACAGTGACCTGCGCCTAGCTTCTCCCCACATCACCTCTTCCCATGATAGACTGCAGGATTTATCACGCGCAGCCCCCACTCTCTGGAACGCTCTCCCTCGTACTGTCAGACTTTCCCCTAACTTCTCTTCCTTCAAACGCTCCCTTAAAACATTCCTATTTAGGGAAGCCTACCACCCAACTCACTGACGCAACCATCAATCACTCTCACCTTACAGTCCTCTCCTCCTGTTTCCAACCCCAACCCTCCCAGATTGTGAGTTCCTACGGGAATAGGGCCCTCATCTCCTCCTGTACTGTTTGTCAAATGTTGTTCAATGTATTGTAACCCTGTCTATACTGTGCCTATTGTACAGCGCTGCGGAATATGCTGGCGCTTTATAAATAAAGAATAATAATAATAATAATAATGTTTAAACACGATTTCATATTAGATATCGTTCTTTCCGGCAGACTCGGCAGATTCATAATATATAATTTTTATATGTATCCGTCATGTCCTGCCTGAATATTATAACAAAACATGCAATAAAATTTGAATTTTTAATCATCTGCAGCGTGTAAATAGGGATGAGCTGAACACGTCCGAGTTCGGGTTCGTATCCGAACCCGAATTATCCAAATGTTCGTATCCGAATCCGAACTCGAACTCAATACAAGTCAATGGGGCTGAAAATTTGGTTTTAGAGTGCCCTCCAAGAGGGCATATTTGCTAGATATTTGCCATAAAAGGTGTATGGGGGTCCGGGTAGTGCCCTGGGGGACAGGAAACAAGGACAAAAAGTTAAAAAAAAACAACACGTTTTTAAAGGGACTGAGTTTTCCATGAAATAAGGGTTAAAAATAAAAACGAAAAATTCCTTCAAATATCGTGCCTAGGAGGTCCCCATAACCTGCCCGTGAAGTGGCGGATTTGTAGGATGTATAGAAACACTTAAAAACAAAAAATTATGTTTCAAATGACGGTAAATGCTTTTCCTTTAATCTATCCATAAACAACTGCTTGGGGCAGCAGCCTCTATGAAAAGAGGAGACATTATCGGACACGCAGAAAAAATTTAGTGATTTTTTTGGCCAAATTATTGTGAAACTTATGCAGGCTTTGGATGAAAGTAACAATAGGTGCTTTAAGGCTGGTTTCAGACTAGCGCACTTTTAACGTGCGTTTAGGCGCACTTAATCACGGCCGCACTAGCAGCAAATGACACGCAATGACGGCCAATATACGAAGTACGGCCGCACGAAAGTCTGGCCGCGCAACGCAAGTGGAAAATGAACGCATTTTTTTCGAGAACGCTGAACTGCTAGTACTGACGTACAGAGTGCGCTGCGTCCGCATAGCGGCGTGTGTGCGTGATTAGGAGACGTCAGACGCTGCTCATGTCCGGCCAACATAACGTCCAGACACCCAAAGTTTAATGGTTTGGATCCGTAAAAAAAATCACACACAAAAATGAGCATCGTATGACCGTTTAAGCGCTTTCTGTAAAAAAACACCTCAATGCGTTCGGACGCACTTTTTGACGTTCGTTGCGAAAAAAGCGTTCGTTTGACCCTAGCCTAAAATTGGGCCTTTAGCGTCGGCAACAGTGCCGTCACACGGTCTCACCCCTCTGAGGATATGAATCTGATACAGGCGTCAGTGGCAGTGCAGCCAAATATTGTGCCTTTGGTGCCAGGCCAGCAAGTGCCATCATACAGTAACCCCTCTGAGGTATTGTGGAAGAGTGCAGGGGTGGACCATGCGGTCAGGGCCGGTTTTAGACTATTTTGCGCCCTAGGCAAGACCAGCTACTTGCACCCCCCCAAAAAAAACACGACACAACATGAAACTGCTAAATTTCTCTTTACTTAAGAATAAAGTTTGAAATGTACCAATAGTAAAGGTAAAATAAATATAAATAAACTGTATTAAACCATTTTAAATTAACTCTATTAAACAAATTAAAATTAACTGTATTTAACAAATATAAATTAACGGAAAAAAAAATAAGAGTTGTCACGTAAGTTTCAATTTCAGACACATCAAAATTTCACTTTGCGTGCCTTATCCTTTGCAGATTTTCATCATGCGTATATATATATATTGCCCAGGCCAGCTCACATCATGCGTATATATATTGCCCAGGCCAATCCCCTGGTGGAGATAGGGGGTTCATTTGAACCCCGATATCTCCAGGCATCTAGTGGGTCATGGAGGGTGTCAATCGAAAGGCCTGAGCATAAAGTAAAGAAAAGAAAAACATGTATATTTTTTGTGTGTTATTTTTATTAATGCAGCAATATTGTTCACATTGCAATTATAATGTGAACGATGATGCACTAATGATTTTTTTCTATGGGGTGCGTTTGCTATAAATCACGTAATTCCCCCCCACAAAATGTAACAAGTCCCCATTTCAAATTTTTGTACACACGCACCCCATATAAAACGTAACCGCAAACGCTCATATGCTAAAATGTGAAAAAAACAACACTTTACACACAGCAGATCATTAAAAATTCAATTTTTATTGAATTTTTTTCATAATATTCAGCCAGGACAGGACGTATACATATAAAAATGATATATTATGAATCTGCGGAGTCTGCCGGAAAGAACGATATCTAACATGTCAGTCATTTAACAAAATGTGGCTTCAAAATCGCGTTTAAACATGATGAGTGAAAGCGGTAAAAATGAGCTGCGCACACAGCGGTGAAATACAGCATATTAGACGTTTTAGGAGGGAAATTAACACTTCTCAAATCTCAATCAGAAGCAGACACCACCCCACCCCCTCAGTATAGTCTACAATGTATCAAATTGCTTAGACCAGACTAAAAACACCTGTTATGATGTTTGAAAAACACAGGTCATTTAGAGTTGAGAATCTTTGCACATACACATTAGTTTTTAATGCAATATCTAATAAACCGTTGCTTATAATATTCTGCAGTAAAGAGTCTCCTTATTTCTAGATTTTTTAGTATTTTTTTAAGCATTTTCTATACTTTCTTCAAAATTTCCTTTTTTTTTTTCGAACTCGAACCGAAGACACCCAAAAAGTTCGAAGTTCGCGAACTTTCGAACAACCAAAGTTCGGGCCGAACTCCGAACCGTCCGAACCGAACAGCTCATCCCTACGTGTAAAGTGTTTTTTTTACATTTTGTCACCTGAGTGTTTGCGGTTATGTTTTCTATGGGGTGCGCTTGTACAAAAATTAGAAATGGGGACCTGTTAAATTTTTGGGGGGAAATTACATGATTTTTAGCAAACGCACCCCATAGAAAAAATTATTAGTGCAGCATCATTGTTCACATTATAATTGAAATGGGAACAATATTGCTGCATTAATAAAAACAACCCACAAAAAAAAATCATGTTACTTTTTATTATTTATTTATTTATTTTGTCATTTCTATTTTACTTTGTACATGGTCATGTTGGCCTTTCGAATGACACCCTCCTTGACTCCCTAGCTGCCACGGTTCTGGAGATATCTGGGTTCAAAGGAACCCCCTTTCTCCACCAGGGGATTTCCTTGGGAAATCCCCGGACAGCTAGGGGTTCCCCGGCTATCTGACGTCATCACGCCATCACGCTATGTGCGATGACGTCGGGCAGCGAGGGGGTACCCAGGGGTGGAGCCACCATCCAAGATGGCGGCCCCCACCGGAGCTAGGCCACACTTTGGCGCCGCAAGGCGCTGAAGTGCGACCCAGTGCTTGAGGGGTTAAAGCCAGGCACCACTTAAAAGGGGAAACTCTCCCCCTTTAAGCGGTGCCTGGTTTTTGGCGCTGTGCCATCCCGATCGGGAGGGTGAGGGATCTGAATGGACCCCCTTCCCTTCCTGGCTATCTCCCAGCATTGCCAGGGGGGGGGGTCGCTTGGAAATGACGTTATCGCACATGGCGCGTTGACGTCATTAACTTCGGGAGGGTCTTAACTTCAGCGTCTGAGGACGCTGAAGTCAGACCGCCGCAGGACCCCGGACAGAGAGGTGAGTAAAGCTGATAATGTGTGGGCACGTCCTCAGCATGTAACATGCGTCAATGAGGACGTGTCCCACATGTCCTCAGCAGTGAAAGGGTTAAACAGGATACCTATATCTCAAAAACACAAGATGTTAAAGGTGTGAAATTTGGTATTTAGATTCTTCTTGGAAAAAAAAACCTGTGTTTTACCATGTTCCAAAAATCCAGTTGATACACTGGATCAGCAGATCAGAGGGATGCTGTTACTTCACACAGAATGGAATCTCTATGAAGCTTCTCTTACAGCCAGGCATTACACACACCCTCACTGCTCCAGCATGCTGCTTCCCTCTCACAGCCAGATCTCGCACATTCCCTCACTGCTCCAGCATGCTGCTTCCATCTCACAGCCAGATCTCGCACATTCCCTCACTGCTCCAGCATGCTGCTTCCCTCTCGCATCCAGGCCTTACACACATCCTCAATGCTCCAGCATGTCAGCTTCCCTCTCACAGCCAGATCTCACACACACCCTCAATGTTCCAGCGTGGGAGAACCTGTGATATTATTGCGGAACCTCAATCCACCTAAGCTCTGTAATGGCACTCCACAGAAATGTGATTAAGGCTACGGTGCTAACCAGTTCTAGCCGGGGGAGTCAGTGTTCATACCAAGAATATCTCATACACCTTCAGAATATCTGTTTCAATTCAAAAGACTTCAGTTCACCCTAAAGGTTTGTTTTGCGATCACCATCAACAAGTCTCCGGGGCAGACTTTGAAGGTAGCGGGGATTGACCTAAGGGCAGTCTGCTTCTCACATGGGCAGATCTTCCATTGCCTGTTCCAGACTGAGCTCACCTAACTCTCTGGTGATCCGAGCACCTGAAAGAAGAACCACTACTGTAGTTTACAAACAAGTACTCAAATCGTATTTTTTTTCTTTTTCTATGTCCCAGATGCTAAAAAACATTTTTTTTTTATGTCTCATTGTCTGTTTGTATTTACAACACAAAAAAAAATTCATGGACGCATATGAATGAAACAACTTTGTCTTTTATTCAATATGTCCTGACTAACGTCTGCAATAAACATTACTTATTACTTTTGTAACAAACTTTTATTTTTATTTTTTTACTGAGCTTCCAGGACTTTTAGAACTTTGTTTTACTGAACTTCCAGGACATTTTGAACTTTGGTTTTTTTCTGGCATGTGGGGAGGAGGGACCAAAGGTGTGGAAGAGGACCAGGAAGGAAGAGAGGAGCAGCAGCCATTGTCTACTGGTCCAGAGAATAAATCTCTTCAGAAGTCTGCAAGAGATACTCCTGCTGGGAGAAAGTGAAATCAAGATAAACCAGTGCTGACTACATGTGCAAGAAGCTGGGAAGCTGTCATTTGTTGCTGCAGGCTTTTCCTCCCTGATTTACTGGCTCTTCCTAAAGAGATTGAAGTGTATGTGCACCCTAGTTACACAAGAGGAGTGATCTACATCCAGACAAGCATTCTTTTCTCTATATATGAAGAAACTACATTATATAAATCACAGGAGTTATATAAAAGGTACTGTTTCCAGAGACTGTTTCAGGATTATCCAGTTTAATGCAGTTGAATGAGAGACTTTATCTAGATAGCGCTATCTATACTAAAAGGGCCCCAACGTTGTGCACGAATTACCCATGGGACTTTGCTAGGGGTAGCCCTGCTGCAATAAAGGAATGGTGTGACTGTTATACTCACAACAGGACTTTACAACCAAATGAGAATTATCCAGGAGCTGCATTGTTATTGCTGTGTTTATATGTTGAAATCCCTTTAATCCGTATACAGCTGCATTACACGTTTTAAATATGTTTTTGGTTTCTGAGTGTTATTAAGTGAAGGATACTCATATACTCAGTGGGGTGGGTTCCCTATAAAAAAGAGACTACACTGAGTGGAGGCACTGCGTCAGATCAAGATGTCCCGATCTCCCAACTATTGCGGAGGCTCAGGATCCCTGTCAGCGTCAGAAGAAGTTGCAACTGCTGTCCATTATGACCTGCTTCCAGGAATAAGGGAAAAAGTGGTTACACTTTAAGACATCAACCTGTAAATTATATTTGAAACAGTTTGGACAAAAAAAAACCTCATGTTTCTTTTAAAAACAATTGTAACAAATCCCAAAATCAACGCGAGGGAAGCCACGGGCAACAGCTAGTTAATAATAATTGTATAAAACCCACAAAGTGATGTTCTGGTTGTGATGAGAATGGAGTGTTTCTCCAGACATAAAAAGTGAGCAAGTGACCCTGGGGGGAGGGGGATATGGGGGATAAAGATGCACAATATACACCTCACTGGGCGCTAATATGGGCTTTATTCACTAAATAATACATTGTGCTTCATTAACAAGGGAATGTAGACAGAAATAGGCGAGTCGAGGAATTTACACACAGTGGCGATTCTAGGAACAATATATAAGGGGGGGCATAAGATACCAGTGTCAAAACTGGGGGGGTGGGTACTAATAATTTTCACCACTAAAAAAAACCTAAAACGAGTAATTCAGAGAGGTCCGAAATGTAACCAGACGCTGAAATTCAGTCTTCCTACCTGGCACTCGCAGAGAGCAGCTCATTAGCCTCAGCCAGTTGGACCCATCACCCTTAGCCATCTTGCCTGGAAACTTCATTCGTTGAAGGTGATCTTACAATTCTGCGTCTCACATAGTCTAACGCCTTTTCTCTTGCTGTATAATATGTTTACATTTTAATATCGCTGTATATGTGTTTGTACAGTTGCAAGAAAAAGTATGTGAACCCTTTGGGATTATGTGGAGTTTTGCATGAAATGGTCATTCTTCATCTAAGTCACAACAATTTGAAAAACACAGTCTGCTTAAAATAATACAACACAAACATTATCAGGGTTATTCAAAGAGATTCGAAAAAGTCGCTGCACGTCCGGTGACTTTTCGTTCTCTTCAATTTGGTTCCTTTTTGACGATCCCATTTTGGTGACCCTGCGGTGTATTCAGCAAACACCACAGGACCCCCGAATTGCAGGGAAAAGTCACCACAAACCTGACGAAAACTAAACGCAAAACCACCGAATGCATGCCGAAAACCAGCAAAAACATCTGGATTAACCTTCGAAAAACCCGAGCAGGAGCCGATCACACGCAGCGAAGCAGCCGAACAGGAGCTGAATCACACAGAGCCGAAGCAGCTGAGACGCAGAGGAGGCAGTGAATAAATTAGCAAAACCGTTTGTATGAATCTGTGAAAATGAAACACTGTTTGCAAAGAAACTACTGAGCGAAAATGTCAGAAATTTACACAGGAGGTCCAGGGAATGATAATAAAAAGGGCTGTTACAGAAAAAAAAAGTAAACTTTAAAAAAAAAAATAGACTTTTTTAAAAAAAAAATCAGAAAAAATGCTTAAAGTATCCTAAAAAAATCGCTAAATAAAGAGACTTTTTGCTGCAGAATTTTATAATGAGCGGTTTATGAGATATTGAATTAAAACGGGAATATTTTTAACATCGAAGTCTATGGGATTCTCCTGGATTAACTTGCCGAATTAAACCACCGAATGACAGGGCATTTCGGGAACCTTTCACTGCTGGTTTGTGTTCTCTGAATAGCCGAAGCATTGCTTCTCTATGGGGATTTCACTGCCCTCGAACAGGCACTGAACAGGCACCGTATGTGCAGGAAATTCGCCAGGATCTGGCGAATTGCCTGCTCTCTGGATAGCCGAATGGCCAAGAAAGGTAACTGAACGCTGAATTTCAGCGTTCGGTTACCTTTCTCAAGCAATTCGGATCTCTTTGGATAACCCTGTATATGTTTTCATGTTTTTATTGAACAGAACATGTAAACATTCACAGTGCAGGGTGGAAAAAGTATGTGAACCCCTAGCCTAATGACTTCTCCAAGAGCTAATTGGAGCCAGGAGTGAGCCAACCTTGAGTCCAATCAGTGTGATATTATTGGATGTGTTGCTGAAAGCTGTCCTGCCCTTTAAAAACACACACCAGTTTTGGGTTTACTGGTTTCAAGAAGCACTGCCTGATGTGAACCATGCCTCGCAGAAAAGAGCTCTCAGAAGACCTACGATCAAGAATTGTTGACTTGCATGAGGCTGGAAAGGGTTACAAAAGTATCTCCAAAAGCCTTGATGTTCATGTGTCCACAGTAAGACAGACTGTCTACAAATGGAGAAAGTTCAGCATTGTTGCTACTCTCCTTAGGCGTGGTCGTCCTGTAAAGATGACTGCAAGAGCATAGTGCAGAATGCTTAATGAGGTAAAGAAGAATCCTAGAGTGTCAGCTAAACACTTACAGAAATCTTTGGCACATGCTAACATTTTTGTTGACACATCTACAATAAGGAAAACATTAAACAAGAATGGAGTACATGGGAGGACACCACGGAGGAAGCCATTGCTGTCCAAAAAGAATATTGCAGCACGTTTGAAGTTTGCAAAAGAGCACCTGGATGTTCCACAGCAATACTGGCAAAATATTCTGTGGATAGATGAAACCAAAATTTAGTTGTTTGGAAAAAACACACAACATTATGTGTGGAGAAAAAAAGGCACAGCACACCAATATCAAAACCTCATCCCCACTGTATAACATGGCGGAGGGAGCATCATGGTTTGGGCCTGCTTTGCTGCCTCAGGGCCTGGACGGATTGTTGTCATGGATGGAAAAATGAATTCCAGAGTTTATCAAGACATTTTGCAGGAAAACATAAGACCATCTGTCCGCCAACTGAAGCTCCGCAGAGGATGGGTGATGCAACAGGACAATGACCCAAAGCATACAAGTAATTCAACAAAATAATGGCTTCAACAAAACAAAATACGCCTTCTGGAGTGGCCCAGAGTCCGAGTCCTGACCTCAACCCGATTGAAATGCCGTGGCATGACCTTAAGAGAGCGATTCACACCAGACATCCCAAGAATATTGCTACACTGAAACAGTTTTGTGAAGAGGAGAAATTAGTCCAGATCGTTGTGCAGGTCTGATCGGCAACTGCAGGAAACGTTTGGTTGAGGTTATTGCTGCCAAAGGTTCACATACTTTTTCCACCCTGCACTGTGAATGTTTACATGTTATGTTCAATAAAAACATGAAAACATATAATGTTTGTGTTGTATTATTTTAAGCAGACTGTGTTTTTCAAATTGTTGTGACTTAGATGAAGATCAGAGCACATTTTATGGCCAATTCATGCAAAACTCCACGTAATCCCAAAGGGTTCACATACTTTTTGTCAGGATCGGGTAACCCCGCTTGCAAGCCAACAGACCCCGACCAACCGGTCCTTAGTAATGGCCAGGTTATGGTCAGTAATACTGAGAATGACGAACACAAAGAAAGTGGCGGAGTACAAAGTAAAACAACCTGCAGAATGAAGTAACCCACAGTGCTCTAGCTAGCCGGTCCTTAATAATGGCCAGGTTAAGCAGAGCAGACCAACAAAAACACACATAGGCAGGGGTTAAGGAAATAGAGGTCCGTTTATACTATGCCAGAATACAGGGTGCCAGAATACAGGGAAGTCGAAACAAGCCGGGATCGTATTAACCAGGAAATCAGTCAGATAGGAATGCAGCAATAACAACAAGGCACTAGGCGTAACTGGAACCACGCTAGGGCAACTTGCTAAGAGAAAGGAAGCCCTTTAAATGGAGCCACAACACTTCCTATTGGTGCTCAGAGGAGATGCCCTGCTCTGCTATAGGATCGCTGGTCATGTGCTGCGATTGGTTGTCCTTCCTGCATGCTGCATCTGATTCGCGGGCAGCACCATTCTCTGTCCTGTAGTACACAGTACCCTGGAATTAGGCTTTCTGGATATCAGCTGCTGTGACGACCGCAACATTTCCCCAGACATGGGCTGAAGGCGCAACACTTCCCTGGACATGGGCTGAAGGCACAACACTTTCCTGGACATGGGTTGAAGGGGCAACACTTCCCTGGACATGGGCTGAAGGTGCAACACTTCCCTGGACATGGGCCACCGTGACAGCACCCCCCCCCCTGACGGTGGGCCCGAGGGCGAGAAGGGAAACGGCGGTGATAGGGCGGAGACCAGCCCCGGGGCACAAACATCAGAGGCAGCAACCCAGGAACGTTCCTCCAGGCCGTATCCCTTCCAATGCACAAGATATTGCAATCCGCCTCTAGACCACCTGGAATCAATGAGAGCCTGCACCTTGTATTCCTCCTGACCCTGAACTTGGACAGGAGGAGGCTGTTTCATGGGAGTGGTATACCGGTTACAGAGAAGGGGATTGAGTAGGGAGGTATGGAAGGAGTTGGGGATTCTAAAGGACTTAGGCAACTCCAAGGCATAAGAGACAGGATTAATGCGTTGGAGGACCCTGTAAGGACCGATAAACTGTGGTGCCAGTTTGTGAGAGGGCACCCGGAGTTTGATATGCCGAGTGGAGAGCCATACCCTTTGACCAGGGACATAAGAAGGGCCTGGTCGTCTGTGGCGGTCTGCAAACTTCTTATGGGATAAAGAAGCTTTTTGCAAAGCAAATTGAATCCGCGTCCAGGACTGACATAGGAGTTGTAAGTGATTGTTAAGTTCAGGAATGGGTGATTCAGATGGAGTACCAGGTAGTAAAGTAAGGATGGAACCCATAGGTCGCAAAGAACGGGGTATGACCGGAGCTGTCATGTACCACGTTATTCCTAGCCAACTCAGCCCAAGGTAATAAGGAACTCCAATTATCTTGTTGGTGGCATATGAAGAACCATAAATATTGTTCTAAGGACTGGTTGGTACGTTCAGCAGCACCGTTAGATTGTGGGTGGTAGGCAGAAGAAAAGGATAAGTTGATACCCATTTCTTTACAGAAGGATCTCCAGAATCGGGAAATGAACGGAGTACCACGATCTGAGACTATTTCCTGCGGTATCCCATGTAACCATACCACCTCCTTAGCAAATATACCGGCTAGCTGCTCTGAAGAAGGAAGTTTTTTCAGTGGAACAAAATGGGCCATTTTAGAAAAACGGTCAATGACAGTGAGAATGGTGGTATTACCCTCAGATGGGGGTAGGTCCACAATAAAGTCCATGGATAAATGGGTCCATGGTCTCGAAGGAACAGGGAGAGGTTGTAATAGACCCACTGGAAGATCAGCAGGGGTCTTATTCTGGGCACACACATTACAGGATGCAATAAACTCTCGGATATCAACACGAAGAGTGGGCCACCAATATAGACGAGAAACGGTGAGAATGGTCTTATTGACTCCTGGGTGACCTGCAACCTTTGATGCATGCATAACTTGTAATAACTCCCTTCTCTCGTTCTCTCCTACATAAATCTTTCTGGAGGTAGAGAGCTAGGGGCGGCATTCTGATAAGACACTTGCATACACACAGTGGCGATTATATCAGTACTGGGTATGAGAGAAACCGGTTTGGTGCGAGGCAGTTCCTCTTCCTCGAACTGTCTGGAAAGGTCATCCGCCTTGGTATTACGTGACCCTGGGCGGTAGGTGATCAAATAATTGAAGCAACTTAGGAACAACGACCATCTGGCCTAGCGGGGGACAGCCGCTTCACGTCTGCCAGGTAGGCTAAGTTCTTGTGGTCAGATAGAATGATCACCGGAATTTGCGAATCCTCCAACAGATGTCTCCATTCTTTTAGAGCCATTATCATAGCCAAGAGTTCTCTGTTACCTATATCATAGTTTCTGAGTCGGACAACTTCTGGGAGAAGTAGGCGCAAGGGTGAAGTGGGGCATCCCAGGTGTCTCTCTGGGAAAGTACTGCTTCTATCCCAGATTCTGATGCGTTGACCTCCATTATAAATGGTTTAGAAGGGTTAGGATGTGCTAGAATAGGTGCAGAGGCAAAGGCCGTTTTTAAATCATCAAAGGCTTTAAGGGCAGCAGGAGACCAGTTGGTTGTATTGGCCCCTTTCTTGGTCATAGAGGTGATAGGAGCAATTACAGAAGAAAAGTGTGGGATAAACTTTATGTAATAATTGGCGAATCCGATAAATCTCTGGATAGGTTTCAACCCTTGGGTAGAGGCCAAGATAGGATGGATTCCAGTTTTTTGGGATCCATTAAAAAACCCTTGGACGACACTACGTACCCCAGGAACGGAACCTGTGTCTCATGGAATATGCATTTTTCTAGCTTACAATATAAACCATTTCGTAACAGAGTGCCGAGAACAGAACGCATGTGATCGAAATGTGTATGTAGGTCAGGAGAGTGCACCAGAATGTCATCTATATAGACTATGACACATGAGGAGTAGGGATGAGCTGTTGGGGTTCGGACGGTTCGGAGTTCCACCCGAACTTTGGCAGTTCAAAAGTTCACGAATTTCAAACTTTTTGGGTCTGTTTGGTTCGAGTTCGAAAAAAAAAAGAATTTTTGAAAAAAGTATAGAAAATGCTTAAAAAAATACTAAAAAATCTAGAAATAAAGAGACTCTTTACTGCAGAATATTATAAGCAACGGTTTATTAGATATTGAATTAAAAACTAATGTGTACGTGGAAAGATTATCAACTCTAAATGACCTCTGTTCACAAACGGGCATAAAACCAGGTGTTTTTAGTCTGGTAATCAATTTGATACATTGTACAACATACTGATGGTGGGGTGGTGTCTGCTTCTGATTGAGATTTGAGAATTAATTTCCCTAAAACATCCTAATATGCTGCATTTAACCCTTTCGCTGCTGAGGCTTTTCACACCTCTGTGCTGAGGTCATTTTTACCGTTTTCGCTCATCATGATTAACCGCGTTTTGTAGCCATATTTTGATATATGACCCAGACATATTATATATCGTTCTTTCCGGCAGACTTGGCAGATTCATAATATGTCATTATTATATGTATACATTATGTCATGTCTGTATATTATAACAAAAATGCAATAAAATTAGAATTTTCAATAATTTATTATGTGTAAAGTGGTTTTTTTCACATTTTAACATGCGATCGTTTGCGGTTATATTTTGTATGGGGTGCGCTTGTTAAAAAAATTTGAAATGGGGTCTCGTTACATTTTTTTGGGGGGAAATACTTGCTTTTTTTAACAAAGCACCGCATACAAAAATTGTTACTGCAGCATTATTGTTCACATTATAATTGAAATGGGAACAATATTGCTGCAATAACTAAACAAAAACAAAAAAAAACTTGTTTATTTTTTTTTAGAATTTTTTTAAAATATTTTTTTATTATTTTTTTTTTAAAACATTTTTCATGCTCATGTTTGGAATCCTTGGAAAGGCCATGCTCTGGCTGATCCAACGATATCAAACATTAACCCCTAGCTGCCACGGATCGGGAGATAGGGGGTTCATTGGAACCCCCTATCTCCACCATTGGTGGCAGCTAGGGGTTAACTCCAGGACTGGCGTCATCGTGCTATGCACGATGACGCCAGTCCTCAGGGGGAGTTCCTGGAGGCTTGGCCAACATCCAAGATGTTGGCCAGCTCCAGGAGAGGATAACGATCCGGCGCTTTTCAGCGCCGATTCGTGATCCGGCTCCCCAGGGGTTAATCACAGCCACCGTTTGGAAGGGCAGGCTGTGCTCTTCCAAACGGTGCCTGGATTAACCCCCTGCCCCCCGGTGATCGGGAGGGAGAGAGGTCCGAAGGACCTCCCCCCTCCGTTTCAGGCGCTTCCTCCGCAAATGCGGGGGGGGCGCCTGAATTAGATGTCATCGCGCCGCCGCGATGACATCTAATTGCTCCGCCGGGGTCCCAGAGTGCTGGGCTGACATCCAAGATGTCAGCCCGCACCGGGGGGCGCAGCAATCCACCGGAATCAGCGCGTCCATAGCACAGGAGAACCACTTGGCTGGACGCGTTCATAGCAGCCAAGTGGATAACTTGTGTTTGAAAAAAATTCAAAATAACATCTAAGGCTAGGGTCAGATGAGCGCATTTTGTACGGACTGTGCATCCGTGCAGTACGGACGTACTTACTGACTGACAACAAGGTAGTGGCCAAACAGTCCGTTTTTTTCACTGACGTATTTTATGACTGTAGCAGGGAAGATAAATTAAAATGAAAAAACATTCTGTCCGTCAAAAATGCTGGACGTATAAATGCAGTCCATCTGACCTCGTTTCATCAGTCAAATACAAAGCTACACGGACGTTGCAGACGTGGCGCACTCTGCACGTCCGTTCTAGCAGTATTACGTTCTTGCCTAACCTGCGTCCGTTTGCTGCGTCCGCCATGCATCCGCACTTCCGTGCGGACGTACTTCGTGTGTGGGGCTCCATTGGTCAGAATGCTATGCTGCCACGGACGTACAAATGTGCGGCAACACGGACGTGAGAAATGCGCTCGTCTGACCCCAGCCTTAAGCAATGTTATTTTTCACCTCGGGATTAAACATTCACAGGGTTATTCAGAGAGCGGTGAAAAGCAGGAGAATAACTGGAGAAGTGAAAATTCTAGGTCAAAATAGCCAAACCAGAAAAATTATCCCATTTAACTCACTTTCCAATTTGGCTATTTGGTCTAGATTGTTCTCTTCTCCTGCCAGTTCTCCTGGCTTTCACCTCTCTCTCAGGGTTGTACAGAGAAAGGTGAAAACCAGGAGAATGGCAGGAAAAGAGAACAATCTGGACCAAATAGTCGATTTGGAAAGTGAGATAAGTTAGGGTCAGACTAACGCATTTTTCACAGCGACCGTCAAAAAGTGCGTCAAAAGTGCGTCAAAGTGCGTCAAAAAGTGCCTTATTTTTTCACGGAATGCGTGAAAACGGTCATACGATGCGCATTTTTGTGCGGGATTTTTTACGGATCCAAACCAGGAAACTTTGGGTGTCTGGACGTTATGTTGGCTGGACATGAGCAGGGTCTGACGTCTCCAAATCACGCACACACGCCGCTAGTGGACGCAGCGCACTCTGTACGTCCGTACTAGTGGTTCTGCGTTCTCGAAAAAATGCGTTCATTTTCCACTTGCGTTGCGCAGCCGGACTTTCGTGCGACCGTACTTCATATATTGGCTGTCATTGCCCGTCATTTGCTGCTAGTGCGGCCGTGATTAAGTGCGCTTAAACGCATGTTAAAAATTCGGTAGTCTGACCCTAGCCTAAATGGGAGAATTTTTCTGGTTTGGCTATTTTGACCTAGAATTTTCCATTCTCCAGTCATTCTCCTGCTTTTCACTGCCAAAAAATCTGTAAACTTTGTCTGCGTGTCCGAAAATGTCTCCTCTTTTCATACAGACTGCCTCCCCAAGCAGTTGTTTATGGATAGATTAAAGGAAAAGCATTTACCGTCATTTGAAATGTCATTTTTTGGTTTTTACATATTTCTATACATCCTAGAAATCCGCCACTTCACGGGCAGGTTATGGGGACCTCCTAGGCACGATATTTGAAGGAATTTTTGTTTTTATTTTTAACCCTTATTTCATGGAAAACTCACTGTCCCTTTAAAAACTTTTTTTTTTACTTTTTGTCCTTGTTTCCTGTCCCCCAGGGCACTACCCAGACCCCCATACACTTTTTATGGCAAATATCTAGCCTATATGCCCTCTTGGAGGGCACTCTAAAAACCGAATTTTCAGCCCCATTGACTTGTATGGGGTCCGAGATCGGGTTCGGGTTCGGACCAGAACATTTGGAAAGTTCGGGTTCGGCTTCAAACCGAACTCGGGGAGTGTTCGGTTCATCCCTAATGAGGAGAGGTAGTCCCGAAGGACGTCATTTACAGTCATGACCAAAATTGTTGGCACCCCAGAAATTTTTTCAGAAAATTAAGTATTTCTCACAGAAAAGTATTGCAGTAACACATGTTTATTCCCTTTGTGTGTATTGGAACATAACAAAAAAAGGGAGGAAAAAAAGAAAATTGGACATAATGTCACACAAAATTCCAAAAATGGGCTGGACAAAAATCTTGGCACCCTTAATTTAATATTTGATTGCACTCCCTTTGGAAAAAATAACTGAAATCAGTCGCTTCCTATAACCATCAATAAGCTTCTTACACCTCTCACCCGGAATTTTGGACCAATCTTCCTTTGCAAACTGTTCCAGGTCTCTCTTATTGGAAGGGCGCCTTTTCCCAACAGCAATTTTAAGATCTCTCCACAGGTGTTCAATGGGATTTAGATCTGGACTCATTGCTGGCCACTTCAGAACTCTCCAGCGCTTTGTTGCTATCCATTTCTGGGTGCTTTTTGACGTATGTTTGGGGTCATTGTCCTGCTGGAAGACCCAAGATCTCAGACGCAAACCCAGCTTTCTGACACTGGGCTCTACAGTGCGACCCAAAATCCTTTGGTAATCCTCAGAGTTAATGATGCCTTGCACACATTCAAGGCACCCAGTGCCAGAGGCAGCAAAACAACCCCAAAACATCATTGAACCTCCACCATATTTCACTGTAGGTACTGTGTTCTTTTCTTTGTAGGCCTCATTCCGTTTTCGGTTAACACTACAGGAGAATGATGTGCTTTACCAAAAAGCTCTCTTGGTCTCATCTGTCCACAAGATGTTTTCCCAGAAGGATTTTGGTTTACTCAAGTACATTTTGGCAAACTATAGTCTGCTTTTTTATGTCTCTGTGTCAGCAGTGGGGTCCTCCTGGGTCTCCTGCCATAGCGTTTCATTTCATTTAAATGTCGACGGATAGTTCGCGCTGACACTGATGCTCCCTGAGCCTGCAGGACAGCTTCAATTTCTTTGGAACTTGTTTGGGGCTGCTTACCCACCATCCGGACTATCCTGCGTTGCAACCTTTCATCAATTTTTCTCTTCCGTCCACGCCCAGAGAGATTAGCTACAGTGCCATGGATTGCAAACTTCTTGATAATGTTGCACACTGTGGACAAAGGCAAATCTAGATCTCTGGAGATGGACTTGTAACCTTGAGATTGTTGATATTTTTCCACAATTTTGGTTCTCAAGTCCTCAGACAGTTCTCTACTCTTCTTTCTGTTGTCCATGCTTAGTGTGGCACACACAGACACACAATGCAAAGACTAAGTGAACTTCTCTCCTTTTAATCTGCTTTCAGGTGTGATTTTTATATTGCCCACACCGGTTACTTGCCCCAGGTGAGTTTACAGGAGCATCACATGCTTGAAACTATTTTATTTATCCACAATTTTGAAAGGGTGCCAAGAATTTTTGTCCAGCCCATTTTTGGAGTTTTGTGTGACATTATGTCCAATTTGCTTTTTTCCTCCCTTTTTTTGTTTTGTTCCAATACACACAAAAGGAATAAACATGTGTATAGCAAAACATGTGTTACTGCAATACTTTTCTGTGAGAAATACGTGATTTTCTGGAAACATTTCTGGGGTGCCAACAATTTCGGCCATGACTGTATAAAATCCTGAAAAACCGCAGGGGTGTTGCACAACCCAAATGGCATGACCAGATACTCGTAGTGGCCGCTATGGGTGTTAAATGCGGTCATCCACTCGTCTCCCTCTTTTATGCGTACCAGGTTGTATGCACCCCTGAGATCCAATTTGGAAAACACCGTGGAACCTCTAAGACGGTCAAAGAGGTCAGAGATTAGAGGAATAAGGTAGGCATTCTTAATGGTGATACGATTCAACCCTCTATAATCTATGCACAGATGGAGGTCGCCCTCTTTTTTAGCTACAAAAAAGAACCCTGCCCCGGCTGGGGAAGAAGATCTTCTTATGAAACCCTTCTCCAGTGATTCCTGGATATATTCCTCCATGATACTATGTTCCTTTGGGGACAGTGGATAAATTCTCCCTTTAGGGGGAAAGGTACCTGGGTATAGCTTGATGCACAGTCATTCGGACGATGCGGGGGTAGCTTATCGGCCTCTTTTTTGTCAAACACTTGTTTCACAGACAGATATTGCTCCGGAATGGTAGAAGACAAAGGTTTCACAGTAGGAGTATTGAGTAACCCGATAGGTAACAGAGTGAAAACAAGAGGAGGAACAGGTGGGACCCCATGCGACGACCTTTCCATTTACCCAGTCAATGTGAGCATTATGCTTTTGTAACCATATGAGACCTAAAACAACTGAACAAGATGGTGATGATATGATTTGAAACACTATGGATTCGGTATGATGATCCTCAAGACACATGGAAATTGCTTTAGTCTCTTGGCTTATATCAGGAGAGGCAAGGAGCCTGCCATCAATGGCCTGTACCATTAAGGGTTTGGATCTAGGGGACAGAGGAACAAGATGACCTGAGGCAAAGGACTCATCCATAAGATTATCAGCAGCCCCTGAATCCAGCAATGCATTACAATCGAATTTGACAGAACCCCATGACAAACAGACAGGAAGAAGTAATCGTAGTGAAGTCGGTTTGGGGCACAAAGTGAGAACACCTAAGGCCGGTCCCCTCCTAGGACTTAGGTGCGAGTGTTTTCTGGGCGTGATGGGCACTCAAGGCGTTTGTGCCCCCTACGATGGCAATACAGGCAAAGACCCTCTCTATGTCTATAGGATTTCTCTTCTGTCAATTTGGTGTGTCCCAATTGCATGGGTTCGGTATCAGAGACCTGTGAAGGGCAAGATGGTGGACTAACGGAACCTCGTGTAGGAACCCTAGCAACGCTTTTTCTGGGTCTCTCTGTGTTTAGCTCTGTCCCTGATTCTGTTATCAATATCAATCATGTAATCGATCATATCTTCTAACTCCTCAGGCAAATTCTTTGCTGCTATCTCATCTAGGATATTATCAGAAAGGCCCTCCTGGAAAAGCAATACAAGGCATTCATTAGTCCAATCAACCTCTGCTACTAGGGTTTTGAAGTTTATGGCATAATCTGCAACAGACCTGGAACCTTGCTTAATTCTGAGCAGGGATCTCCCAGCCCTCTTGGAACGACCAGGAGGATCAAAGGTGCGTCTGAAAGCGTGTACAAAGTTGTGGTAGTTATAGACCACGGCATCATCATTTTCCCACAATGGGTTAGCCCATGCTAGGGCTCTACCAGACATATGATTAAACATAAATCCCACACGGACACGATCTGAAACATACGTTCTAGGGTTTAGTTCAAAATGAATGCTGACCTGAGTCAAAAAGCCACGACACCCAGTCTGTTTCCCACCAAAACGAATTGGAGAAGTCATGGATACATGGGAGGCAGGTAAAGCAACCTCAGGTGTGTGGGATTGCAGGACCGGGGCAGAGGTCGCCACCTTTGGTTCAGGCTGCAAATAGGCAGTACGGACAAGAATAGTTTTCTATAGCCTGAGCAAAGGCATCCACATGCAGTGGTCTAATTCATCGACACGAGAGGCACATGCAGCGAGCTGCTGACCCACGTCTGCAGGGTCCATGGCCCTAGCGTAATGTCAGGATTGGGTAACCCCGCTTGCAGACGGTAAGCCAACAGACCCCGACCAACCGGTCCTTAGTAATGGCCGGGTTATGGTCAGTAATACTGAGAATGACGAACACAAAGAAAGTGGCGGAGTACAAAGTAAAACAATCTGCAGAATGAAATAACCCACAGTGCTCTAGCTAGCCGGTCCTTAATAATGGCCGGGTTAAGCATTCTCTGTCCTGTAGTACACAGTACCCTGGAATAAGGCTTTCTGGATATCAGCTGCTGTGACGACCGCAACATTTCCCCGGACATGGGTTGAAGGCGCAACACTTCCCTGGACATGGGCTGAAGGCACAACACTTCCCTGGACATGGGCCACCGTGACACTTTTTCTTGCTACTGTATATACAGAATGCACCTGTAAACATGTAACAAAGTGACTATATACAGAATGCACCTGTAAACATGTAACATAAGAACTATATACAGAATGCACCTGTAAACATGTAACACAGTGACAATATACAGAATGCACCTGTAAACATGTAACATAGTGACTATATACAGAATGCACCTGTAAACATGTAACACAGTAACTATATACAGAACGCACCTGTAAACATGTAACATAGTGACTATATACAGAATGCACCTGTAAACATGTAACACTGACTATATACAGAATGCACCTGTAAACATGTAACACAGTGACTATATACAGAATGCACCTGTAAACATGTAACACAGTGACAATATACAGAATGCACCTGTAAACATGTAACATAGTGACTATATACAGAATGCACCTGTAAACATGTAACACAGTAACTATATACAGAACGCACCTGTAAACATGTAACATAGTGACTATATACAGAATGCATCTGTAAACATGTAACATAATGACTATTTCCTACATATTTATTTTTTGTTAATCTGTATATGTGTGTTTTGTTTTTAATATCTTGCATTGTATTACTTTGTATTTCTGTAACATATGTAACATTTCAATGTTCTTGAACCCAGGACATACTTGAAAACGAGAGAAATCTCAATGTATCCTTCCTGCTAAAATACTTTATAAATAAATAAATTTAGTGGCCGTTCGGCTATTCAGAGAGCAGGCAGTTCGCCAAGTACGGTGCCTGTTTGACGGCAGTGAAATCCCCTAAGGGGAAGCAATGGTTAATCTATTCAGAGACACTGAACAGCAGTGAAAAGTTGCCGAAGTGCCCTGCTGTTCGGTGTTATCGGCAGGTTTATACAGGCGAATCCCATAGGCTTCAATGTTAAAAATATTCCCATTTTTAATCAATATCTAAATCGTTCTTTATTTTAATCTACAGTAAAAAGTCTCTGTATAGATTTTTTTAGGATCTTTTAGGCGTTCTTTCAGGGTTATTCAAAGAGAATCGAAAAGTCACCGCACGTTCGGTGACTTTTTGTTCTCTTCTATTCGGCTTGATTCGGCGATCCCATTTCGGCGACCCTGCGGTGTACTCAGCAAACACCACAGGGACGTCGTAATGCAGGGAAAAGTCGCAGCAAACCCACCGAAATCTCACCGCAAAACTCGATGAAGGCACACCGAAATTCGCAAAAACATCTGGATTAACCCCGCCGAACACACCGGAGAAACCCGAGCAGGAGCCGATCACAGCTCAGAGCTGCCACCGGAAAAACCTGACACCGCAGACAAATGGAGTACCCCCAGTTCACATGGATATTATTGCCCCCAGCTCGGAATGTTTTTACCCTCAGTTCACATGGATTTTGCCCCCAGCAGCTCACCTCTCCTCTGGGTGGGAGCCTGAAACAATTGAGCTGGCTGCCGCCGCACATTGCCGGCGACCGCGTGCCTTACCTGCATTCCCGCAGCGTTCCCGCAGGAGTTGAGCCCTGGTCCTATCCAAGAGTATCTCTATACATAAATGTGTTTGTAACGCGTCCTGTCCGCGACGGCCAAGTGATCAGCTGTGATGGGTGGGCATGCAGTTGACAGCGCATTACAAAGGCATTTATATATTAGAGCAGGCTCCTCTTCCCTCTTAGATTGTAAGCTCATGGGAACAGGACCCCTCTTAGGCCGGCGTCAGACGAAGGCAGTGATCACGTCTGTGTCGGCGCACAGTTAACATCTGTCATAGCATAGAATCATGATCAATAGAGACCCACACACGAAGTACGTGCGCACCAAACTGCGCACGCACAATGCACGTGGCAAACGGACGCAAGTTAGGCAAGAACGTAAAACCGCTAGACAGACGTGCAGAGTGCGCCACGTCCGCGTAGAGATCTGTGTGCGTGATGACACAAAGTCAGACGGAGCGCATTTGTGACGTCCAGCACCTTGACGCACAAAATGGCTTTTCAGATCATGCACCAATTATTTTTTTTTTATCATTTTTCATATTCATTTTGTTTCCCATAGTTCCTTTTTTTCTACGTCCTTCAAAAAACAGACTGTGTGGTGTCTGCAGTATCTTCCGTCAGTACGTCTATCCGTTATGCACGCACGCAGAGTGCGTTCTGACTGCATTTATCTGACATTAGCCTTAGATTGTAAGCTTCTGGGAACAGGCCCCCCTTAGATTTGAAGCTCCTTTGAACAGGACCCATTACTCCGTGGCCAGGGCAAGATTGGATTTGGTAGAGACGACGGTGGAAGTGACAGGCAGGGGGGAAGAGTTACCTCGGCGGGGGCCCACGGGAAGACGGGCTGTCGGCGGGGGCCCACAGGAAGGCAGGCTGTCAGCGGGGGACCATAGGAAGGCAGGCTGTCAGCGGGGGACCATAGGAAGGCAGGCTGTCAGCGGGGGCCATACAGCGCAGCACAGCTCTCACCTCTAGGGATGAGCCGAACACGTCCGAGTTCAGGTTCGAATCCGAACCCGAACCCAATACAGGTCAATGGGGCTGAAATTTCAGTTTTTAGAGTGCCCTCCAAGAGGGCATATATGCTAGATATTTGCCATAAAAGGTGTATGGGGGTCCGGGTAGTGCCCTGGGGGACAGGAAACAAGGACAAAAAGTTTTAAAAAAAAAAGTTTTTAAAAGGAACAGTGAGTTTTCCATGAAATAAGGGTTAAGAATAAAAACCATTCATGGCCCTGCGAGGCCACCCCATGCTTTGTATATTGCTAAGCTGACTCTTTTTTCAAAATAAACTTTGAAAAAAAAAAAAAAAAAAAAGAATAAAAACCAAAAATCCCTTCAAATATCGTGCCTAGGAGGTCCCCATAACCTGCTCATGAAGTGGTGGATTTCTACGATGTATAGAAACACTGTATAGAAAAAGTTTAGTGATTTTTTGGCTAAATTATTGTGAAACTTATGCAGGCTTTGGATGAAAGTAACAAGAGGTGGTTTAAAATTGGGCCTTTAGCGTCAGCAACAGTGCCGTCACACCGTAACCCCTCCGAGGATATGAATCTGATACAGGCGTCATTGGCAGTGCACCCAAATATTGTGCTTTTGGTGCCAGGCCTGCAAGTACTATCATACAGTAACCCCTCTGTTGTATTGTGGAAGAATGCAGGGGTGGACCATGTGGTCCTATATTAAAAAGATATGATTCTGGTCAAGGTGTCAGTGCATCCAGATATTATGCCTTTGGTGCAAGACTGCCAGGCCAGCAAGTATCATCATACAGTAACCCCTCTGTGGTATTGTGGAATAATGCAGGGGTGAACCTTGCGGTCCTATATTAAAAAGATATGAATCTGGTAATGGGCGTCAGTGCACCCAGATAATGTGCTCTTGTTGCCAGACTGCCAGGCCAGCAAGTACTATCATACAGTAACCCCTCTGTAGTATAGTGGAAGAATGCAGGGTTGGACCCTGCGGTTCAAAAAATTTAAATGATATTAGATGTGTCAGACGCGTCATTGCAGCCAAATATTGCGCCTTTCATAAATAAGGACCTCTAAACTAGAGGTAACCGGCTAGGACATAACAATAAACATAAAATACTTTATTGAACATTTAAACATGAACCCTTAAGAAGGTTATTAAAGGACAACACAAAACAATTGGACATAAATTAAAATCAATATAACCACAATAATTAATAGGTAAATTACCTCAGGGAGTGGTTATAACAATTGAATGATAAATAGAACTAGTGAAAAAACCATTAAATTAGCTCCTTCTGTAATGCAGCATTCGTTTCTTAATGGAGCATCAATGGATTCACTAAATTGTATGGGATGATAGTGATCGCTGTCTTGACCAATTCATACTGTCTTTTGGGGCATTTAAATATGAAATTACCCCCAATGCAAGTAGAAGGCGTCACTACCAATTAGCGTGAGTTCAAATACAGCCAAAGTACATGCAATATGGTTATAAACCAGTGCTACAATTGCTGAATGGTTATTGCGTACGAAATTCGATCATATTCTGAACTGTTGCACTTTTAAATCAGATGCCTTAAGGTGCTAAATTGTACAGGCACAATAATGAGGAGCGAAGTAATAACACCCAGGGCAATGTTTAAATATGAATTTGAAATAAATTGCACGCTAATTCAAGAGTGACCTTTGTAGTGGGAATTAATTCATAGGTATGAATAAACGTTCACATCTAGAATGGGATAGAATGCTTAAGGTAACTCAATCATTACATCATTAGCATAAATGGTGCGAACATATGTATAGTTCTCAAGTTTTCATAAAGTATCCCAAGATGCTATGTTTGAACCGTGCATATAATTGTATGGAATGAAAAGACGTCCAAAACAGCGTTTAGATTAGACATGTGCATTCGTTTTAGTACTAAAGCGATTTAGTCCGAATTTTGGGATAATTTAGTTTTAGTATGACTCAAGAGAAACGAAACTGCTCAGTACAAAAAACGAAAGAAACTAAAATAAAATGCACTACATTTTAGTTTCAGTCCTCTTGTGATATTATATTGATGAGTGAAGGAGACCAGCAATGAAGAGCGCAACATCGCAACATCCGAAGTTCTGCACCCTCCACATGCCAATGCAGGAAGATGTTCTATACAGAGAGGGACATTAATTCAGGAGGATGTTCTATATATTATACAGAGAGGGGTATTAATTAATGCAGGTGGATGTTGTATACATTATACAGAGAGGGGTATTAATTAATGCAGGAGGATGTTCTAAAGATTATACAGAGAGGAGCCTTTTTTTTTTTAGCCCTTTAAATCCAGTGGCTGTGAGCGCGGAGATCGGCTGCTTGTTACATTATCTCTCAGTACAATGTATCAGGCTCAGCTGTTACAGTAACTGACTGCTGCTCATCACAGCGCTCAGAGTTTCAGTAAAACAAGAAAATAATATTGTTCTAACGTCTTATATATAAAAATATTATTTACTAGTTTTACTGAAACTCTGAGCGCTGTGATGAGCAGCAGTCAGTTACTGTAAGGCTGGGGTCAGACGAGCGCAGTGTTAACGTCGTGTTGCCGCACATAAGTACGTCCGTGATAGCATACAATTGTGTTAAATGGAGCCCCACACACGAAGTACGTCCGCACAGAAGTGCGGGGGCTGACGGACGCTGCAAACGGACGCAGGTTAGGCAAGAACGTAATACTGCTAGAACGGACGTGCGGAGTGCGCCACGTCCATAACGTCTGCATAGCTTTGTGTGTGAGTGATGGAGCATGGTCAGACGGACTGCATTTATACGTCCAGCATTTTTGACGGACAGAATGTTTTTTCATTGTAATTTATTTTTCCCTCCTACATCCGTCAAAAATAACTTCAGTGAAAAAACGGACCGTGTGACCACTACTGCGTCATCCGTACTGACGATGTCCGTACTGCACGGACGTACAGCCCGTAGAAATCACGCTCGTCTGACCCCAGCCTTACAGCTTTGCCTGACACGGGGCAGTATTGCAATGTTGGTGCTAACTTAACCAGAGCTGTTGTAACTGAAAACCTCCATAGGCTATAATGGCTCTGGGAAGTTTACAACAGCTCTGGTTATGTTAGCACCAGCTATATAATATGGCCCACATTGTGCTGAGAGTGAGAGATACTGTAACAAGCAGCAATCTCAGCCCTCTGAGCAGCCACTACAATAGTAATTGTATCCACTGGTTTTCGGATGAATGAAATTAGTTTTCATACTAAAGAACTGAAAACGAATTTCTTTAGTAACTAAATAAATTGCATTTTAGGACTAATCCATTAGTTCAAAACGAAATTTTGTGCTGTGCACATGTCTAGTTTAGATCGAATTATACCAAGTGACTATTCAATCGTTTGTAAACTAATGGATTATTCAATAAAGAGACTGCATACATTCAACATCTCACTATATTATAATTATACAAAATACGATCTCGTCATAGTCATGCAGTGGAGCTGTTGCACCTTTAATTCAGAGACCTTAGAGTGCTAAGTTGTAAGGCACTTATATACAAAATGAAATGGTAACGCCCAAAGTAGCGTTTTGGATTAGAGTTCTTATGTATAAGAGTGATAATGCCCAAGGCTGTGTATAGATTAGAGTTCTTGTATATATAAGGGATGCCAATTGATAACTTTGGTTAACAGAGTTAATTAGTTGGAATAAATAACCGTTCACTTGAATAATTCTTTTGTGATCTCAATCATTGCGTAATTAGAATACAAAATACAATCATATACACAGTTTTTAGAATTTTAAGCTGTTACGTTCATTTCTCAAGTATCCTAAGGTACTATATTGCGAAAATGCACATATATTGTATATAAAATAGTGACGCCTAAAGCAGCGTTTAATTAGCCAATCTGTGCGTCGTGAGCATACCAAAGTGCAATTGTTTAACAGTTCTGAAGTTAAAAGCTGTTACTTTCATTTCACAAGTATCACTAGGTTCTATATTGCAAAGGTGCACATAAGTAGTATATAAAGTAATAATGCCTAAAGCAGCATTTAAATAGACAACCCTTGCGTCGTTAGCATACAGAGTGCAATTATATACACAGTTTTGGAGTTTTAAGCTGTTACATACATTTCTCAAGTATCCTAAGGTACTATATTGCAAAGGTGCACATATGTTGCATATAGAGTAGTGACGCCCAAAGCAGCGTTTAAATAAACATTCCTTGCGTTATTGGCGTAAGAAGTACAATTATGCACAGTTCTGGAGTTTTAAGCTGTTACGTTCATTCCTTAAGTGTCTTAAGGTACTATATTGCAAGAAAAAGTGCATATGTGTATATAGAGTAGTAACGCCCAAAGCAGCGTTTAGATGGAAAGTTATTGCGTTATTGGCACAAAAAGTACAATTATATACACAGTTTGTAGAGTTTTTAAGCTGTTGCGTTAATTCCTCAAGTATCCCAAGGTACTAAATTGCAAGGGTGCACTTTTGTATATAGAGTAGTGACGCCCAAAGCAGCGTTTTGGTGGACAATTATTGCGTTATTAGTATACAAAGTGCAATTATTAACACAGTTCTGAAGTTTTAAACAGTTACATTCATTCCTCAAGTATCTTAAAGTACTATTAAGCAAGGGTGCACTTATGTTATATATGAGATAGTGACGCCCAAAGCAGCGTTTAGATAGATTTTGAACAGGGATATTTCAGTCATTCATTGTCTCACAGATTTTCAAATGGAGTGATTGCAATCACTCGTCATCCCATTAAAGGTTCAATAATTCATTTATCATTTTAAATTTTTAAGAAAGATAGTATATCATTTTTTCAAATATCTTAAATTAAGATTGAGATCATCTAAGGCATTCGACGCGCGTTTCACTTGCGTGCTCCTCAGGAATGCTAACTAATTTAGTGTATCGGGGTTGCTTTTAAAGACCTCCTTTGAGCTTTCAATTGAACACGTGATTTGATTCACCAATCAGATAGTTATCTGAACCAACTAAGTTACTTGGAGGATCATTTATTTATTTCAATACGTGTTTGAGAGCTGCCAATCACTCATTCATATTATATGAACGAATATGATTCTTTATTCATATTGTAGATCATATAGGAATGGATTTTGAACAATGTTGTGTTTTTGAACAGCAGAGTTTATTAATCAAGCTAATTATTGCTGAACAATGGACAAAACCTACAGATCAAACTATATTACAAACGATCATATTGGTGGTTAATTGGCTTAATGGATTTTTAACAATTCGAATATCAAACTTTAAATCAAGATATTTTAATACAGTTATTCAGAGTTTTGTACAGTATTTTTTATATATGTAAAGAGTTAAATCACAAAAAATCATGGCAGCAAGTACCTTCACACCGTAACCCTTTTGTGGAATTGTGGAAGAGTGCAGGGTTGGACCCTGCGTTTCAAAAAATTTAAATGTTATAAAGCTGGCACAGGCGTCAGTGTAGCCAAATATTGCGCCTTTCATGGCAGCAGGGTGCCTTCACCCCGTAACCCTTTTGTGGTATTGTGGAAGGGTTCAGTGCTGGAGGTTTTGTGAATGCAGAAGACATCCCCGATCTATTCCGTTATGTCAGCATCAGGGGATTGATAGCTGCTGATCCATTACTGATTCATTTTTATAAATGTCAGCCAGTCTACAGAGTCGGTGGACAGACGCACTCTTGTCTGTGACAAAACCTCCAGCGGCACTGAACGTCCTTTCAGAAAGCACGCTAGATGAAGGGCAACCTAGTAGCTGCATAGCATATTGGCTAAGTTCTGGCCAGTGATCCAATCTCAACACCCAGTAAGCCAGTGGATCATCTGCTGGAAAGGTATCCAGGTCTGCCCTTGCCCCTAGGTAGTCCTGCACCATATGGTGAAGACGCTGGCAATGGGTGCCTACATTTGACGTCCCTGGCCGTCGTGGACTAAAATTTTTTTAAAATGCATCAGTCAAGCGGCCCTGGCCTTCACCACTATTCCTCTGATCATCCGCAGTCTCAGAAGCACGTGTGTCAGCACTTGGTAACCTACCAGTGCCTAGAAAGGTGTTACACAAATGTCGCTTTAGAGCATCCTCAAGTTTTTTCATCCTGTGCTCCCTCTGAGCGGGCAGGATGAGCTCTGCAACTTTACCCTTGTATCGTGGATCAAGAAGGCTTGCCAACCAGTAATGATCCCTCTCCTTGATAGCACGAATCCTGGGGTCCTTTAGCAGGCTTTGCATTATAAGGGAGCCCATGCAGCATAGGTTGGAGGTGGCATTAGCTTCCGAGTCATCCTGGTCAATGAGGATGACTGTATCGTGCACTTCCTCCTCCCAGCCACGCACTAGCCCTTGTGTTTCTGGGCACAAGAGACCCTCCCTTGAGGAATCCCCACCTTCAATGCCCCCACTACTTAAATATTCCTCCTCTTCCTCCTCCTGTCTGATCTGAGTAGGACCCGCTGGAATGCTGTCTGCGGAAAGACTGGGGCCTTGAGAGCTAGGGAAGGCCTCCTCTTCCTCCCGCAGCTCTGCCTCTAGAGCCACATCTATAATTCCCTGCAGAGTGTGCTTCAGCAGGAACACTAAAGGAATTGTGTCACTGATGCATGCACTGTCCCTGCTCACCATCCTCGTTGCCTCCTCAAATGGTGACAGTACAGTGCATGCATCCTTGTTCAACAGCCACTGCGGGGGGGAAAAAAAACAAGTTGACCTGAACCTGTCCTTGTGCCATACTCACACAGGTACTCGTTGATGGCCCTCTGCTGCTTGTGCAGACGCTGCAGCATTGCTAATGTCGAGTTCCACCTGGTGGGCATGTCACAGATCAGACGGTTTGTGGGAAGGTGGAATTCTCTTTGAATTTCTGCCAGGCGAACGCTTGCTGGGAATGACCAACTGAAGTGGCTGCAGACTTTTCTGGCCTGGCTGAGAAGCTCTGGCAGCCCTGGATACTTGGTTAGGAAACGCTGTACCACTAGATTTAGGATGTGTGCTAGGCATGGTACATGCATCAATTTACCCTTGTGTAGGGCGGAGAGAAGGTTGCTGCCTTTATCACAGACGATCAATCCCATCTGAAGCTGGCGTGGTGTTAACCATCTCTGCACCTGGCCCTGCAGAGTTGACAGAATTTCTAGCCTGGTGTGGCTCCTGTCCCCATAAACAAACCAGCTCAAGCACAGTATGGCTTCTTTTTGCTTGAGCCATTGCGTAGACCCTGTTAGGCATCGGTTTAACTGCCACTTCGCCAGAGACACAGAAGGAGGAGGAGGAGGAGGAAGAGGGAGAGGTGGTGGTGGTGGAGCAGACAGACCTCATACAAGCAGCTTTCTGGAGGCGTGGTGGATGAACAAGCTCCAGCACAGAGCCCCATCTTGGATCCCTCCCAGCTGCAATCAGAGTTACACAGTGTGCCGTGAAGGAAATGTAACGACCCTGTCCATGCTTGCTGGACCACGTGACTAAAGTCACATGCACCTTGTTGCAGACTGCCTTTCCCCATGACTGGATAACTTTGTCTTCCATGTGCTGGTATAGTGCTGGAATGGCCTTGCGTGAAAAGTAATAGCGTTTTGGAACCTGCCACTGTGGTACAGCACATTCAGCAAATTCATGGAAGGGAGCAGAGTCCGCCAGCTGGAAAGGCAGCAGTTGCAATGTGAGTAATTTTGCTAAACTGGCATTTAGACGCTGTGCTTGGTATGGTTGGGACTATATTTTTTCTTAATCTGCAGCAGCAGCTGCGGCAACGTAATCTGACTGCGTAAATCTTCAGATGCTGGGATGATGTCACATTGTGAGGAAGGACCTGGTACATCCATTACTGTAGCATCATCCCTGTCAGTGGAGGTTGTAGGCAATGACATGGCAGGACATACAGTGGGGTAGAGACAGATGAGGAAGAGGACCTACGCAAAGTTTTGCGCCAACAGGATGTGTGGCAGGTGTTCATATGTTGTTGCATCAAGCACGTGGTACCCAAGTGTCTGGTGTCTATCCCACGCTTCAGCCTCATCGGACATAGATTACAAATACCAATGGTGCGCTCTACTGCACCTTTTCTTAAAGAACTCCCAGACAACAGAGTTCCTGCATGTGTTCTTTGAGATAACAGTGATAACTAGTCCTGATCTTGCGCACACCAACAGATTTGCCCCCTTGAGCGAAGATGTTGGGTGCAGCAGCTCAGGTGTAGCAGTACTGGAGGAGGCTGCTCCCTCTAACAGCCGGGGGATCAGCCCACCAAGTAAGGGAGGGATAAAGAGGGCAAATAAGCCTAGACAGGTTGTGGTGGTAGGGAACTCTATTATTAAGAGAGTAGACAGGGTAATCTGTCGCGCTGATCGCCTTAACCGGACAGTTTGCTGTCTGCCGGGTGCCCGTGTTAGGCATGTGGTTACAGAGTTGATAGATTATTGGGAGGAGCTGGAGATGACCCAGCTGTCATGGTCCATATTGGTACCAATGACAAAGTAAGAGGAAGATGGAAGGACCTGAAGAATGATTTCAGGGAATTAGGAAGTAAACTGAAGAAGAGGTCCTCCAAGGTAGTATTTTCTGAGATCCTACCTGTGCCATGTGCTACAGTGGAAAGGCAGCGGGAGATCAGGGAGGTCAATGCGTGGCTTAAAGCTTGGTGCAGGAAGGAGGGCTTTGGGTTTTTAGAGCACTGGGCTCATTTTGCACTGGGGTACAATCTGTATAGTCGTGATAGATTGCACCTGAATGGAAGAGGGTCTGCTGTGCTAGGGGAGAGGATGGTTAAAAGGTTGGAGGAGACTTTAAACTAGTGGAAGGGGGGAGGGATACAGTATCTTACAAAATGGAGACAGAGCAGATAGCAGAAGGGTTTCAGCTCAGACTAAGGGGGGTGGAGCCGGGGGGATGGGTAACGTCAGAACAGTGGAGGCATGTAATGTAAAGTCACATTCAGCATGTGTGGGTAGAGACAACATTAAATGTATGCTTGCTAATGCAAGAAGCCTCAATAACAAGATGGGGGAACTAGAGGTAATAGCATACACTAAGCAATACGACATAATGGGAATAACAGAAACGTGGTGGGACGAAACACATGACTGGGCTGTAAACTTAAACGGTTATACATTGTTTAGAAAGGATAGGAAACATAAGAAAGGGGGTGGAGTGTGTTTATATGTAAATCTGGATTTAAAGCCTAATATTACACAACTGGAAAGCGATGAGGGAAATGTGGAATCCTTATGGGTAAATATTTCGTTGGGGAATAAACAGGGAAGTCAACTATTGGGTGGCATATGCTATAAACCACCTAATATAGATAATGATGAGGAAGAACAACTGTTAGAGCAAATTAGGAAGGCTGCACATCATGGTAGCACTTTAATTATTGGAGATTTTAATTACCCGGACATTAATTGGGATAGTGGGACTAGTAATTCAGCAAAGGGAATCCGGTTTCTGAACATTTTAAATGATACCTTCATGTCACAACTGGTAGAAACACCAACTAGAGAGGATAACTGTCTGGACCTGGTTATAACAAATAATGTGGATCTTTTCTCAAATATTAATGCAAAGGAACAGTTGGGAAACAGCGACCATAATATGGTGACTTTTGAAATAAACTCAAAAAAACACATTCATAAAGGGGCATGCTAAAACATAATTTTAAAAAGGCCAACTTTATTAAAATAAAGGAAGCTCTCAATGTCATTGACTGGCAGAAACTCTTTCACGGGAAAAATACTGAGGATAAGTGGAGTATCTTTAAACTAACACTAGAAAAGTACACGTCACAATATATTCCACTGGTTAATAAATATAAAAGAAACAGACTGAAACCAATGTGGCTTAGTAGGAAGGTAACGAAGGAAATGAAAAATAAAAAGAAGGCATTTAAAGCTTTTAAATTTGATAAATCTGAGGCATCCTATAAAGCATATAGGGCAGCCAATAAAGCATGTAAAAATGCGATTAGATGGGCTAAACTAGAAAATGAAAAATAATAGCCAAAGAGAGCAAGACCAACCCTAAAAGATTCTTTAGGTACATAAATTCTAAAAAACCCAAGAGTGAAAATGTAGGTTCACTAAAATCTGAGTCAGGGCTATTGTTAACTGAAGATCAGGATAAGGCAGAAATTTTAAATGATTATTTTTCTTCAGTATTTATCAAAGAGAAACCTATAACAGGAGACATGAAATTCATTAATAAAAACTTACTAATACAAAGTGACTGGTTGACTCAGGACAAGGTTTTACAGAAATTAAACAATGTGAATGTTAATAAAGCCCCAGGGCCAGATGGAATTCACCCGCGAGTACTGAGAGAGCTATGTGTTGAAATATGTAAACCTCTGTTCTTAATCTTTCAAGATTCTTTTCTTTCAGGAATAGTACCAGAGGATTGGAGAAAAGCTGACGTGGTCCCTATATTTAAGAAAGGTTTAAAATTTGTGCCTGGGAATTATAGACCTGTGAGCTTAACATCTGTGGCTGGGAAAGTATTTGAGGGGTTACTAAGGGATAATATTCAGGAATTTATTGGGAGGTATAATTTAATTGGCAAAAATCAGCATGGTTTCATGAAACACAGATCATGTCAGACTAACCTAATTACGTTCTATGAGGAAGTAAGTAGAAGTATAGATCAGGGGGTCGCAGTGGATGTGATTTACTTAGATTTTGCCAAAGCTTTCGACACAGTTCCACACAAAAGGTTACTATTTAAATTAAGAAAAATTGGTCTATATGAAAATACTTGTTCTTGGATAGAAAACTGGCTAAAAGATAGGGTACAGAGAGTGGTCATAAATGGTACATTTTCAAGATAGACACCAGTGGTAAGTGGTGTCCCTCAGGGGTCTGTTATAGGACCAATACTATTCAATTTATTTATAAATGACCTTGAGATAGGCATTGAAAGTCATGTATCAGTGTTTGCAGATGACACAAAGCTAGGAAAAGTAATACAATGTGAGCAGGATGTTACTTCGCTGCAGAGGGATTTAGATAGATTGGGGGACTGGGCACTTAAATGGCAGATGAAATTTAATCTAGATAAATGCAAAGTTATGTACTTTGGAGTGAAGAACACACAAGCAATTTATACCCTAAATGGTACGGAGTTAGGGAAATCCAAGCAGGAGAAGGATTTGGGAATAATCATAGACTTCAAACTAAGTAACAATGTGCAATGTCAAACAGCAGCCGCCAAGGCCAGCAAAGTACTGGCATGCATTAAAAGGGGAGTTCACTCACGGGATGAAAACATAATTTTGCCTCTGTATAAATCAATGGTCAGGCCGCACCTTGAATATGCCGTGCAATTTTGGTCACCTGTCTTAAAAAAAGATATTATATCGCTAGAAAAAGTGCAGAGACGGGCAACTAAATTAATAAGGGGATGGAAGGGTTAAGTTATGAGGAAAGACTAACAAGCTTAAACCTGTTTAGTTTAGAGAAACGGCGCCTTAGAGGGGATCTGATAACCTTATATAAATATATACGGGGCCATTATCAACCATTGTCTGATAACCTATTCATTAACAAGTCTATACATAGGACAAGGGGTCATCCATTTAGACTGGAAGAAAGAAAATTTAGCTTAAAGCATAGGAAGGGTTATTTTACGGTGAGAACAATGAAGCTGTGGAATGCTCTGCCTGTTGAGGTGGTTGGGTCAGAGTCTGTACAGACTTTTAAAAAACGACTGGATGACTTCCTGCAGACACAGAATATTAAGGGTTATAATATTTAATATGTGGGTAAAAGCTTCTTGATCCAAGGAGAAATCTGACTGCCATTCTGGGGTCAAGAAGGAATTCTTTCTCAGTATGTTGCATATTTCAGACTGGGTTTTTTGCCTTCTTTTGGATCAACAGCAGTAGGTTATGTGGGAGAGGCTGAACCCGATGGACGCATGTCTTTTTTCAGCCTATATAACTATGTAACTATGTAACTATGTAGTGCTCTGCACCGGAGCAGCTCTGACATCTGATGCCTTGGACTGGCTAGTGCTACGGTTGGTCACAGAGGATGTTGTGCCTCGTGTTTGCTGTGCCTCCTCCTCCTCCTCACTTGATTCCTCAGTTCGATCTGGCACCCAGGTGGAGTCAGTGACCTCATCATCATTGTCATCTTCACCCCCTATCTCCTTGTCACTGGAGCCAACTTGGCAGTATGCTGCAGCTGCTGGGGCAACATGAGTGCCAGTTATTTGTGTGTCATCACTGGCACCCCCTTCCTCTAGGTTGATTATACTCCCTTCCTCAACCTCAGAGATTGAATCAGAGCACTGTACTTGCTGCGCATCCTCAAGCAGCATGTCACTCTCATTGTAGTCAAACAATTCAGCTGACTCCTCCATGTGTGATAGCGAGGCTATGGCAGGAGTAGCTGTGGACATGGAGGCTGCATTAGATGCTTTGGCAGCTGAGGTGGACTGTAAAGCACTACAAGCCTGGCTGGCAGAGGACTCGGAGGATGAGGATGGCCTGGTTAGCCAATTTACCAAATCCTCTGTATGTTGCTGCTGCTTAAGATGGCCAGCACCAGTTAGAAAGGACAAGCATGCCCCTGCAGAGGATGCACCACGTCCACCACGACCAGAGGCACAGCCTCCCGACACAGGGGCTGCTTGCCCTTTTATCTGTGTCTGGGAGCGTCTGCCTGTCCTTTTTGCTCTTTCAGACATGGTGAGTGATATATAGATTAAATATATACAGAACTCTGATGCAACTCTGGTATAAAGATTAAAGATTTAAAGAACTCTGGTATAACTCAGTGAGACACCCTGATAGCTGGCAGCCAGTGACGAGACACAGATTACAAGTCTCAGAAACATCTTATAAATCAGTGAGACCCCTTGATGGGTGGCAGTGAAACCTCCTATAAATCAGTGAGACCCCTTGATGGGTGGCAGTGAGAAGCCACAGATTACATGTCTCAGAACCCTCTTATAAATCAGTGAGACCCCCTGATGGGTGGCAGCCAGTGAGAACACACGGATTATAACAATTCCCAAATATTTTGTAGAAATTAGTGACCCCAAAATACTTGCTGGCAGTGACAAGAGACAGATCACCTCAATTCCCAGATATTTATTAAAAATGAGTGACCCCCCAAAATACTGCGTGGCACTGGCTGTGTGACAAGACACAGATCACCTCAAATCCCAAATGTTTTGTAGAAATTAGTGACCCCCAAAATACTGCGTGGCACTGGCTGTGTGACAAGACACACATCACCTAAATTCCCAGATATTTGGTAGAAATGAGACCCCCAGACCACCCCAGTAGCGTGGCAGACCGGCAGTAAGAACACACAACAACAATCTCCTATGAAATCTCCTCTCAAATGCGTGCTGAAGCGGTGCGTGGAAAACTTATATAGTGTGCTGCGGGACTTAGCTCTGTGAGCCCATGATTGGGCAAAATTTGCCCAATCAGGACTCTGAGCCGTGATTGGCATACTGTTGAACCTGTGGTCAGGTGCAAGGCTGTAGCCAATTACGAGCTTCAGGCCAGTGGGAAAGTGCATTGTGGGCCATTGTGATGCATTGTGGTCGAACTTGCTCCGAACAACCGGAAATGTTCTGAGTTTGCGATCTAACCGAACAGGCTAAGTTCGGTCTGAACTCCGAACCGTCCGAACCGAACATCTCATCCCTACTCACCTCGTCACAGCGCGCACATCCAACTGTGCTTAATGTGCGCACAGCCGACCAGTAGGGCTGTGTGCGCATCCGTGCTGTTGGATGTGTGCGCATCCTTTACGGCGACGGAGGAAACCGGTTTATATATAGAGATGAATAAATACCTGTCCCCGGTGGCCAGTAGCTGCATGATGTGCAGGTCACAGGGCTCTCTGGAATTGCAATGGGAGGGCTGAGGTGAAAGAAAAAAAATCTATAAAAACGTAACTTTTACGTTTATTTATACTGGCAAAACAAATATCCAACTGTGTTTATCCAGTACAATTCCTTCCTTTTAAGCATTTTCTCTGTATCCCCACCTCGTGATAATTTCGGTACTTCGACAATCACTTGGAAATGTAGTTGGGAGATATCGTGTCCGACCTCTACAAAACATTGTGGGACCGGAAGTTCAATTTTTTTAGTTCTGATATCTGATTTATGTTTAATAAATCTATTCTTTACTTTTTCCGTGGTCTCTCCAATGTAAATCAATCCACAGGGGCACTTCAACAGGTTCACCACAAAAGTGGAGTTGCAGGTGAAGTATCCCTTAATCCTGAAACCATGTCCTGAATGGGGGTGTGTGAAAGAATCACCCTGAATGACCGTGTTACAACAGGAACAGCTCAAACACGGGAAGGTACCATTCCTGGGCCTACCAAAAAAGTGCGTACCCCCTGGATCATGTTTGAATTCTGCTCGCACAAGTGTATCTCTTATTGATCTCCCGCTTTTAAATGACAGGGGTATTTTGAAATTCTATCACATCTGGATGTGCATCCCTCAAGATGTACCAGTATTTTGATAAAATTCTGTTTACTTGGTTGGTGTGAGTTCCATACTTAAATACAAAGGCAATTCTACCAAGATTTTGACTGATTACGGGGCCTCACCTGTGCTTGATTAATCTTAGCCAATTCTCGTTTAAGTATTTTATTTGGGTATCCTCTGGCCCTAAACCTGTCAACCATTTCTTCAAGTCTTCTCTCCCTGTTTTCTGGTAGACTCACCACCCTATCATCCCGCAAGAGTTGACTTCTGGGGAGTGAGTCCAATAGTGTAACAGGTGTGCACTGTCATATCTAAGCAATGAATTCCTATCTGTTGGCTTCCGGAAAAGATCCGTCATTAATTTCCCCTCTCTCTTGACCACCAAAGTATCTAGAAAGCTTATTTGTGTCATACTATATGACATTGTGAATTTATTTATGCTGGTTTGAATTTGGAATCGAGGAGCAAGGATTTCCTTCCTTTTTTACCCATCTTTTTGTGAGTAGCATCTGGGTTTTATTGTCTACGGGGTATCTAAGATGGCAGCCCCCTCTGATGATATCAGCTGGCATGTCGGAAATTTGCCGCTCTTGCCTCATCCGGCCGCACCCTGCCTCTGACCCACTTGCAGTGAGGAATCCACGTGGATAGGAGGCGAGATGAGGCCAGAGCGGAGCTCCTCTAACCCGGCCCTGCACATTCACTCTGCAACCGCAGGATTCACCTCGGGCTTGCTGCTCCCCACACACCTCATGTGGAGATCGAGCTGAGCCTGCTGCCCTCAAACGGAGTCTGACTGCGAGTGGCTACTGAGCTCTCTGTAATCCATGTGACAGGGGGAGTGGCTGAGCCATGGATAGACTGAGACTCTGCAACTTGCAATGCACCACAGTGCAAGGGACCTGAGAGAGACACTGGGCAGTGAATGCCTCACAGCAGGGGGGTGTCTGGTTTCTGAGACCTTTGGGTTCGCTGAGTTTCATGAGGGTGAGACAGTGATATACAGGGAGAGTGTACCTAGGCTTTCCAGACCTAACGTTTGTGTGTGAGGTTAATATGAGGTCAGATGTAATCAATGCTCTGTATTGTAATCCTTTTCATGCCTTGCCCAGCCCCCGTGGATACGCCCTGTGCTTTAGTGTCACTTTTTGGCCCCACGGGTGTGTCCCCACAGCTCTGTTGTAAAGCCTGGGCTCAATGAATGAAGTGCTGCTGGTTGGATGTCATTGTGTTCTCAGGGAGAGACAGCTGCTTGGAGGGGAAGAGGGGCTGAGTTGGTTCAATGTGCCATAGCATTACCAGACTGATTGCAGCTTGGCTGGGAGGCTCCAGCATCCCATTCCCCAGTATCCCAACCATGGTGCACTCCACAATCATCCATCTTGCTGCTGTGGGGCCCCTGTGCTGCTGTCAGTTTGCCTCTTGAGCTGAGGTGGAAACACCCAGGGCACTGATTTGTCACTTAGGAGCAATAATGAGAGCCTGAGCTCGCTGTGTTACCATTCCCTGTAACCCAGTAGTGTGAGGTACTGGTACCAAGTATCTTGTGCCAAGCGCTGCTCCGAGTGGCGACAGTCGCTGCTCACACCATAGGATTTTATTGAGTGTAGCTATAGGAGCTGTGAGAGATTTCGTGATGCGCTTGTTCTGGTGGAAGGACACCAAGGAACTGTCACGCCGCCTCGTGGCAGGCCGCCAGCCAGGACTCTCACCTCGGGCAGCGGCTGGTGCCGGGCAGGTGGTGCTGCGGCGTTCCCTGCGGTCCGTACGCGGGCTTGGAGCATCCCCAAGTCCTGCGCCGCCTCCTGCGAGCTCTGCCGCGTCTGCTCAGATGGGTCGGCGCAGCCATGCCGTTCCGTCCACCTTGGGCATGGCGGCTGTCACGGTGGCTCAGGGGATGGGGCGCCTGGCAGCAGCTTCCTCGCTGCTCGCTGGCCAGGCGCCGAATGTAAGCGCTTCCGGGCCCGCTCACGTGGGACGCCGAGGGGCGGGGCCTGGCGCTGTGACGCGGACCCGCCGGGTTTAAAGCCCAGTCTCTCCCATACGCCGGTGCCCTGACGTGGTATTCACCTCCCGCAGAGCTCTTGTGATTTTTGGCTATCTCCTGTGTATGACCCTTGGCATTGGCAAACGAACCCTCCTGTGTGTGACCCTTGGCATTGGCAAACGAACCCTCCTGTGTATGACCCTTGGCATTGGCAAACGAACCCTCCTGTGTATGACTCCTGGTATTGGCATTTACTCTGCTCTAGGTTCTGCCCTTAACGTTGGTACTGAGGTCAGTCTATGTGGCACCCTAAGCACGCATCAGATTACCTCTGCTATTACTAAAGTCCTAGGGAGGACTTGTGATCTGTTCTGTACCCCTGTCTGGTATTTCCCTTTCTTTATCTGTTACCTGCTTCATTGTCTACATAGCATTGCCGACCATTCAAGGATCGGAAGAGTAGTAGAAAGGGAGCTACAGAAAGAGATATATATCTTGGTAGTCAGAAGGATTCGTGACGATACTCTATTCCATACCTCTGTCTGGTGTTACCCCTTGTCTATCTATTGTCTGGTTAATTGTCTTTCTAGTTTCGCCGACCATTCAAGGATCGGAAGGGTAGAGAGCGGTCTGCGTAAAGGGACCACACTTTTGGTAATCAGAGGGATCCGTGACATTACGTCAGGGCCATGGATCCCGCAGACCTCTCTAACCAGCTGGCACGTATCGCAGCCAGACAAGAGGAACAAGACCATAGGATGGACCAGATTTCTCTCGCTCTGCAAACCCTGTTAAATCGGTCCAATACAGGTATCACAAACCCTCCAGATCCAGTGTTACCTAGGGTCAGTCCCGTCCCCCTGAAGGACATAGGCTTAGTATGAAGGCACCCCTACGCTATGATGGTACACCAAGCCTATGTCGGGGGTTTTTGACTCAACTCGAGATTTTGTTTGAGAACAATCCAGGTTCTTGTATGTCTGATAAAGCCAAAGTAGGATATCTGATTAATCATTTAACAGAAAAAGCTTTATTGTGGGCTACGCCGTTGTGGGAAAATAAGAAACCCATCATTTATGACTATGAGGGTTTTACCTCTGAGTTAAAACGTACCTTTGATCCCTCTAGAAGGGCTACCAATGCGGGTAGGTCCTTGTTTCACATCAAACAAGGTAATAAGAGGGTCGCCGATTATGCCATAGAGTTTAAGACTTTGGTTTCTGAAGTACTTTGGCCGAACGACGTTTTAACCTTAGCCTTTACCGAAGGCTTGAACGAGGCTTTTATGTTTGAACTGGCTCCCTTAAAATTACCAGAAAGTCTGGACCACCTGATAGATTTCTGTATAGCCATGGACGATCAAATCAGGGAAAGGAGACATCCCAGAGATAGACCCAGAAGGGTCTTGCCTCCTTTACCCTCGTTACCCAGACACCCCAGTACATCAGGTGGTTCGGAGAATGTAAAAACAGATTTACCGGTCGTTGAACCCATGCAAATAGGAAGACAGGTATTTCAGAAGCAGAAAAAGCTCACAGAAGAGAAAAGGGGCTCTGCTTTTATTGTGCAGGGGCAGATCACTTCCGCCTTCAATGTCCTCAGAGACCCAGGGTTGGCAGGGCTGAACATAGCAGAGTGGGATTCAGAACAGGAGACACCCAGGTTGTCGGTTCTCTGTGTGCCTCCTTTGTGGATAATGAAAAGAAAAAATCCAGGATTCTGTTACCGGTCTCCCTAACCTGGGAGGGGGTTCACCTCAAGACTGAGGCGTTTTTGGACTCTGGGGCCTCAGGCAATTTTATGGATAAGAATTTTGCTGCCAAAAACCTCATACCACTGGTTCTCAGGGAAAGACCTCTAAGGGTGGAGGCCATAGATGGTAACCCCCTGGCATGTCCACATATCACTCACGATACAGTCGATGTATGTATGAAAGTAGGAGTGTTACACCAGGAGACAATAAGATTTCAAATCATTGAATCACCCTCATGTCCTGTCGTCCTTGGGTTTCCATGGCTAACAGAGCACAACCCAGTAGTCGATTGGGTCCAGAGAGACATAAAATGTTGGGGTCAGAGTTGTCAGTCTAAGTGCCTAGGCACAGTTAATGTGATTGGTAGCCTCAATATTGCCACAGCCCCTCCTTTGTCCACGGAGGTTCCGGAATGTTACCTGGCATTAAAGGAGGTGTTCTCTAAAGCCAGGACTGAGGTCCTACCACCACATCGTCCATATGACTGTGCCATTGACTTGCTCCCCGGTACGATGCCTCCTAGGGGTCACGTATACCCTTTGTCACAAAGGGAAGAACGACATTATGGAGGAATATATAAGGGAGAATCTGGAACGAGGATTCATTAGACGGTCCTCCTCTCCAGCAGGAGCAGGTTTCTTTTTTGTTTCCAAGAAAAGGGAGATCTGCGACCTTGCATCGACTATAGGGGTTTAAATAGGATCACTATAAGAAATGCATATCCCATACCTCTCATAACAGAATTGTTTGACCGATTAAAAGGGGCTCGTGTCTATACGAAGCTTGATTTACGCGGAGCGTACAACCTGGTCAGGGTTAAAAAGGGAGACGAATGGAAAACGGCTTTTAATACACGTAGCGGGCATTACGAATACCTGGTGATGCCTTTTGGGTTGTGTAATGCGCCAGCCGTCTTTCAGGACCTTATAAATGACACTCTAAGGGACTTTCTGCAAGAATTCGTCATAGTATATCTGGATGATATCCTGATATACTCTCCTGATGTGGACACTCATCATGTCCACGTGAAACAAGTGTTGAAAAAATTATTGAAGGCTGGATTGTACTGTAAGCTAGAAAAATGTCTATTCGACATAGTAACTGTGCAATTCCTTGGTTATATTATAACTCCTGGGGGTTTTCAAATGGATCCTAAGAAGCTCTCAGCTATTCTTGACTGGCCTCTACCCCAAGGACTTAAAGCCATTCAGAGGTTTCTGGGGTTTACGAACTATTACGAAGGTTCATTAAAGATTTTTCGGCCTTGGTGGCCCCCCTCACGGCTATGACAAAGAAAGGGTGGGAAATCAGAAATGGACACCTCAAGCCACTCAAGCCTTTGAGGCACTAAAGCAAGCCTTTACTACTGCCCCTGTTCTCCGGCATCCAGATCCGGCTCTGCCTTTCCAATTAGAAGTTGACGCCTCCGAACTAGGTCTTGGTGCAGTCTTGTCCCAAAGGGAGGCTCCTGACAAACCCTTGCATCCATGCGGCTTCTATTCTCGGAAGTTGTCCCCGGCAGAGAAGAACTATGACATTGGAAATAGAGAATTGTTAGCAGTCATCGCGGCCTTGGCCGAATGGAGATACTTATTAGAAGGGTCTAAGGACCCCATTGTTATCATAACCGACCATAAGAATCTCACGTACATTGGAGATGCCAAACGTTTAAACTCCAGACAAGCGAGATGGTCATTGTTTCTTTCAAGTTTTAATTTCGTACTTACCTATAGACCTGGGTCCAGAAACATCAAAGCAGACGCATTGTCGAGACAGTATGAGTCTTATGAACATAATATCCAAGATCAGCATCCCATTGTACCCCAGGAGAGGATTATAGCCGCTACCACGATTAGTGTTTCGTCTCCTCTAATGAAAAGGTTGCAGACCGTCCAGGGCGCAGCTCCTGGGGAAAACCTCCTGCGAAACTCTTTGTACCTGAGAACGAAAGAGAAGAGGTACTTAACATCTATCATGACAATAAACTTCCGGGCATATGGGTATCACCAAGACTGTGTCTAGTATCAGTAAACTCCTCTGGTGGCCCACATTGCGCCGAGATGTCAAAGATTACATTGCCGTGTGCGAAGTGTGCACAAGGCAGAAAAGTCCCAAACAGCACCCATTGGCTTACTCCAGCCTTTGCCGATCCCCGAACGACCCTGGTCACATGTAGCCATGGATTTTATCGTAGAGTTACCTGAGTCAAGAGGGAATACAGTGATACTTACGATCATAGATCGATTTTCCAAGATGGGTCACTATGTTCCTCTTCAGAAACTACCTTCGGCAGCTGAACTGGTGCCCATATTCATTGCCAATGTGGTCCGCATTCACGGTGTCCCTCGGGAGATAGTCTCTGATAGGGGGACCCAATTCATCTCAGGATTCTGGAGAGGGTTTTGTAAGAACGTGGGGATAGACCTCTCTTTCTCTTCGGCCTATCACCCCCAGACCAACGGAGCAGCAGAACGAGCAAACCAAAACGTAGAGAAATATCTCAGGTGCTTCATCTCAGAACAACAAGATAACTGGTCAGATCTGCTACCGTGGGCAGAATATGCTATTAACAGCGCAGTAAGTGAATCCACAGGTCATTCTCCTTTCTTCACTGTTTATGGCTTTGATCCTCCCGTGCTCCCCGCCACGTTTCCTGATTCCACGATTCCTGCTTTAGATAAACAACTGGCATCATTGAAAGAGACTTGGGGGAGAGTGAGACGGGCACTGGAGGAAAGCAGTGCCATCCAGAAAACTAAGGCCGACAGACACAGGAGGCAGGCACCAGTGTATCAAGTTGGGGACAGGGTTTGGCTGTCTTCACGTAACATCAAGCTCTTAGTGCCTTCCATGAAGTTGGCTCCTAGGTATATCGGTCCCTATAAGATACTACGGCGACTCAACCCTGTCTCCTATGCTTTGGCGTTACCCCCCCATTTTAAAATACACAATGTATTCCATGTAAACCTTTTGAAGCCGCTGTTATGTAACCGGTACACCAAAGTCCATGCTCCACCGCCTCCTGTCTCTGTGGAGGGCGAGGAGGAATTCGAAGTTCAGGCCATTCTGGGTGCCAGGCTGTCTAGGGGGTCCTTGCAGTATTTGGTCGATTGGGTGGGGTACGGTCCGGAGGATCGTTCTTGGTACCGGCTGCGGAAGTCCATGCTCCTAGGCTAGTGAAGGCCTTCTATTTAGCGCATCCCCGTGCCCCTGGGGGTCGTCCAGTGGCCGCCCCTGGAGGGGGGGTTCTGTCACGGTGGCTCAGGGGATGGGGCGCCTGGCAGCAGCTTCCTCGCTGCTCGCTGGCCAGGCGCCGAATGTAAGCGCTTCCGGGCCCGCTCACGTGGGACGCCGAGGGGCGGGGCCTGGCGCTGTGACGCGGACCCGCCGGGTTTAAAGCCCAGTCTCTCCCATACGCCGGTGCCCTGACGTGGTATTCACCTCCCGCAGAGCTCTTGTGATTTTTGGCTATCTCCTGTGTATGACCCTTGGCATTGGCAAACGAACCCTCCTGTGTGTGACCCTTGGCATGGCAAACGAACCCTCCTGTGTTATGACCCTTGGCATTGGCAAACGAACCCTCCTGTGTATGACTCCTGGTATTGGCATTTACTCTGCTCTAGGTTCTGCCCTTAACGTTGGTACTGAGGTCAGTCTATGTGGCACCCTAAGCACGCATCAGATTACCTCTGCTATTACTAAAGTCCTAGGGAGGACTTGTGATCTGTTCTGTACCCCTGTCTGGTATTTCCCTTTCTTTATCTGTTACCTGCTTCATTGTCTACATAGCATTGCCGACCATTCAAGGATCGGAAGAGTAGAAAGGGAGCTACAGAAAGAGATATATATCTTGGTAGTCAGAAGGATTCGTGACGATACTCTATTCCATACCTCTGTCTGGTGTTACCCCTGTCTATCTATTGTCTGGTTAATTGTCTTTCTAGTTTCGCCGACCATTCAAGGATCGGAAGGGTAGAGAGCGGTCTGCGTAAAGGGACCACACTTTTGGTAATCAGAGGGATCCGTGACAGCGGCGATCGGCGTCTGATGTCACGGGGGCGGGCGCATGGACCTGGGTGGGTGGTGCAGCCTCAGGATGAGGGCCCTCAGTCCCAGCGGACTAGATGGGGAACTGCACCAGCCGCTTCCAGTCCCCTGATTATCTGCCTCAGTGGGGTGAGTTGATTGGTGGAGGATGCACACTCGGGGAGGGGCTAGACAACCTCTGCACCTATATAAGGGTTTTTTGGTCAGTCCATCATTGCTTCAGCGTTGTATCACTCCTGCCAGTGTTACTCTTAGAAGCTTTATTCCATGATTATTCTGTGTATCAGTTCCTGGCTCTGTACCCGACCACTCTTGATCTGCCATTTGTCCCTGACCTCGATCGTGAACCTGACTACGTCTCTTGGCTTATCCTTTGGTACCGCGATATTCAACCTTCTACCTAAACTCTGCACCTGGGTTCTTCATTCCCGCCGAGCACCCCTGACAGGAACTATCTCTGTCTTATTTTTTTGATTACTTTCCGATTACATCACGATGATATGACGTCTCACCATCAGAACTGCTGGAGAGTTCTCCGCAGGGTCCCCAGAGTGTGGGAAAAGCCACCCCAAAACTGCTGAATGAAGAAATTCCCCAACTCTCGCTTTCAAGATTCCTCCCAATTTGTCCCCTTTCTATGGAACTCCCTCCCCCGCAACATCAGACTCTCTCCATCTCTCCAGTCTTTCAAGAAGTCTCTGAAAACAAATTACTTCAGAAAAGCCAGTCCGCTCACTCCATGATCCCTCACTGTACATTCTTGCACCATCTTCCCACCCAGCCAACTATCACCCCGCTACTTCCTTTTCTCTATTTACCCTCACCTAGTGTGTCACCAGTCTCGCCTTAGATTGTAAACTCTTTATCAGGGTCCTCTCTCCTATTGTTCTGTGTGTTTAACTTGTATGTATATTTGTTATTCTGTCTCACCCATTGTACAGCGCTACAGAACTTGTTAGTGCTTTATAAATACCTGTAACTGTAACTGCGCACACACACAGCACCACACATATTTCAACGATACCTCATCCTGCTTCTGCTCAGAGTGACTGCAGCAGCAGGCCCGGCGCCACTCCGGCCTCGGCTCGTAACCTGCAACTGCAAGTACGCCACCCATGTTTATTTATTTATTTATTTATTTGCAAAGGATTTTACCAGGAAGGATACATTGAGATTTCTCTCGTTTTCAAGTATGTCCTGGGTTCGAGAACATTGAAGTGTTACAGTTACAGAAATACAAAGTAATAAAATGCAAGAAATTAAAAACAAAACACAAAAATACAGATTAACATATCATGGGAAGGGCTAAAACCTTGGGTTAATTAGGGTGATTTGCAAAGTGGAAGCAGCTGGAAAGTAAGCTACAAATGTCAGACCAGCACTGGGTGGGTGGATGGATGGGGAGGGAGGGAGGGACAGCAGAGTCCAAACGCAAGCGCTGTGGCAGTGGGTGATATGAACTAGCTTCAGGTCTTTTTAAAATGCAGAGTCCAAACGCAAGCGCTGTGGCAGTGGGTGATATGAACTAGATTCAGGTCTGTAGGAGAAAGAGGTCATTGAGTTAGGGCATGTGGTCTGTTGAGGGAAAGCATATTTTACGACATGGGGGAGGGGCAACCATTTGAGAGCATTTGTTTAAAAAAGCAGAGTATACATTCAACATGAAAAGAAACAAAAAACAAACAGCCAAAATATTAATAGATAGATGCAAGCATAAAATATTAACAGTAGGATTAAAGTTGAGATTGTGGATTAGAATTGCAGATGACATGTTGATCGCTGGTACCTTTTTAAAATGCAGAGTCCAAACGCAAGCGCTGTGGCAGTGGGTGATATGCCATGTGTGTGTGTAAATGTGTATTTATATAATCTCCCTTCTCCTATGACTTATTTTTTTTGGCAATGGAGTAATAGCTTTAGGGTTGATTGGGGAATTGTATTTTTGGTTCAAAACCTCTTTTTTCATGTGAAAAAATACAATTCCCCAGTTAACACTAAATCTAACAGGGTTATTCAGATAGAGGTGAAAACCAGGAGAACAGGAGAACTTTTGGAGAGGTGAAAATTCTAGGTCAATATTAGGGATGAGCCGAACACCCCCTCGGCGCATGTCATTGGCTGCAAGGGGACGGTCAACGGCACATACAGACTGGTGGGCGGGGTGAATGAAGCTGTAACGGGTGCTATGGCGCTCACCCTGGTGTAGCAAATTAGGATCTTAATATACAGATTCGTCTGGTACAAAATCTCAAAGCAAGGAGGACTGTAAGACCTGATATCCCAAGCCAGGGAGGAAGTACACAATCCTGAATAACACTTAAGCTCAATCGGTTTCGAGACCAAGAGATTGCTTAGTGTAAACACGTAAACGTTATTCACATAGTTGCATCGCCTGGAAACATGCGCATGACTAGGTACAAAATAGGTGTAATCAAATTTACATTTGTTTTCTAACAAGTATTTACCATGGTAGGTGAATTGTGCAGCCTGCAGGGCAGTCACGAAATCAATGAACATGGTGTTAAGGCTGTAACCAGAAAGTGCATACAACAGATCACTGGAGCGATGCTTAGGTCTCACAAATTGGCAGATACTCACAATCGGCTGCCTTGTGATTAGGACTCAAACCAGATTGTTTCATCAACAGAGACCATGGGCGAGAGATGAGTTTGCCAAGGTGGTGGGCAGAACTCCAAACAGCAAACATGCAGTTAAACATAAATATAAACACAGAACCGCTAGATAAAACACCAAGAGAATCGTCACAAGGAATATCCGGGTCAGAAATGTAATACAGGGTCCCCGTACAAGCAGGTCGGCAACCGGGAAATCAATCAGTAAGAATAAACACAGCAGGCGATGCGGGAACTTTACTCCACGTCAGAACGACGAGCAGATACTCGTGCCCTGCTTTAAACCCGGCAGCTCCTCGTGACTAGGGATGAGCCGAACACCCCCGCATTCGAACTCGAACAATTTCAAAAGTTCGAACGCAAACACGAACCGAACTCAATGCAAGTCAAGGGGACTCGAAAGTTCGAATTTTTGAGTGCCCTCCAAGAGGGCATATATGCAAGATATTTGCCATAAAAAGGTGTAGTGCCCTGGGGGACAGGAAACAAGAACAAAAAGTTTTTAAAAAAATGTTTTTAAAAGGAACAGTGAGTTTTCCATGAAATAAAGGTTAAAAAGAAAACCAAAAAATTCCTTCAAATATCGTCCCTAGGAGGTCCCCATAACCTGCTCGTGAAGTGGCGGATTTGTAGGATGTATAGAAACATTTAAAAACAAAAAAATGACGTTTCAAATTACGGTAAATGGTTTTCCTTTAATCTATTCATAAACAACTGCTTTGGGCGGCAGTCTGTATGAAAAGAAGAGACGTTTTAGGACACGCAGAACAAGTTTAGTGATTTTTTTGGCTAAATTATGGTGAAACTTATGCAGGCTTTGGATGAAAGTAGCAATAGGTGCTTTAAAATTGTGCCTTTAGTGTCAGCAACAGTGCCGTCACACCGTAACACATCTGTGGTATTGTGGAAGAGTGCAGGGTTGGACCTTGCGGTCCAATGTTAAAATGATATGAATCTGGTAATATAGGCGTCAGTGGCAGTGCACCCAAATATTATGCCTTTGGTGGCAGCAAGTGCCTTCACACTGTAACCCTTTTGTGGTATTGTGAAAGAGTGCAGGGTTGGACCCTGCGGTCCAATATTAAAATGATATAAATCTGGTAATATAGGCGTCAGTGGCAGTGCACCCGAATATTGTGCCTTTGGTGGCAGCAAGTGCCTTCACACCGTAACCCCTTTGTGGTATTGTGGAAGAGTGTAGTGGTGGAGGTTTTGTGAATGCAGAAGAGATCCCTGATCTATTCCGTTACGTCAGCATCAGGGGATTGATAGCTGCTGATCCAGGACTGATTCATTTTTATAAATGTCAGCCGCTCTACAGAGTAGGTGGACAGACGCACACTTTTGTCTGTGACAAAACCTCCAGCGGCACTGAACGTCCTTTCAGAAAGCACGCTGGATGAAGGGCAACCTAGTAGCTGCATAGCATATTGGCTAAGTTCTGGCCAGTGATCCAATCTCAACACCCGATAAGCCAGTGGATCATCTGCTGGAAAGGTATCCAGATCTGCCCTTGCCCCTAGGTAGTCCTGCACCATATGGTGAAGACGCTGGCAATAGGTGCCTACATTTGACGTCCCTGGGCATCGTGGACTAAAAAAAATTGGAAAAGGCATCAGTCAAGCGGCCCCTTTCACTGCTCTTCCTCTGATCAACCACAGCCTCAGAAGCACCTGTGTCATCACTTGGTAACCTACCAGTGCCTGGAAAGGTGTTACACAAGTGTCGCTTTAGAGCGTGCTGAAGTTTTTTCATCCTATGCTCCCACTGTGCGGGCAGGATGAGCTCTGCAACTTTACCCTTGTATCGTGAATCAAGAAGGCTTGCTAACCAGTAATGATCCCTCTCCTTGATAGCACGAATCCTGGGGTCCTTTAACTGGCTTTGTAGGATAAGGGAGCCCATGCAGCATCATGCACTTCCTCCTCCCAGCCACGTACTAGTCCTTGGGTTTCTGGGCACACAAAATCCTCCCTTGAGGAATCCCCACCTCAATGTCCCCACTATCTAAATATTCCTCCTCCTCCTGTCTGATCTGAGGACCCGCAGGAATGCTGTCTGCGTAAGGACTGGGGCCTTGAGAGCTAGGGAAGGCCTCCTCTTCCTCCTGCTGCTCTGCCTCTAGTGCCACAACTATAATTCCCCGCAGAGTGCCCTCCAGCAGGAACACTAAAGGAATTGTCACTGATGCATGCACTGTCCCTGCTCACCATCCTCGTTGCCTCCTCAAATGGTGACAGTACAGTGCATGCATACTTGGTCATCAGCCACTACGGGAGGGAAAAAAAACAAGTTGATCTGAACCTGTCCTTGTGCCATACTCACACAGGTACTCGTTGATGGCCCTCTGCTGCTTGTGCAGACGCTGCAGCATTGCTAATGTCGAGTTCCACCTGGTGGGCATGTCACAGATCAGACGGTTTGTGGGAAGGTGAAATTCTCTTAGAATTTCTGCCAGGCGAACACTTGCTGGTAATGACCGTCTGAAGTGGCTGCAGACTTTTCTGGCATGGCTGAAAAGCTCTGCCAGCCCTGGGTACCTGGTTAGGAAACGCTGTACCTCCAGATTTAGGACGTGTGCTAGGCATGGTACATGCGTCAGCTTACCCTGGCATAGGGCGGAGAGAAGGTTGCTGCCATTATCACAAACGACCATTCCCAGCAGAAGCTGGCGTGGTGTTAATAACCATCTCTGCACCTGCCCCTGCAGAGCTGACAGAATTTCTGGCCCAGTGTGGCTCCTGTCCCCTAAACAAGCCAGCTCAAGCACAGTATGGCATCTTTTTGCTTGAGCCATTGCGTAGCCCCTGTCACACGTTGGTTTAACTGCCTCTTCACCAGAGACAGAGAAGGAGGAAGAGGGAGAGGTGATGGTGGAGCAGACAGACCTCATACAAGCAGCTTTCTGGAGGAGTGGTGGATGAACAAGCTCCAGCACAGAGCCCCGTCTGGGATCCCTCCCAGCTGCAATCAGAGTTACCCAGTGTGCCGTGAAGGAAATGTAACGGCCCTGTCCATGCTTGCTGGACCACGTGCATCTAAAGTCACATGCACCTTGCTGCTGACAGCCTTTCCCAATGACGCGATAACATGGTCTTCCACATGCTGGTATAGTGCTGGAATGGCCGTCCGTAAAAAGTAATTTCATTTTGGAACCTGCCACTGTGGTACAGCACATTCAGCAAATTCGCGGAAGGAAGCAGAGTCCACCAGCTGGAGAGGCAGCAGCTGCAATGCGAGTAATTTTGCTAAGCTGCCATTTAGACGCTGTGCTTGGGGATGGTTGGGACTATAGTTTTTTCTTACGCTGCAGCAACTGGGGCAGTGTAATCTGACTGCGTAAATCTTCAGATGATGGGATGCTGTCACATTGTGAGGAAGGACCTGGTACATCCATTACTGTAGCATCATCCCTGTCAGTGGAGGTTGGAGTCAACTACAAAAATTGGAGATATACAGAACTCTGATTCAACTCTGGTATAAAGATTAAAGATTTCCAGAACTCTGGTATAACTCAGTGAGACACAGACACAGATTACAATTCCCAGAAACCTCCTATTAATCAGTGAGACCCCCTGATGGGTGGCAGTGACAAGACCCAAATTACAATTCCCAGGAACCTCCTATAAATCAGTGAGCCCCCATGATGGGTGGCAGTGTGACAAGACACAGATTACAATTCGCATAATTCTTCTAGAAGTATGTGGGACCCCCATGATTGGTGGCTGTGAGAACACACAGATTACAACAATTCCCAGATATCTTGTAGAAGTGAGACCCCCACAATTGCTGCTGGCAGTGAGAACAAAGATTAGAACAATTCCCAGAGATTTTGTAGAAATGAGACCCCCAAAATAGTTGCTGGCAGTGAGAACAAAGATTAGAACAATTCCCAGATATTTTTTAGAAGTGAGAACCCCCCCCCCCCAATAGCTGGTGGCAGACTGGCAGTGAGAACACACACTAACACAACAATCTCCTCTCAAACAACATGTGCTGGGGCTGTGTGAAGCCTTATATAGTGTGCTGCGGGACTTAGCTCTGTGAGCCCATGATTGGGCAAAATTTGCCCAATCAGGACTCTGAGCCGTAATTGGCATAGTCTTGCACCTGTCTTGCACCTAAACTGTGGTCAAGTGCAGGCTGTAGCCAATTACAAGCTTCAGGCCAGTGGAAAAGTGCATTGTGGTGCATTGTGGGCGAACACGCAGAAATGTCCGGAGTTCGCGACCATGCGAACGGGAAATGTTCGAATCGAACTCCGAACAGATCGAACCCAACAGCTCATCCCTAGTCAAAATAGCCAAACCAGAAAAATTCTCCCATTTATCTCACTTTCCAAATCGGCTATTTTAACCTAGAATTTTCACTTCTCCAGTCATTCTCCTGGTTTTTGCCTCTCTTTGAATAACCCTGTAAGTGTGTAGGAGGGCTGGTGGGTTTACATGTCTCTGGGGTCTGATGTCTGGGTTTACATATATCTGGGGCCTCATGTTTAAGTTTCGCCTAAGGCCTCACAAAGTCTAGAGCCACCTCTGCCTTTGGGATGAATTAGAGTGGAGACTGAGAGCCAGGCCTTCTCGTCCAACAACAGTGTGTGACCTCAAAAATGCGCTTCTGGAAGAATGGTCAAAAATTCCCATAAACACACTCCTAAACCTTGTGGACAACCTTCCCAGAAGAGTTGAAGCTGTTATAGCTGCAAAGGGTGGAGCGATGTCATATTGAACCCTATGGATTAGGAATGGGATGTCACTTAAATTCATATGCGAGTCAAGGCAGGTGAGCCAATACTTTTGGCAATATAGTGTATACATTCTCACTCCCTCCCACTGAAAATGCGATAGGGCTTTATAGCAGTGGAGGGGGAGGCCGCCAGCACTGAAAAGGCCTCTCTCACCTCTCATCACAGGGATTCTGAGGACAGACCCAGGGCAGCTCTGGGGAAGGAAATCACTTCACAGAATGATGTCATGCGGGATTCTGCATCTCTGGGGGAGTGTTTCCTGCTGGGAAGCCCTAAATCCCTCCCCAGGGAAACACATAATGTGGCATGCTGCAGCTCTGGGGAGTGTGTCCTGCTGTGCAGCCCTAAATCCCTCCCCAGAGAAACATGTCATGTGGCATGCCGCAGCACTGACAGCAATCAGGAAGCTCATATGGATTGCTTTACAAGGGTCTTATGAAAAAACTCTCTGTCAGCGGTTTGATAACACAATGTATGGGCAGATTTGGGGGATCTTTCAAATGAGCTAAAGTTGTTTTGGGCACGATTGGTGCAATTTAAATGATCTTTCTTTTTATGTCCTGTCAGAATTCTATAAATAAAGCAATAGTTTAAATTTGCATTCGTATTTCCACTCTCCACACCTTGTACATATTTTGGAGAACCTGTTGCTGCATTTTGCTAAGCAATTTTAATAAACTTTGAAAAAAAAAACCAATTTCTTAGTTTGCATTTTGGCGCCTTGAGTTTTATAAATAATATGACTATGTATAAACTATAAAACCAGGGCCGGTGCAAGGGTTTCTACCACCCTAGGCACAATACATTTTGCCACCCCCGACACCCCAGCGTCTCCCAACAAATATCTGTTATCCTAATATTTCTCATATTCTTAACATTTCTAGCTCTCCCATTTCATCCACCTTTAATATCTCTCTGCTAATCTCTTCCCACCCACTCACCTATTTCCCTAACCCCCTATTGTCTCTCTCCCCCACCACGCAAGCAGAGGGCATTTACCATCAGAGAGCTCTCATGTGTGCCGTTATATTAGCCCAGAGCAACTCCCCCTTAAGGGCAACTAATTGGCCTAATGGATGCACCATCCTTTATAAAAACATTGAACCTGCTCCCGGCGTGGGAAATGAGAAGGTGAGTAATGGCAGCGGCATTGTTCACTTTATGTGTGAAAAGCAGACAATGCCACTACATTCGAAAATAAAGTTACATTTTATACGGTCAAGTTTGGTATTAATGGATGGGCCAGACTGTTGACCTTTTCAGGGATACTTTGTTTAGGGAATTAGCCATCTTCTCCTCTAAAGGTATTTTTGCTGGGTGACCACAGTTTCTGGCATCATCGTGTCCTTGTGCAATGACGTCAGTGTGTGGGGGCAGTCTCTCCCTGAGGACAAGGTGGTGATCAGATGCATTTCAGAAAGACAAGATGCACTGCACACGTCATCCTCATTTGGGAGTGACGTCTGACAACGCTCCCAGTTTCCTCCCCAACAAATGGATTAAATGGCCTTTTAATGGTTACTCCATGTACGCAGTGAATTGTCGTCATTGAACATTAGAACCTGTTCAGGGACTTGCTGGGTTACTTGTGGAATCTAGGGCAGAATATCTTCACTAACTCTAGGCTCCATTTGAGGAAATACTTAACTGCAATGTAAAGAAGATGACGTAAAATGTTCACACCCTGTGTGTGGAATGTGGTAAAACTCACTATATGTAATGTGAAAAAAGAAGAATTACGTTTCATTTCTCATTCCAGCTTCCAGCAATGGCATCTGTCAGATGAGGTGACCTGCGCCATCTGCCTGAACATTTATATAGATCCTGTGACGCTGCCGTGTGGACAGAGCTTCTGCAGGACCTGCATTGGGGCTGTGCTGGACACACAGGGGATGAGTGGATATTCCTGCCCTGAATGCAGGGAAATGTTCAGTAAAAAACCTGATCTTAAAAGAAATCTGAGACTGAATAACAGAGAGCTTCCAGTCTGCTGACCAAGTGAAGAAAGGGATTAGGATCCCCTGTACTAACTGTATTCTGTTTCCGGTACCGGCTGTTAAAACATGTCTCCTGTGTGAAGCTTCTCTGTGTGAAAACCACCTGAGGGTCCACAGCAAGTCAGCAGAACACGTCTTAACTGAACCCACCACTTCACTGGAGAACAGGAAATGCTCCGTTCACAAGAAAGTCCTGGAATATTACTGCTGTGAGGACGCGGCCTGTATCTGTGTGTCCTGCAGGTTGGATGGAGAGCACAGGGGACACCAGGTGGAGGCTCTGAGTGAGGCCTCAGAGAAGAAGGAGAAACTGAGGAATAGTCTACAGAAACTGACCACGTAGAGAGAGGAGGCCGAGGAAAGAGTCCAGAGCCTACAGAAGCTGAGGAGACAAGTGCTTGATAAAGCAGTTGGGGTAACTGAGGGTGTCACTGCCCTGATTAAGGATATCAGGAAACAACTGAAAGCTCTGGAGAAGCGAGTCCTGAAGGAGATCTCCAGGCAGGAAGAGCTGGCCTCACTCCGAGTATCAAATTTAATCCGGCAGCTGGAAATAAAGAAGGAGGAGCTGACCAAGAAGATGGGTGACATTGAGGAGATATGTGACATGACGGACCCAGTAACTGTCTTACAGGGACGGGAATCTGGCAGAGCTGACTATTGTGACACTGAGAAGCATGATATAAAGGTCCTTGATGTTGGAGATCTGGATGTGGGACAGATCTCTGTGACCTTACACACAGGCCTAGCTGAGATTCTGACCAGAATATCGAGTCGGCGCCAAGAACCGGAGGTTTCAGACATGCTAGTGGGTGTAAACACGGCTTTATTCATGTTACTGGATGAAAAAACAGCTGGTAATTAAGTTTCTGTATCGGGGGACTTGAAAACGGTTTCCTGGACAGAAATAAAGCAGAGATGCCCAGAAACACCAGAGAGATTTCAGGATTTCCTCAGGTTTTAAGCTCCAGGAGTTTCTCCTCAGGGCGACATTACTGGGAAGTGGAGGTTAGTGAATCAGGAGGGTGGGTTGTCGGGATGGCCTATCCCAGTATAGAGAGGAGAGGATGGCAGTCACTGGTTGGAGAAAATAACAAATCTTGGAGTTTGTTTAGGTGGGATTATAATCAGTATTCAGTGATACATGACAGTAATGTAATCCTGTTACCTGACCTCCCTTCCTGTGGTAGATTGTGGATATTCCTGGACTATGAGGCCGGACGTTTGTCCTTTTTTGAGCTGTGTGATCCTATCAGACACTTACACACGTTCACTGCCGCCTTCACTGAGCCGCTCCATGCTGTATTTGGGGTGTATGGGTATAATTACTGGGTGAGAATTTGAGGAATGTTGTAATTTAGCGTCAGATAAAATGATTTCTAGGAGTGAAAACTCTGTCCAGTCATAAAAAATGAGCGAGTGACCCTAAGGAAGAGAGGGGGGATGGGGATACGGGGGGATAAAAATGCACAATTTACACCTCACTGGACACTAATGACTGTCTTACAAGGACAAGAATCAGAGCCGACTGTTGTGACACTGAGAGACATGATATAGGAGATCAGGATGTGGATCTGAGCTTCGCAACCTTACACTCAGTCCTAGCTAGGATTGTGACCAAAAACAAAGAAGCGGAGCCATGTACCAGAGGCTTCAGACATATTCCTGGGTGTAAACGAAGGTGGTGATTGTGTTTCTGTATCGGGTGATTAATAAAAATTTCCTTGTCAAAAATAGACCAGTATTGCCCAGAAACTGAGATTCCGGGGTTTTCCTCAGGTTCTAAGCTCCAGGAGTTTCTCCTCAGGGTAACATTACCGGGAAGTGGAGGGCAGTGAATCAGGGGGGGTGAAAGATCAGGATGACCTATCTAGTATAAAGAAGAGTGGAAAGCAGCCACTAATTGGAGAAAATAACATATCCTGGGGTTTGGAGAGGTGGGATAATAATCACTATTATGTGAAACATGGCGATGGTTTAATCCAGTTGCATCGCCCCACTTCCTGTGGTAGATTGGGGATATTGCTGGACTATGAGGCCGGACGTTTGTCCTTTTATGAGCTGTGTGACCCGATCAGACACATACACACCTTCACTGCCACCTTCACTGAGCCGCTCCGTGCTGTATTCGGGGTAAATATGCTCTTTCATGAGAATTTAAGAAATTTTGGGTCTTTTTGTTAGTAAAAATGATTTCTAGGAGAGAAAACTCTAGAGTAGAAGATTCATCATAGAAAAGGAAAAAAAAGAATATCTCCCTTAGTGCCCGCTTAAAGATTAATCTTTATTCCAATTATTAAAAACACTTGTTTTTAACCTTTAAAACATCCAGGAACAATGACTTGTCGACATATCATACAGGTTATAGAGAGTGTGACTCTTTCTAGGTTGTATTACTTCCAGTCTCCTTGTGATGGGACTTATTAGGCACCTGTCTGCTGCTCCTTATAGAGTAGGAAGCGCGCTCATCAAACATCGTATCTGTCAACTTGGGAAGAGCATAAGTATGTGACTAATAGATTGTAGTAATGGAGTATTTGCCCAGACATAGAAACGTGAGCGAGTGACCCCGGAGACAGAGGGGGTAAGGGGACACGGGGGATGAAGATACACAATATACACCTCACTGGACACTAATGTGGGCTTTATTCACTAAATACATTAGGGATTATTATTTAGTGAAATTTCAGCAAAATTTCGGTACTTTGCACCACAGCGATTCCATTTTGCCAAAACTATGGTGAATTCACTATTCACCATAGAATCACCATAGTGCGGCGAAGATGGAGTCGCCAAGGTCCCAAGAAAAGTTGGAGAATGGTGCCGAAGAGCAACGAAGAACAGCGGAGTGGCCTTGGCGAAATCCACTGAACTTGAAGAGGAAAAAAACAAAAACAGAGCTCTGTTATTCTTATAGGGGTTTAAATTAATTAACATGTATTAAAATGTGTCTAAATAATAAAAAAAGGTCCTTTAAAAAATAACAAAAAGATCTGTTACGGAATAAAAGAAATCTATTACACAAAATGGGAAACAAAAATTTCATCTGAAAAATATAAAAAAAATACAAAAAAGTGTTTGAAAAGATTGAACTTTTTTCACAATTTTTTAAAAACAATTGTATTGTTTTACATTAAATGCTAAGCGATTCGCCTGTTTAGACCTGTCGAACTGAAACACCGATAATCAGGGCATTTCACTGACACGTCGGTGCAGTTCGGCATTCTGCGAATAGATTAACCATTACTTCTCTATGGGACAATTTCGATGCTGCAGAAGGTCATCGACATTCATCATCCAGGGAAACTCGGTGGAAAGTTAGATGCTTCGTAAATAACCCCTATTGTGTCACATCAACAAGTGATAGAGAAAGGGTAGTAGATACATGGAATCGCCTCCCAGTGGGGGCAGTATCTACTACCCTTTCTATATCACTGCTGCTGCCCCCACTGGGAGGCTATTTCATGTATCTACTACCCTTTCTATATCACTGTTACTGCCCCCACTGGGAGGCTATTCCATGTATCTACTACCCTTTCTATATCACTGTTACTGCTCCCACTGGGAGGCTATTTCATGTATCTACTACCCTTTCTATATCACTGTTACTGCCCCCACTGGGAGGCTATTCCATGTATCTACTACCCTTTCTATATCACTGTTACTGCTCCCACTGGGAGGCTATTTCATGTAACAGTGATATAGAAAGGGTTATAGATACTGCTCCCACTGAGAGGCTATTCCATGTATCTACTACCCTTTCTATATCACGGTTACATGAAATAGCCTCCCAGTGGGGGCAGTAACAGTGATATAGAAAGGGTAGTAGATACATGGAATAGCCTCCCAGTGGGGGCAGCAGCAGTGATATAGAAAGGGTAGTAGATATATGGAATAGTCTCCCAGTGGGGGCAGTAACAGTGATATAGAAAGGGTAGTAGATACATGGAATAGCCTCCCAGTGGGGGCAGTAACAGTGATATAGAAAGGGTAGTAGATACATGGAATAGCCTCCCACTGGAAGCAGTAACAGTGATATAGAAAGGGTAGTAGATACATGGAATAGCCTCCCAGTGGGAGCAGTAACAGTGATATAGAAAGGGTAGTAGATACATGGAATAGCCTCCCAGTGGGAGCAGTATCTACTACCCTTTCTATATCACTGTTGCTGCCCCCACTGGGAGGCTATTCCATATATCTACTACCCTTTCTATATCACTGTTGCTGCCCCCACTGGGAGGCTATTCCATATATCTACTACCCTTTCTATATCACTGTTACTGCTCCCACTGGGAGGCTATTCCATGTATCTACTACCCTTTCTATATCACTGTTACTGCTCCCACTGGGAGGCTATTTCATGTATCTACTACCCTTTCTATATCACTGTTACTGCCCCCACTGGGAGGCTATTCCATGTATCTACTACCCTTTCTATATCACTGTTACTGCTCCCACTGGGAGGCCATTTCATGTAACAGTGATATAGAAAGGGTTATAGATACTGCTCCCACTGAGAGGCTATTCCATGTATCTACTACCCTTTCTATATCACGGTTACATGAAATAGCCTCCCAGTGGGGGCAGTAACAGTGATATAGAAAGGGTAGTAGATACATGGAATATCCTCCCAGTGGGAGCAATAAGCAATAGATTCATGGACACGTAACCGGAGCACCGCTCTGATCGGGCGGCCAAGTGGGCTCGTGCTAGGGGCATTGGTACATTCCGCAAACTGTGCTTGCGCTGGAGGCAGGAGCCCCTATTTTGCGCATATGAACTGGGCTCGAGCTGGAGGTTTGGGGGGCACTCTGAAAACAAATGGGCTTGGGCTCGGGGCAGTGTTACCCTGACGCCAGAATGTCTCAGGGCGGGCAGGAGTACGAAGAATGGGGACGGTCTGTATAAAAGAACCTGATGTTAGTGTTAGAGATAAAATACAATGAAAAATTAAAATGATGCCTGTAGCCATCTTGTTTTAATGTAAAGTCTTCTCTTTTTCAATTTTTATCCTAGTTTTAGAAATGGACTCAAAGATTTTTTTTATAAGTTTATGGTAAGGACTAGAAGAGTTATCGGGGTTTCTAGAAGTACCAGACATGATGCTATAGATGATAAAATGCCTTTATATGATATATGCGAAGACATGTCATATTTAAATTTATTGGTTTGTTTTAACAAGTCCTTGAATTAAAGAGGTTTTCCTTTTTGGGTATAGAAACATATTTAAAATCTCTATGCAAGTGTTTAAATATACTCATGAAATATATTTTTATAATCAATATATTCTATATATTCACAGTAAATAATAGATGTTCCAAATATTTGTAGAGTATAAATATGTAACAGTATAATTACTGAAGAATAGAGAAGCTATTTAAATATAGAAATAAGTTGCTGATCTAATTGTAAAGGAATCTAGCTGATAAAGAAGTACTTTAAAATCTTTGAAATGAGCAAAATAACGAGAGATATTAAATCAAAATTTGACAACCCGAGACGCACTGTCTGGAATAACCATAGTTGTTCTTTGTTCAAAATAATATAGTGGATTGACCTCTGACCTAAAATAAGGGATTAAAAATTAATTTGTGAAATTATTTATGAAGAGCAACACTGCCCTCTTAAAGCATAGTAAATATTATATTTTAGAATAAATATAAGGTAATCTATAGAGAAAGTAATATTTAAATGAAGGGGTAGATTTTCAGTGACGTCGAATTTACTATAACTGGATATGTACTGTTCGTGGCATTCATTCAGATCATTCCAAGACACGAAACACAATACATTCATTCAGATCATTCCAGGACACGACACACAATGCATTCAGGATATTACATCTCACTTACAGTCAGGTCCAGAAATATTGGGACATCGACACAATTCTAACATCTTTGGCTCTATACACCACCACAATGGAGTTGGAATTAAACAAACACAATGTGCTGTAACTGCAGACTGTCAGCTTTAATTTGAGGGTATGTACATCCAACTCAGGTGAACGGTGTAGGACTTACAGCAATTGGCAATTGGCTTCTCAGCTGTTCCATGGCCAGGTGTGTGATATTCCCTCATTACCCCAATTACAACGCGCAGTTAAAAGGCCCAGATTTAATTTCAAGTGTGCTATTTGCATTTGGAATCTGTTGCTGTCAACTCTCAACATGAGATTCAAAGAGCTGTCACTATCAGTGAAGCAAGCCATCATTAGGCTGAAGAAACAAAATAAACCCATCAGAGAGATAGCAAGAAAATTAGGCGTCACTAAAACAACTGTTTGGAACATTCTCAAAAAAGAAAGAATGCACCAGTAAGCTCAGCAACACCAAAAGACCCGGGAGACCACGGAAAACAACTGTGGTGGATGACAGAAGAATTCTTTCCGTGGTGAAAAAAACACCCTTCACAACAGTTGGCCAGATCAAGAACACTCTCCAGGAGGTAGGCGTATGTGTGTCAAAGTCAACAATCAAGAGAAGACTTCACCAGAGTGAATACAGAGGGTTCATCACAAGATGTAAACCATTGGTGAGCCTCAAAAACAGGAAAGCCAGGTTAGAGTTTCCAAACAACACCTAACAAAGCCTTCACAGTTCTGGAACAAGATCCTATGGACAGATGAGACCAAGATCAAATTGTACCTGAGTGATGGGAGGAGAAGAGTGTCACGACCACTACACGCGCTGCTGCGAAAGACGCTGGGTTAAGCCACCCACTATCTGTCTCTGCACACTTCTCTCTCGCAACAGGTACGTAGAGCGCGATACAATGATCCCAGGATTGCTGCGTAGTCCAAGTCTTCTCTTGAAGCGGGTAATGACTATGTCTCCCACAATCCTTGACTCACTTTCCTATTCTATTAGTTACGCTGCCACCAGTCCTCATGGACACTACGCGCGTCGCAGCGAGAGACGCAGGGCTAAGCAGCCGCACGGTCACAATTTCTGCCGTCCCCCGCGATCACAACGCACAATTTCGTATCTACCCGAGCTTAAAACAATCAGCAATGCTCCAATCTCTTAGCTAGTGTGGATCTCATCAGCCAGAAGCAGAACTTAAATAGGTTATATTTATTTATGATATAGATATATATATACATATATAGAGATATATATATAGGTATATATAGAGATATATATATAGAGATATATATATATATATAGATATATATATAGATATATATATATGTTTCTATATCACAATGCATTTGTTACAGGAAAAATTATAGATAGAATAAATCAATTATTTACACACTACACAGCAAATTAAAGAAAGGGGTTAAGCACAGAGCCTTACTTACACGACAAATAAGCTAATTCTCGGCGGCTACTGGGGGGCTGGAGCTAGAAGCATGTACAGCATGGACAAACACATGAACCCCCTGTGATCTGCCACCAGCACATGGCCAGTTTTCAGATTTTATACACTTCCTGGTCCTTCCAAAACCCACACACAAATAGGGATGAGCTGTTTGGTTCGATCAGTTCGGAGTTCAATTCGAACTTTAGCTGTAAGTAAGTTCGCGAATTTCAAACTTTTTGGCGTGTTCGGTTCGAGTTCGAAAAAAAAAAAATTTGAAAAAAGTATACAAAATGCTTCAAAAATACTAAACAAATCTAGAAATAAGTAGACTCTTTACTGCAGAATATTATAAGCAACGGTTTATTAGATATCGAATAACAAATAATGTCTACGTGCAAAGATTCTCACCTATAAATGACCTGTGTTCTCAAACGGCGTAAACAACAGGTGTTTAATTAGTGTTTGGAAATAACATGTGCTTTTAATTAGTCTGGTCTGATGAATTTGATACATTGTCTGTTGAGACTGAGGGTGTGGTGTCTCCTGATCTGAACATGTATCAAACAACACCTGTGCTTCTGAGAAGCGTTCATTTCTCTACTAAATCTTCCTCTGATATGCTGTTTAACCCCTTAACCCTGCATTTCACTGCTGTGTGCTCAGCTCATTTTTACCGCTTTCGCTCATCATGTTTAAACGCGATTTGAAGCCACATCTTATTAAATGACCCAGACATATTAGATATCGTTCTTTCCGTCGGACTCTGCAGATTCATAATATGTCATTTTTAGATGTATACGTCATGTCCTGCCTGTATATTAAGACAAAAAAATGCAATAAAAATTTAATTTCTAATCATCTGCAGTGTGTAAAGTGTTTTCTTTTCACATTTTATCACATGAGTGTTTGTGGTTATGTTTTCTATGGGGTGCACTCGTACAAAAATTAGAAATGGGGACTTGTTACATTTTGCGGGGGGAATTACGTGATTTATAGCAAACGCACCCCATAAAACAAAATCATTAGTGCAGCATCATTGTTCACATTATAATTGAAATGTGAACAATATTGCTGCATTAATAAAAAGAACACAAAAAAGAAAATACCGTTTTTTTTTACTTTATACCTGGTCATGATGGGTATCATGCTCAGGCCTTTCGATTGACACCCTACAAGACCCCCTAGCTGCCACGGTTCTGGAGATATCGGGGTTCAAATGAACCCCTATCTCCACCAGGGGATTCTGGGCAGCTAGGGGTTCCCCAGCTATCTGATGTCATAATGCTATGCGTGAGGATGTCAGGCAGTGAGGGGGGACCTGGGGGTGGAGCTGCCATCCAAGATGGCGGCCCCCACCGGAGCTAGGCCGCACATCGGCGCCGCAAGGCATCTCTATACACAGCCCCATCAGCATCTCTAAACACAGCCTCACAGCATCTCTATACACAGCATCTCTATACACAACCTCACAGCATCTTTATACACAACCCCATCAGCATCTCTATACACAACCCCATCAGTATCTCTATACACAGAATCTCTATACACAGCCACACAGCATCTCTATACACAACCCCATCAGCATCTCTAAACACAGCCTCACAGCATTTCTATACACAACCCCATCAGCATCTCTATACACAACCCCATCAGCATCTCTATACACAACCCCATCAGTATCTCTATACACAGAATCTCTATACACAGCCACACAGCATCTCTATACACAGCATCTCTATACACAACCCCATCAGCATCTCTATACACAACCTCACAGCATCTCTATACACAACTCCATCAGCATCTCTACACGGCATCTCTATACACAACCCCATCAGCATCTCTAAACACAGCCTCACAGCATCTCTCTACACAACCTCACAGCATCTCTCTACGCAGCATCTCTATACACAACCCCATCAGCATCTCTATACACAAACAGCATCTCTATACACAACATCTCTATACACAACCCCATCAGCATCTCTATACACAAACAGCATCTCTATACACAACCCCATCAGCATCTCCATACACAGACTCACAGCATCTCTATACACAACCCCATCAGCATCTCTATACACAGCCTCACAGCATCTCTATACACAGCCTCTCTATACAAACAGCATCTCTATACACAACCCCATCAGCATCTCTACACGGCATCTCTATACACAACCCCATCAGCATCTCTAAACACAGCCTCACAGCATCGCTCTACACAACCTCACAGCATCTCTATACGCAGCATCTCTATACACAACCCCATCAGCATCTCTAAACACAGCCTCACAGCATCTCTATACACAACCCCATCAGCATCTCTAAACACAGCCTCAAAGCATCTCTATACACAACCCCATCAGCATCTCTATACACAACCCCATCAGCATCTTTAAACACAGCCTCACAGCATCTCTCTACACAACCTCACAGCATCTCTATACGCAGCATCTCTATACACAACCCCATCAGCATCTCTATACACAGCATCTCTATACACAACCCCATCAGCATCTCTATACACAGTCACACAGCATCTCTATACACAGCATCTCTATACACAACCCCATCAGCATCTCTATACACAAACAGCATCTCTATACGAAACCCCATCAGCATCTCTATACACAGCATCTCTATACACAGCCTCACAGCATCTCTATACACAACCCCATCAGCATCTCTATACACAAACAGCATCTCTATACACAGCATCTCTATACACAACCCCATCAGCATCTCTATACACAAACAGCATCTCTATACGAAACCCCATCAGCATCTCTATACACAGCATCTCTATACACAGCCTCACAGCATCTCTATACACAACCTCACAGCATCTCTATACACAGCATCTCTATACACAACCCCATCAGCATCTCTATACACGAACAGCATCTCTATACAAATCCCCATCAGCATCTCTATACACGGCATCTCTATACACAGCCTCACAGCATCTCTATACACAACCCCATCAGCATCTCTATACACAAACAGCATCTCTATACACAACCCCATCAGCATCTCTATACACAGCCTCACAGCATCTCTATACACAGCATCTCTATACACAACCCCATCAGCATCTCTAAAAACACAGCCTCACAGCATCTCTCTACGCAGCATCTCTATACACAACCCCATTAGCATCTCTATACACAAACAGCATCTCTATACACAACCCCATCAGCATCTCTATACAGAAACAGCATCTCTATACACAACCCCATCAGCATCTCCATACACAGCCTCACAGCATCTCTATACACAACCCCATCAGCATCTCTATACACAGCCTCACAGCATCTCTATACACAGCATCTCTATACAAACAGCATCTCTATACACAACCCCATCAGCATCTCTACACGGCATCTCTATACACAACCCCATCAGCATCTCTAAACACAGCCTCACAGCATCTCTCTACACAACCTCACAGCATCTCTATACGCAGCATCTCTATACACAACCCCATCAGCAGCATCTCTATACACAGCATCTCTATACACAACCCCATCAGCATCTCTATACACAGTCACACAGCATCTCTATACACAGCATCTCTATACACAACCCCATCAGCATCTCTATACACAAACAGCATCTCTATACAAAACCCCATCAGCATCTCTATACACGGCATCTCTATACACAGCCTCACAGCATCTCTATACACAACCTCACAGCATCTCTATACACAGCATCTCTATACACAACCCCATCATGCATCTCTATACACAAACAGCATCTCTATACACAACCCCATTAGCATGTCTATACACGGCATCTCTATACACAACCCCATCAGCATCTCTAAACACAGCCTCACTGTCACGTCTCGGCCCTGCCCCCTGCTGGTTGTAGCAGGGATTCATGTTTTCTTTGGTTTTCAGGCTCTACAGACTATCTGTTGGCTGATTGGTCTGCGATCACATGACCTTCTCAGCCCTATATATAGGCCTAGTAAGTCTCTTGCCCCCCTGGGTCTGGATAGGTTACACGTATTAAGTGCCCGTTTGTGTTATATTGCTTACTGTTCTTGATTTATTGTGTATGACTTCTGGTTCTGGCTCTTGGATTTCGCTTACGTCTGTCACCTAAAGATATTCAGTCTGGATTTTTTGTGTATGACCTGGCTTATGTTTTTGGACCACTCTATAGGATTAACCTTGTCTGTTCCAGGTATTTCTCTTGTATGTGTTTTGTGTATTTGCTCAGTAGATCTATTGGTCTTGAAATCAATAGCTACTGAGCAATTTCTAGTGTTCTCTCATCTGATCTCCCTGGAGGGAGTGCCAGGATCCACAGTTCTGTTCAGTGTATTTCAGGCACCAACGAGTTCCGTATCTGACTGCCCTGCACCTTGAGTGCTTCTCGGATTGTTCCATGTCTGTTTGAGTGTGTCCTAGGCGGTCTGTTGGTCTTAACCTTCAGAGCCTAGAGACAATTCAGTTGGTCCTTGTATGTACCAAGGCGATTGGTTTCTGCATCTGACTGCCCTGCACCTCGAGTGCTTCACGGATCGTTCCATGTCTGCTGGCTCTGAGTGTCCTAGGTAATCTGTTGGTCTACCAGTGCAAGGCTTCCTCTTGTGCCCATCACCTGCATTATTACCTATAGCTCTGTTTCTGTTAGTGTGTGCTGGATTAAACATGAAACAAACCACAAACCTGCCTCCAAGGGCTCAAATATATGTGCAATGAAGGGCCTTCCCTGGCATCTGCCCGGGACCCCCGTGACAGTATCCAGACCCCCAAGATGCCTGTAGGTATGTGTGTTATGTTCCAAACTACCGTTGGGTGGTTAAGATGTTAATGGATATGCAGGGGTTAATGGAGTTTCTGGACTCCACACCTGGTGAGGTTAATGAGTTCCCTCCCAGTAGAACCTGTGTTACTACTCCTATGACTGAACAGGAAAGACGCAGATCATATAGGCTATGCTTCTATTGTGCAGATCCAAGCCACACTATTGAAAATTGTGTATTTAAACCTGTCAAGCGATCTCAGGGGAATCCTGTATCCATGTATCGTTCTGAAGTTTCTGGTATGTCCTCCATAGGCGTCCAGACTGGCAGAGTAGCCACCCCAAGTCTGTTGAGTCATGAGTTCACTGTGCCCATGTCACACAGTGAAGCTCCAGTGCCACCCGTGACCCATGTTGGCTGTGTGCCACCCTCAATACCCGAACCTGGTGCCAAGCCAGTGATGTCTTCCTCTGATGTCTTTGTATCTCCTGTATCTGGCTATAAGCCAGAGCACCCAGAGACTGGCTATAAGCTAGGGTGTACGGAGTCTGGCAATGTGCCAGGGACCCTTGAATGGGGCTATAAGCCAAGGGATCCCCCGTCTGTCAGTTCTCAACTCAGCAGTGAGATCCTCAGGTCAAATTTGGGAGAAAATCCCTTCATGTCTGTATCCACTGGCACGCAGCCAGCCATGTCTGTTTTCACTGGCAATGCTAAACCAGCCATATCTGTATGTACTGGCAATGCGAAGCCAGACATGTCTGTACCCACTGGCACGCAGCCAGACATGTCTGTACCCACTGGCACGCAGCCAGACATGTCTGTACCCACTGGCACGCGGCCAGCCATGTCTGTATCCACTGGCACGTGGCCAGCCATGTCTGTATCCACTGGCACGCGGCCAGCCATGTCTGTATCCACTGGCACGCGGCCAGCCATGTCTGTATCCACTGGCACGCAGCCAGCCATGTCTGTATCCACTGGCACGCGGCCAGCCATGTCTGTATCCACTGGCAATGAGAAGCCAGCCATGTTGGGAACTGACAAAATGTCACTCGTGATGCCTGTGACTGGTACAGTGCCAGTGATGTCCGTGACAAGCTGTGTGTCAGCGGTAACGTCCCAGGTGGGCCCAGAGCCCTTCACGCCTCTTGTGGGCCGAGTGCCCTCCACGCCTGCTGATGAGTCAGTTGTGCCATTGTTGTGCTACGAGTCAGCCGTACCCTTGTCCTGTCACGAGCCAGCTGTGCAAATACTGAGTTATGAGTCAGCTGTGCCCTTATTCCGCTGAGCCTATGGTATGCGAGACCGCTGCGGCCAAGTTTTGTTATGAGATCACTGTGCCCTTGCCCCACAGTGGGTCCAGTGTTGTTCCTACCATCGTCATGTCAAGTGTGGGCCAGGAGCCCTTTACGCCAAGTGTGGGCCAGGAGCCCTTTACGCCAAGTGTGGGCCAGGAGCCCTTTACGCCAAGTGTGGGCCAGGAGCCCTTTACGCCAAGTGTGGGCCAGGAGCCCTTTACGCCAAGTGTGGGCCAGGAGCCCTTTACGCTTGTTTCTGTTAGTGAGATGCCAACCATGCCTGATACAGGCGAGCTGCCAGTCATGTCAATGAGCCACGAAATAGTTATGCCCATGTTGAGTTTCAAGGAAGCTGTGTCCAAGTTGGGACTTATGTCAAGTAAGGAAACCACTGTGCCCATGTCTCAGTGGTCCCAGTAAGACCAAACCCAGTTGTGGGTTTGCAAACACCAGGTCTGCTCCCACTGTTTCCCTCTCATGTAAGGTGGTCACAAAGTCCAAGTCTCGCTCAAGGAGGAGGAGAAAAAAGGGTACCAACTCTAATTATTCCAGCTCTGAGGATGCCACGATTCGCTCTGGGTCCGAGGAGGCCAAGTCCCTTTCTGATTCCAAGGAGACCACGCTCCGATCTAGTTCAGAGGATGCCTTACTCCACATGTCTCGAGGAAATCCAGCAAGAAGGTAACCTGACTGGTATGTGGTTCCCAGAGACAGAGTTCCCAAGGGGTATATACGAACGCCTTCTGGCTCGTTGTTCCGGGAGACGCACTGGGTAGTACTCCAGAAGTACCCTCACATATTGCGTCAATATCTCGAAGTGTCTGATGGTGAGAGTATGGAAGATTCTGACAGGTATCTGTTATGACGGGTGTTCATGTCAAGTTCCTTGCCTTCCCCGGTCACGTTTTTGTTTTGGGGTGTCCATGAGGTCACCCGTTAGGGAGGGGGTTATGTCACGTCTCGGCCCTGCCCTCTGCTGGTTGTAGCAGGGATTCATGTTTTCTTTGGTTTTCAGGCTCTACAGACTATCTGTTGGCTGATTGGTCTGCGATCACATGACCTTCTCAGCCCTATATATAGGCCTAGTAAGTCTCTTGCTCCCTGGGTCTGGATAGGTTACACCTATTAAGTGCCTGCTTGTGTTATATGGCTTACTGTTCTTGATTTATTGTGTATGACTTCTGGTTCTGGCTCTTGGATTTCTCTTACGTCTGTCCCCTAAAGATATTCAGTCTGGATTTTTTGTGTATGACCTGGCTTATGTTTTTGGACCACTCTATAGGATTAACCTTGTCTGTTCCAGGTATTTCTCTTGTATGTGTTTTGTGTATTTGCTCAGTAGATCTATTGGTCTCAATCAATAGCTACTGAGCAGTTTCTAGTGTTCTCTCGTTGTCTGATCTCCCTGGAGGGAGTGCCAGGATCCACAGTTCTGTTCAGTGTATTTCAGGCACCAACGAGTATCTGACTGCCCTGCACCTTCAGTGCTTCACGGATTGTTCCACGTCTGCTGGCTCTGAGTGTCCTAGGTAAACTGTTGGTCTACCAGTGCAGGGCTTCCTCTTGTGCCCATCACCTGCATTATTACCTATAGCTCTGTTTGTTAGTGTGTGCTTGATTAAACATGAAACAAACCACAAACCTGCCTCAAGGGCTCAAATATATGTGCAATGAAGGGCCTTCCCTGGCATCTGCCCAGGACCCCCGTAACACTCACAGCCTCACAGCATCCCTGTGAACCCTCAAATTAACCCCCCTATCTCCACCAGGGGATTCTGGGCAGCTAGGGGTTCCCCGGCTCTCTGACGTCATCACGCTATGCGTGAGGACGTCAGGCAGTGAGGGGGGACCCGAGGGTGGAGCCGCAATCCAAGATGGTGGCCCCCACCTTGCGGCGCCGAAGTGCGACCAGGTGCCTAAGGGGTTAAAGCCAGGCACCGCTTAAAAGGGGAGACAGGTGCCTGGCTTTTTTCTTGTGGGACCTCCCAATCGGGAGGGAGAGGGATCAGAACGGATCCCCCTCCCTTCCAGGCGATCTCCCGGTATTGCCGGGGGGGGGTCGCCTGGAAATGACATTGCGCATGGCGCGATGACATCATTTACGTCGGGAGGAGCTTGACTTCAGCGTCTGAGGTCAGAATGCCACGGGACCCCAGACACAGAGGTGAGTATCTCCGCCGGCGGTCCCGCAAAGCTGATGACTTGTGGGACACGTCCTCAGCATACAGCGGGAGTAACTGAGGACGTGTCCCACACACTTTTTGTCCTTGTTTCCAGTTCCCCAGGGCACTACCCGGACCCACATACACCGTTTATGGCAAATATCTAGCATATATGCCCTCTTGGAGGGCACTCTAAAAATCGAATTTTGAGTCCCATTGACTTGTATTGAGTTCGTGTTCGAATTCAAACTTTTGAAAAGTTCGAGTTCGAATGCGATCCGAACTCAGGTGTTCGGCTCATCCCTACCCACAAATGGCCCAGCCTCCTGCACTACATATCCCAGAGTTCCCCTCTCCTGAGCACGCTCAGTATGCTTGTCATTACTCTTAATTCCCTGGTCTATCAATCATCTCCCAAAGAGTCTCGACAATGACTGTTTGCTGGTTTATGTTGGCACTGCCCTCCGATTTGGTCACGAACAGGACAGAGGGTGATGCTGGGGGGGTGTCCTCCCCCAGCTGTGGATGCAGGCTTCTTCCTCTGCGGGCACGCTGCCACGAGATGGTTGACACTATTACAAATAAAACAGTGACGGCTCACCCTTCTTCCAGGCGAAGAAGGACTTGTTCCCCCCTCCCCAGCAAAGACTGGCACAGAGGGGGGTGCTGCCGCCGTGATGTCAGGGGTCGTGATGAGTTGGGCTTCCATCCCAATGATCCTTTGAGGGAACCTCTGCTCCGGTCCACAGACGCTCTGTTGGCCGCATGGAAATCGGCCAGCTCACCAGCTTCCAGGGCTGTCTCGGGTTTGCGATCCAGAAGCCATTCCTGGATCTCAGGTGGGCACAGCTGCACGAACTGCTCTTTGATTGACACCTTGGAAGCCCTGGAAGACCTGTTAATCTTCAGCCCCCTGACCCATTGTCGAAATAGGGTGGTCAGGTGGCTCATGACTGCAGAGTAGCTCTCCGCAGCCCACTTCTGCAAGGACCTGAACTTTTTGCGATATACCTCTGGCGTGAGGTTATAACGTCTCTGCAACGCGGCTTTAATCATCTCATAGTCCTGGTCGCTCTCAGCTGGCAACTCTGCAAAGGCTTAGAGCGCTGGACCCTTTTAGTCCAGGAGTGAGGTACCTGGCCCATTGCTCCTTGGGCAGCTGGTACTGTCGACAAGTCTTTTCAAAACTTCACAGGAACACATCCAGGTCCCCATCTTTGTCCAGGGTGGGAAAGTTCTCGGCACCAGGTCTGGGCGTAGAGAGCTCTGCAGCGCCTGCAGGGGTAGGAGATAATTGCATTCTGCCGGCCTGTGCCAGAGCGAGCTGATGTGCCCGTTCGGTTTGGTGCTCCGCCGCTTCTCGCTCACCCACAGCCCTGCGCTCCACAGCTTCCCACTCAACTTGGCACGCTGCCGATTCTCGCTCAGCTTGGCGCACTGACGCTTCTCTCTCAGCTCTGCGCTCCTCTCGCTCTTGGTACTGCAGGATGAGCTGGAGCCTCAAGTTTTAAAACGGTCTGCAAGTAAACATCTAGGGCAGTATCACCCTTGGGCGAAGCACTTGACACTGTCCTTTCCACTGGACTTGTGCTTCCTTCGGCTGGGTCAAGCGTGGTACCCTGCTCTGCTGCGTCCTGGACTGTTGGCCTCTCCTCATAATCCTCGAGGGCTTGCAAAAGTTCATCCTTATGTAAAGACAAAAATATTTCGACGAAGGATAATTGTTCCATTCTCACTCCAGCCAAATAAAAGATTGTTTTCTTTTCTAAGAAGGGGGAAGGGAACTGCTGTGTTTTGTGTAAATTCTAATAAATGCACGGAGTTCTGCTCTGGAAATTGGAAAACCAATCTCTTTAGTATCTGGATCTATGTTGCTTCACAGATCCAAATACTAACCTGATATCCCACCGCTTGCAAGCGGTTGTCACAACCACTACACACGCTGCTGCGAAAGACGCCGGGTTAAGCCACCCACTATCGGTCTCTGCACACTTCTCTCTCGCAACAGGTACGTAGAGAGCGATACAATGATCCCAGGATTGAAGCGCAGTACAAGTCTTCTCTTGGAACGGGTAATGACTACGTCTCCCACAATCCCTGGGCTCACTTTCCTATTTCCTATTCTGCCACCAGTCCTCATGGACAATACGCGCGTCGCAGTGAGACGCAGGGCAAAGCAACCACACTGTCACAATTTCTGCCGTCCCCCGCGACCGCAACACAATTTCGTATCTACCCGAGCTTAAAACAATCAGCAATGCTCCAATCTCTTAGCTAGCGTGGATCTCATCAGCCAGAAGCAGAACTTAAATAGGTTATATTTATTTATGATATAGAAACAAATATATATTTATATATATATATATATATATATCACAATGCATTTGTTACAGGAAAAATGATAGAATAAATCAATTAATTACATACTACACAGCAAATTAAAGAAAGGGGTTAAGCACATAGCCTTAATTACACGTCAAATAAGCTAATTCTCGGCGGCTCCTGGGGGGCTGGAGCTAGAAGCATGTACAGCATGGACAAATCCTCATGGCACAGGACACATGAACCCCCTGTGATCTGCCACCAGCACATGGCCAGTTTTCAGAATTTATATACTTCCTGGTCCTTCCAAAACCCACCCACAAATGGCCCGGCCTCCTGCACTACATATCTCAGAGTTCCCCTCTCCTGAGCACGCTCAGTATGCTTGTCATGACTCTTAATTCCCTGATCTATCAATCATCTCCCAAAGACCACCACCTTCTGTGATCAGAGAATGTGATTGCTTCTTTGATATGCGGTTGGGGTGCCACTCTGTCTGCGTCTTCTCCCTGCCAGGAGCAATTGCTCTTTCTGCCTGCTGGGTAGACCCCCAAAGAGGTGTTATCTTTAATTCACACATTTGATGACTCCAGAGAAAATTGTCACGAACCTGCTTAATTGCTTTCTCCAGCAGACTGGAAACGCAGCCATTGATTTCTTAGGCCTGTTGCGCCAAATGGCCTGGTATCTAAAGATAGGCATAGATATAAATATGCCTATATAATACATATTGCGGTAGATATACCGATAGCTAGACACAGAGAGATGGTTATGTCTACCTGTGACAAAGAGTATGGAGAAGGAAAGGAACTGCTCATTATCGTAAGCATACCTCCTCATCAGTGAAGCATGGTGGTGGTAATGTCATGACGTGGGCATGTATGGCTGCCAATGGAACTGGTTCTCGTGTATTTATTGATGTGACTGCTGACAAAAGCAGCAGGATGAATTCTGAAGTGTTTCGGGCAATATTATCTGCTCGCATTCAGCCAAATGCTGCAGAACTCATTGGACGGTGCTTCACAGTGCAGATGGACAATGACCCAAAGCATACTGCAAAAGCAAAAAAAATGAGTTTTGGAAGGGACAGAAGTAGAATGTTATGCAATTGGCAAGTCAATCACCTGACCTGAATCCCATTGGGCATGCATTTATCTCAATTACTGTTAGATCCAGAGTCTTCTTCATATCTCTTACTGCAGATTTAGAAATATTTGGAAGAATCGGATATAAGGATTTTATACTAAAGTATTTGTTGCAATTCTATATACATAAATATATATATTGAATTTGGAAGTTACTGTGATTGAAATTAATAAGCAAGGAATTATAGAACTACAAAATAAAAATCAGAAGATTAGAAGTTTAATTCTCGATATTAGGGGAGGATTCACTAAATAAGTTTTTATTACTTATCATTCTAGAAATAGAATAAGTGATAGCTCATCTTTTGTTGATCCACGTAGCATAGAGCGATACATATATCTCTACAAGATCTAGCTTGTTAAACATTGGTTTTCTGGGAAATACATTTTAATTGTTTTTGTTAAGCAGAAATGTTTATTAACCATCTGTGTATAGTTACTGATAAAGTAAATGATATTAATCATATACAGTTGTGTTCAAAATTATTCAACCCCCACTGAAATTGAGTGTTTTGGCCAGTTTGACATTGATTTTGATCATTCCGTCATCTTGCTTACAATTAAATCAAAGAGGCACGTGTAGGTCAGACAAATATAACATAACATTTATAATGAAATAACCACAAATGTCTTTTCTGTGCTCACATCATTATCAGTTTTATTCAACCCCCAAGTGACATTCAATCTTAGTACTTAGTACAACTTCCTTTTACAGTTATAACAGCTTTTAAACGTGAAGCATAGCTTGACACAAGTGTCTTGCAGCGATCTATAGGTATCTTCGCCCATTCGTCATGGGCAAAAGCCTCCAGTTCAGTCACATTCTTAGGCTAGGGTCAGACTAACGCATTTTTCACGTTGTCCGTGAAAATGTGCGTTCGAAGAATGGACGTATTTTTTCACGGAATACGCGATAGCGGTCATACTATGCGCAGTTTCATCCGTGATTTTGTACGGATCATCAATAAAACCCTTTTTGCATCTGGACGTTATGTTGGCCGGACATTAGCAGCGTCTGACGTCTCCAATTCACGCACACACGCCTCTAGCGGACGCAGCGCACTCTGTACGTCAGTACTAGTGGTTTAACGTTCTCGAAAAAATGCGTTCATTTTCCACTTGCGTTGCGCAGCCGGACTTTTGTGCGACCGTACTTCGTATATTGGCCGTCATTGCCCAGCATCTGCTGCTAGTGCGGCCGTGATTAAGTGCGCCTGCACGCGCGTTCGCACTGCCTCAGTCTGACCCTAGCCTTAGGCTTGCGCAGTGCAACTGCTTTCTTTAAGTCCCACCAGAGGTTCTCAATCGGATTTAAGTCAGGTGACTGCGATGGTCACTCCAAAATGTTCCAACCTTTAATCTGCAACCATGCTCTAGTGGACTTGGAGATATTAATAACAAACAGAGTGTGAAAGTGTATCCCCAGGAGGAATAGAAACTGCAGTTCACAGCACTCTCCACCAACGTGCTAAGGTATAAACCTATAAGGAAAAAGAGAACATGCAGTACAATACAACCTTTATAAATGGTCAGGTATAATCGATGATACAGAATCTTCAAGGAAGTGCAAAGCCTCTAAAATCAGAGCATACACAAAAACATAGCATAATACTGCCAGATATTTAATAAAACATAAAAACACAAAAAGAAGCCACTCACAAAATTAGTGGCACACGATGTATAAAAGTGTGCAAAAGCGCATATTAAGCCAATTCGTTGAAATAGTCACCACAGCCGGAAAGACGTTGTCCTTAGAGTGTAGTCTCTGCAGGAGAGCCTGGCCAGGATACCACTCCGTGCTGAGAAGTCCAGGTACCAGGTGGAACCACAGTCCTTCAGAAAGACCAATTGGAGAACCGAAAACCTGGATCCATCCGAAGTGAATGATGGACGATCCGACTCGCGGACGAATAATGGACGATCTGGCGGGTGAACGAACGAAAAATGGCGAAAACAAGCAAGTCAGTTCGACGCGTTTCGTCCTCTGACTTATTCATGAACTGACTTGTCCGTCTGAATCTTCTCTCTTTTAAAGTCCACATTTCTTTAATTAACAATCCAAAATACATTCATGTGTGGATACCGGAAATGGTAAAACTTCCGAAATTCCCCCGATCGAACGCATCAAAAATGCATCCGAACGGGCGCATCGGAAGTGACACCGCCTAACATCAGAATCCATTAAGGTTAAGGGCAAAAATAACCCAAACCTAATGGAGAGTGTGGGCAACGTACAAATAACAGAAATACAACATAACATTGCTAACATAGATCCAGAAATGGCAATGGAGGAACCTATGAAGACAAAAAATAAAAACGTGCATGTGAGCTGATAACGTAAAAAACTAAAAATACCCCATATAGGGGATATAATGATAATGGTTAATTATATTTTCAGTAAAATATTGTTATTGTATAAGACCTAGAAAATGTTCCAGAAAAAGACAAGGGAGAAAAGACTAGGGATACAGAAGCCCAAGGAGGTAGATCCCAAAAAACTCTACAGGAGTCGGATAAGGAATAAATTGGGGCCATCATATAAAAGATTGGAGCTCTAGATCAACATTAAGGCCTGGCGGTTTCAAAGTGTCCATATAAAATATCCACTTTGTTTCCGCTAAAGAGAGGGCTTTAGCAACATCACCACCCCTCCAATTTGTTTGACTTTTTCAATACCCAATGTCACGTTCTGTGCTGGAAAATCTGTCTTCCTGCCCTCTGTATTTGTATATATGTTTTTTCCCTTGTGTTTCTGTTGCTGCCAATTCCTGGGTGGCCTCCCAGGGGTTAATTGGTGTTCTGTGTGCTGCTCACCTGTTGATCCTTGCCCTGATTCCCCTGCCTATATTAGAGCTATGTACCCATAAGACATTGCTGGGTCATTTTCCTTTGCCTGGTCTCCTTGCATCCTGTGTCCTGAAAGCTCCTTGCTGTGTTCCTGATATCCTCCGTTTGTTTATCCTGGTTCAGTTATTGCCTCTTATTTCTGTTCCAGTTTATGTCAGTTCCTTCTGTGTATTTTGTTCTGTCTATTGCTGTATTTTGTTTTGCTGTTTATGTTCCATTCAGATTCCCCGGTTACTGATTTTGGCTTGGCTGACTTCCCTTCTGGTTCTGATTCCTGTATCCTGTATGACGTACTCTCTCTGGTTATGACCTTTGGCTTTCCTCTATGACTATTCTATGCTATATTCCTTGCCTGTACCGTTTCCAGGTAACCCTGTCATCTGCATATAACAAAAGACTCTGTACGGCTTCAAGGTAATACTTTCCTTTAGATTAGATCCGGCTATCCTAAAGACCGGTCTTTCAGTGCAGGGAATCTTTGGTATTGCCGTACAGAGGTCTTTTGTTAACCCTTTGCTTTCACCTGTCCTTGCAGTTTACCCTGCATCTCTGCATATAGGGGCTTCTCTCAGGAACCAAGGCCTCACCTTCCTGCGAGTTATATTCATAGGGATATATATACAGACCGACCACTTCCAAGGATCGGAGGGCAAGTATAGGGTGGTGCGTGCCTGGTGGTACTGCCACCGTGACATAATGACCCAGCCATTACATAAGCCCGCAGAGATGTGTACCGTGTTGGACACCTTATTGCACATGTTTGAGGAATTTGTGGTTCACCTCAAAGGGTTACTGAGCCTGTGTCTAGATTCTGGCAATCAGGTTTCATTTGAAAGCAGAGTTCGTGGTCCGCTTTCTCCTGATGAAAAGAACAGAAGACGTGAGTACAATCTCTGTTTTTATTGTGCCAGTTCGTTGCACTTTTTGTCTGGCTGTCCCCTCAAGCCGGTGCGTCCTGGGGCTGGAGTGCCGGTGCGTCCTGGGGCTGGAGTGCCGGTGCGTCCTGGTGCTGGAGTGCCGGTGCGTCCTGGGGCTGGAGTGCCGGTGCGTCTCAAGACTTGCGGTGAGTCTGTGCGTCCTGATACTGGCCGAGTGCCAACTGTGCCCATGTCCCACAGTAAGATCGCTAAAGCTAGACCACGCATGAGATCCACTGGCGCCAGACCTAGCTGGGAGTCGGATAGTGCCAGACCACGTAGGGGATCTGATGGCACCAGACCCCACTTTGAGTTCAGACCTCCTGAGAAATCCAGGTCTGAGAAAGAGGCATCCGATAATAAACCTCAGACTTCTGTAGATACCTCTGATGGCTGTAAGGTTTTAAAGACACAACTGGCTGGTTCTGAGCAGCGACTGGCAGCCAAAAGACAGTCCCTACGTATGGTTACTGGTTGTATTACATGTAGAGCCGCAACCCCAGTGCCAATTGGCGGTAAGCCAGTTCTGTCTGGCAATGTAAAGCCAGTCCTGTTTCCGTCTGGCAATGAGAAGCCAGTCCTGTTTCCGTCTGGCAATGAGAAGCCAGTCCTGTTTCCGTCTGGCAATGAGAAGCCAGTCCTGTTTCCGTCTGGCAATGAGAAGCCAGTCCTGTTTCCGTCTGGCAATGAGAAGCCAGTCCTGTTTCCGTCTGGCAATGAGAAGCCAGTCCTGTTTCCGTCTGGCAATGAGAAGCCAGTCCTGTTTCCGTCTGGCAATGAGAAGCCAGTCCTGTTTCCGTCTGGCAATGAGAAGCCAGTCCTGTTTCCGTCTGGCAATGAGAAGCCAGTCCTGTTTCCGTCTGGCAATGAGAAGCCAGTCCTGTCTCCGTCTGGCAATGCGCAGCCAGTCCTGTCTCCGTCTGGCAATGCGCAGCCAGTCCTGTCTCCGTCTGGCAATGCGCAGCCAGTCCTGTCTCCGTCTGGCAATGCGCAGCCAGTCCTGTCTCCGTCTGGCAATGCGCAGCCAGTCCTGTCTCCGTCTGGCAATGCGCAGCCAGTCCTGTCTCCGTCTGGCAATGCGCAGCCAGTCCTGTCTCCGTCTGGCAATGCGCAGCCAGTCCTGTCTCCGTCTGGCAATGCGCAGCCAGTCCTGTCTCCGTCTGGCAATGCGCAGCCAGTCCTGTCTCCGTCTGGCAATGCGCAGCCAGTCCTGTCTCCGTCTGGCAATGCGCAGCCAGTCCTGTCTCCGTCTGGCAATGCGCAGCCAGTCCTGTCTCCGTCTGGCAATGCGCAGCCAGTCCTGTCTCCGTCTGGCAATGCGCAGCCAGTCCTGTCTCCGTCTGGCAATGCGCAGCCAGTCCTGTCTCCGTCTGGCAATGCGCAGCCAGTCCTGTCTCCGTCTGGCAATGCGCAGCCAGTCCTGTCTCCGTCTGGCAATGCGCAGCCAGTCCTGTCTCCGTCTGGCAATGCGCAGCCAGTCCTGTCTCCGTCTGGCAATGCGCTGCCAGTCCTGTCTCCGTCTGGCAATGCGCTGCCAGTCCTGTCTCCGTCTGGCAATGCGCTACCAATGTTGCCTGATTCTGGTAAGCTGCCAGTCAGATCCATGGCAAACTGTGTGTCAGCAGTGCCAGAGCTACATTGCAACACCATTGTGCCCATGCCCCACAGAGAGTCCGGGGTTTCCAAACCTCATGGTAAGGCACAGGTAGGCGAGCCTACTCCCACTGTTGCCATGTCAGGTATGGTGGTCACCCCTTCCAAGTCTCGATCCAGGAGGAGACGGGGGAAGCTGACCAACACTAGTCAATCTGGTTCCAAGAATACCACGCTCCAGGATGGGTCTGATGCCGTATTCTGTGCCTATCGTGAGGAGATCCAGCAGGGTAGTGGCCTGACTGGTACCCACATCCCTAATTCTAGCCCTGTACCCGAGGGTTATATACGATCCCCATGCGGGATGTTGTTCCGTGAGGCACACTGGGCCATGATCAGGAAAGACCCTAATGCGCTCATGTGTTTTGAGGAGGAGGAAGATGACACTGAGTGGGTCCTTAATGGATTTTGGTGACTGGTGTTAGAAGCAGGAAACCAGATCACGGTCTGTCATGTTTTATGTTTTGGGTGCCCTGGGGTCACCCATGGAGGAGGGGATACTGTCACGTTCTGTGCTGGAAAATCTGTCTTCCTGCCCTCTGTATTTGTATATATGTTTTTTCCCTTGTGTTTCTGTTGCTGCCAATTCCTGGGTGGCCTCCCAGGGGTTAATTGGTGTTCTGTGTGCTGCTCACCTGTTGATCCTTGCCCTGATTCCCCTGCCTATATTAGAGCTATGTACCCATAAGACATTGCTGGGTCATTTTCCTTTGCCTGGTCTCCTTGCATCCTGTGTCCTGAAAGCTCCTTGCTGTGTTCCTGATATCCTCCGTTTGTTTATCCTGGTTCAGTTATTGCCTCTTATTTCTGTTCCAGTTTATGTCAGTTCCTTCTGTGTATTTTGTTCTGTCTATTGCTGTATTTTGTTTTGCTGTTTATGTTCCATTCAGATTCCCCGGTTACTGATTTTGGCTTGGCTGACTTCCCTTCTGGTTCTGATTCCTGTATCCTGTATGACGTACTCTCTCTGGTTATGACCTTTGGCTTTCCTCTATGACTATTCTATGCTATATTCCTTGCCTGTACCGTTTCCAGGTAACCCTGTCATCTGCATATAACAAAAGACTCTGTACGGCTTCAAGGTAATACTTTCCTTTAGATTAGATCCGGCTATCCTAAAGACCGGTCTTTCAGTGCAGGGAATCTTTGGTATTGCCGTACAGAGGTCTTTTGTTAACCCTTTGCTTTCACCTGTCCTTGCAGTTTACCCTGCATCTCTGCATATAGGGGCTTCTCTCAGGAACCAAGGCCTCACCTTCCTGCGAGTTATATTCATAGGGATATATATACAGACCGACCACTTCCAAGGATCGGAGGGCAAGTATAGGGTGGTGCGTGCCTGGTGGTACTGCCACCGTGACACCCAACCATACAAAAGTGGAAAAACTAAAACTAGAGCACTTACAACAGTGTCTGGGTACACTGTGCTTATCGCTACGCTTTCTAATATTATAGAAATGCTCATAGATACGCTCTTTTAGTTTTCTTTTAGTTTTCCCAATATATTGGGCCCCACAACCACATTGAAGTAAATAAACTACATTGGTGGTATTGCAATTAATAAATTCTTTAATGTGATATTCCTTTCCTGTTTTCGTACTTTTAAATGAAACCACTTTAGTTTTAAGTTCTCTACACATAGAACAAGCACTACACTTAAAGAAACCCTTTGGTTTATCTAGCAGGAAATGAATTTTATTATCCATACTTTCAATTTTATTAGAAGATAAAGCACTTGGGGCCAGTGTATTTTTGACTGTATTGGCTCTTCTATAAATGACACGAGGAAAGGCTGGTAGATGTTTAGACAAAGTTGGGTCGTTTTGAAGAATGGGCCAGCATTTAGAGAGAGCTAGCTCTATATCTCTACTTCTACCATTGAATTTGGTAAAGAAAGCAAGGTCCCACTTAGTGGGATCTTTTAGCTTCCCCGAATTCCTTTGGAAGAAAGTTGATCTATCCAGATCCACAATATCCTTCAAGCTCTTATCCACTAAGGGTTTAGGGTATTGTTTAACCCCTTAATGACCCCTGACATACCCTGTACGTCCTGTCCTCGGGTCTCCCTTAGACCCGCGGACGTACAGGGTACGTCAGCGGCGCCAAATCCCCCTCCCGCCCGATACTCACCTCCCTCGTCGGATCCCACGGCGATCTGGCAGGGAGGAAGCCTGCCCATGTGATTTACATGGGCAGGCGAGGCTGATGACGTCGCCACGCTGCATGGTGACGTCATCAGAAGGTGCCCCCATGTATTTCAATGGAGGGGAGGGGGTGGGCTCCTTCGGAGCCCTCTATCTCCCCAACCATTGAAGCTAGGGAGATGCCGTTTGCACCGCTGGAGAGGGGAGAGCCTCCCCTTTCCAGCGGTGTATGGCATTAACGGTTTCGCCGCCGGATCGCTTTTCGGTGCCAATTGGCGCCAAAACGCGATTCAAACCTGGAGGGGGCTGACATCTTGGATGTCAGCCAAGCCTCCAGGTCCCCCCCACCCACTGACAACCTCAACATATGTGTGAGGATGTCAGTGGACCAGTTTTTGCCATGTAGAGATAAGGGGATCTAAGGATCCCTTTATCTCCCGATCCATGGCAGCTGGATGGTCATATTTACCATCATTTAAAAGGCCTGATTATGGCCTTTCAAATGATACCAAACATGACCAGGTTTGGTTTTAAAAAAAAAAAATTAAAAAAATTAAATAATAAAAAAATTAAATAAAATATATATTTTTTTTTTTTTTTAAAGTTTTTTTTGTCTGGGGGGAGTTTAATTAAATAGGACCTAGGCTGTCATCTAAAAATAATTAGCACAAAATGGTCAGAATGAGCGCAGCGCACATAGGTGAACTGTCTCAGCAGTGAAGGGGTTAAAAAGCAAACGCATGTTAAAATTGGGTATTTCTAGTCTCGGGACAAAATTTTGAACCTATTTAGCCGGGGTCTTTTTGGGTGGTTGTAGATTTTGGGGATTAAATTACGAAAAAGTGTGTTTTTACCATTTTTTTCCTCATATTTCATATTTTTTTTTATAGTAAATTATTCGATATGATGGAAATAATGGTATTTCTAGAAAGTCCATTTAATGGCAGGAAAAAGGGTGTATAATATGTGTGGGTCGAATAAACGAGTAAGAGGAAAAATTGTCCTAAACACTAACAGCGCAGAAACGTAAAAACAGCAGCGGTCACTAAAAGACGGATTTGTGTAAAACTGCCCGGTCACTAAGGGGTTAAGGAGGAATTTTTCCAAAAGCTCTCTACTTTGAGTGATGAAGTCTTGCATTTCCGTACAGTTGCGTCGAATTCGTCCAAACTGGTTTTTAGGTATATTTTGAAGCCACTTTTTATGGTGGCAACTATTCTAGTTTATATAGGAATTCTTATCAGTGGGTTTAAAAAAAGTCCTAGTGCAGAATTTTTTATCCTTGATGAAAATGTTCAAATCCAAAAAATTAAGGGTCTCGTTACCCACCTCCATAGTAAATTTAAGATCAAAGGTGTTGGTATTTACAAAGTCAAAAAAAACCCTAAGGTCATCCCTGTTGCCATCCCAAATCAATAAAACGTCATCAATATAACGTCGCCATAGTGCCAAATTTGCCCCATATGGATTATTGTCCCAAATGGCCTGCTGTTCCCAATGGGCAACAAAGATGTTAGCATATCCCGGGGCAAACTTGGCACCCATGGTTGTTCCTGTCTTCTGGAGATAAAATTTATCCTGAAACCCAAAAAAGTTATGAGTGAGACAAAAACGTATAGCCTCACCCAAAAACACCCTCTGTTCACTCTCAATAGTAGGATCCTCCTCTATTCTTTTGTCTATGGCCAACAGACCTTTCTCATGTTGTATAACTGTATATAGAGAAGTCACATCCATACTAACTAAAATATAGGTCTCTTTCCACTCTAGATTTTGAAGAATCTCCATAAGATGTCCTGAGTCTTTCATATAAGACGGAGCTAGTGGAACATATTTTTGTAGAAAACTATCGATAGATTGGCTGTCAAAGACCCAATTCCGCTAATTATAGGACGACCCGGGGGAGATGTTACAGATTTATGGATATTTGGATTGTGGTAGAGAATGGCCAGTCTTGGAAAGGGGGTGTATAAAAAATTAAACTCATCTTTGGTCAGTATGCCTTGAGACAAACCACCATCAAGCAAAATACCCATCTGTTCCAGAAATTCTTTGGTGGGATTATGCTTAAGTAGTTGGTATGTCACCTCATCTGACAAGATTCTCTCAGCTTTCTTTAGGTAGTCTGTCCTATCTTGAATAACCACCCCCCCTCCCTTGTCGGCTTGCCTAAACACCAAGTCATGTTTGGCTTGGAGTCCATTCAGGGCCTCCCTTTCCTTCCTATCCAGATTAAACTGGATTCTTTTTTTTTTTGGTTCTTTTTTATATTGATCTTACTAAATTCTTCTTCTAGCATATCCCCAAAAACCTTTATATTATTAGTCTTCTCCCAAGTCGGATAAAAACTAGACTTACATTTAAATTTAGTATGGAAAAATTCCTTTTGTGTATCAACCTCAGAAAGAGAGGGCATATTAGTTGGTATCATTAGGTTCGTCGATTCTTCTTTTTTATAAAAAAAAATTTAATTGCCAGTTTTCTCAAAAACCTTTGTAAATCCAGAAAGAGGGTAAACTCATTAGGTACCTTAGTGGGAGCAAATTTTAACCCCTTATTAAGTAAAGATATTTCTGATTTGTTTAGGTTAACATGAGACAAATTAAAAATACCCAGTTGGAGTTCCCTTTCTCTAGATGTAGGGTCCTGATAGCATTCAATTAAATGTACTGCCTCCTTCTCTTGAATGGGGAGGACGTGTCCCGTAAAGGGGAGTATCTGTTTCGGTCTTGCCAAAAACCCCTTTTTGTGGTGCTTTTGGGGGGTCCTTGGTCTAAAAAATCTTTCTTTATTTGCTCTGAAGTTTTATCTCTATAATGATTATATCTATTTTCTGGATTTTGGTTCTGACTATTCCAGTGTCTTTTTTCATTTCTGTAAGGATATGTTGGTCTTGTTCATTATGGTCCCATTTATTGGAAGTATGGGACCAAAAACAAATGATATGAATATTCATAATGATAGAAAAAATACTTGGCAAACAAAAACTTTAAAAACAACAAAAAAAGATATCCATACTTCCAATAAATGGGACCAAAATGAACAAGACCAACATTATTATAAATCCCACCTTCAGGTTGGGCAGGGTGGGAAAGCATATCCTTACAGAAATGAAAAAAGACACTGGAATAGTCAGAACCAAAATCCAGAAAATAGATATAATCATTATAGAGATAAAACTTCAGAGCAAATAAAGAAAGGTTCTTTAGACCAAGGACCCCCCAAAAGCACCACAAAAAGGGGTTTTTGGCAAGACCGAAACAGATACTCCCCTTTACGGGACACGTCCTCCCCATTCAAGAGAAGGAGGCAGGACATTTAATTGAATGCTATCAGGACCCTACATCTAGAGAAAGGGAACTCCAACTGGGTATTTTTAATTTGTCTCATGTTAACCTAAACAAATCAGAAATATCTTTACTTAATAAGGGGTTAAAATTTGCTCCCACTAAGGTACCTAATGAGTTTACCCTCTTTCTGGATTTACAAAGGTTTTTGAGAAAACTGGCAATTAAATTTTTTTTTATAAAAAAGAAGAATCGACCAACCTAATGATACCAACTAATATGCCCTCTCTTTCTGAGGTTGATACACAAAAGGAATTTTTCCATACTAAATTTAAATGTAAGTCTAGTTTTTATCCGACTTGGGAGAAGACTAATAATATAAAGGTTTTTGGGGATATGCTAGAAGAAGAATTTAGAAAGATCAATATAAAAAAGAACCAAAATAAAAAACGAATCCAGTTTAATCTGGATAGGAAGGAAAGGGAGGCCCTGAATGGACTCCAAGCCAAACATGACTTGGTGTTTAGGCAAGCCGACAAGGGAGGGGGGGTGGTTATTCAAGATGGGACAGACTACCTAAAGAAAGCTGAGAGAATCTTGTCAGATGAGGTGACATTACCAACTACTTAAGCATAATCCCACCAAAGAATTTCTGGAACAGATTGGTATTTTGCTTGATGGTGGTTTGTCTCAAGGCATACTGACCAAAGATGAGTTTAATTTTTTATACACCCCCTTTCCAAGACTGGCCATTCTCTACCACAATCCAAAAATCCATAAATCTGTAACATCTCCCCCGGGTCGTCCTATAATTAGCGGAATTGGGTCTTTGACAGCCAATCTATCAGAATATATCGATAGTTTTCTACAAAAATATGTTCCACTAGCTCCGTCTTATATGAAAGACTCAGGACATCTTATGGAGATTCTTCAAAATCTAGAGTGGAAAGAGACCTATATTTTAGTTAGTATGGATGTGACTTCTCTATATACAGTTATACAACATGAGAAAGGTCTGTTGGCCATAGACAAAAGAATAGAGGAGGATCCTACTATTGAGAGTGAACAGAGGGTGTTTTTGGGTGAGGCTATACGTTTTTGTCTCACTCATAACTTTTTTGGGTTTCAGGATAAATTTTATCTCCAGAAGACAGGAACAGCCATGGGTGCCAAGTTTGCCCCGGGATATGCTAACATCTTTGTTGCCCATTGGGAACAGCAGGCCATTTGGGACAACAATCCATATGGGGCAAATTTGGCACTATGGCGACGTTATATTGATGACGTTTTATTGATTTGGGATGGCAACAGGGATGACCTTAGGGGGTTTTTTGACTTTGTAAATACCAACACCTTTGATCTTAAATTTACTATGGAGGTGGGTAACGAGACCCTTAATTTTTGGGATTTGAACATTTTCATCAAGGATAAAAAATTCTGCACTAGGACTTTTTTTAAACCCACTGATAAGAATTCCTATATAAACTACAATAGTTGCCACCATAAAAAGTGGCTTCAAAATATACCTAAAAAACAGTTTGGACGAATTCGACGCAACTGTACGGAAATGCAAGACTTCATCACTCAAAGTAGAGAGCTTTCGGAAAAATTCCTCCTTAAACAATACCCTAAACCCTTAGTGGATAAGAGCTTGAAGGATATTGTGGATCTGGATAGATCAACTTTCTTCCAAAGGAATTCGGGGAAGCTAAAAGATCCCACTAAGTGGGACCTTGCTTTCTTTACCAAATTCAATGGTAGAAGTAGAGATATAGAGCTAGCTCTCTCTAAATGCTGGCCCATTCTTCAAAACGACCCAACTTTGTCTAAACATCTACCAGCCTTTCCTCGTGTCATTTATAGAAGAGCCAATACAGTCAAAAATACACTGGCCCCAAGTGCTTTATCTTCTAATAAAATTGAAAGTATGGATAATAAAATTCATTTCCTGCTAGATAAACCAAAGGGTTTCTTTAAGTGTAGTGCTTGTTCTATGTGTAGAGAACTTAAAACTAAAGTGGTTTCATTTAAAAGTACGAAAACAGGAAAGGAATATCACATTAAAGAATTTATTAATTGCAATACCACCAATGTAGTTTATTTACTTCAATGTGGTTGTGGGGCCCAATATATTGGGAAAACTAAAAGAAAACTAAAAGAGCGTATCTATGAGCATTTCTATAATATTAGAAAGCGTAGCGATAAGCACAGTGTACCCAGACACTGTTGTAAGTGCTCTAGTTTTAGTTTTTCCACTTTTGTATGGTTGGGTATTGAAAAAGTCAAACAAATTGGAGGGGTGGTGATGTTGCTAAAGCCCTCTCTTTAGCGGAAACAAAGTGGATATTTTATATGGACACTTTGAAACCGCCAGGCCTTAATGTTGATCTAGAGCTCCAATCTTTTATATGATGGCCCCAATTTATTCCTTATCCGACTCCTGTAGAGTTTTTTGGGATCTACCTCCTTGGGCTTCTGTATCCCTAGTCTTTTCTCCCTTGTCTTTTTCTGGAACATTTTCTAGGTCTTATACAATAACAATATTTTACTGAAAATATAATTAACCTTTATCATTATATCCCCTATATGGGGTATTTTTAGTTTTTTACGTTATCAGCACACATGCACGTTTTTATTTTTTGTCTCCATAGGTTCCTCCATTGCCATTTCTGGATCTATGTTAGCAATGTTATGTTGTATTTCTGTTATTTGTACGTTGCCCACACTCTCCATTAGGTTTGGGTTATTTTTGCCCTTAACCTTAATGGATTCTGATGTTAGGCGGTGTCACTTCCGATGCGCCCGTTCGGACGCATTTTTGATGCGTTCGTTCGGGGGAATTTCGGAAGTTTTACCATTTCTGGTATCCACACATGAATGTATTTTGTATTGTTAATTAAAGAAATGTGGACTTTAAAAGAGAGAAGATTCGGACGGACAAGTCAGTTCATGAATAAGTCAGAGGACGAAACGCGTCGAACTAACTTGCTTGTCTTCGCCATTTTTCGTTCGTTCGCCCGCCAGATCGTCCATTATTCGTCCGCGAGTCGGATCGTCCATCATTCACTTCGGATGGATCCAGGTTTTCGGTTCTCCAATTGGTCGTTCTGAAGGACTGTGGTTCCACCTGGTACCTGGACTTCTCAGCACGGAGTGGTATCCTGGCCAGGCTCTCCTGCAGAGACTACACTCTCTAAGGACAAAGTCTTTCCGGCTGTGGTGACTATTTCAACGAATTGGCTTAATATGCGCTTTTGCACACTTTTATACATCGTGTGCCACTAATTTTGTGAGTGGCTTCTTTTTGTGGTTTTATGTTTTATTAAATATCTGGCAGTATTATGCTATGTTTTTGTGTATGCTCTGATTTTAGAGGCTTTGCACTTCCTTGAAGATTCTGTATCATCGATTATACCGGACTTGGAGATATGCTTGGGATCATTGTCCTGTTGAAAGGTCCAACGTCTCCCAAGCCTCAGGTTTGTGACGGACTGCATCACATTGTCATCCAATATCTCCTGGTACTGAAGAAAATTCATGGTACCTTGCACACGCTGAAGCTTCCCTGTACCTGCAGAAGCAAAACAGCCCCAAAGCATGATTGACCCCCCACCATGCTTCACAGTAGGCAAGGTGTTCTTTTCTTCATAGGCCTTGTTCTTCCTCCTCCAAACATAGCGTTGATCCATGGGCCCAAACAGTTCTAATTTTGTTTCATCAGTCCACAGAACACTATCCCAAAACTTCTGTGGTTTGTCCACATGAGTTTTGGCATACTGCAGTCGACTCTTCTTATTCTTTGGAGACAGCAAGGGGGTGCGCCTGGGAGTTCTGGCATGGAGGCCTTCATTACACAGTGTGCACCGTATTGTCTGAGCTGAAACTTCAGTACCCACATCTGACAAATCTTTTCTCAGTTCCTCAGCAGTCACACGGGACTTTTCTCCACTCTACGCTTCAGGTAGCGCACAGCAGTCGAAGTCAGCATCTTCTTTCTGCCACGACCAGGTAGCGTTTCAACAGTGCCCTTTGCCTTGAATTTGTGAATGATGCTTCCTATGGTCTCTCTTGGTATGTTTAACATCTTTGCAATCTTCTTATAGCCATTGCCCTTCCTCTGAAGAGTAATCACCTCTTCTCTTGTCTTCCTGGACCATTCTCTTGACTTCATGTTTGTAACCACACCAGTAAATGTCTAGAAGGAGCTGAGTATCACAGTCATTTTAAAGCTGCCTAATTGGTGCTTATTATGCTTTATTGCTGCTCCGTGACATCCACAGGTGTTTTCAATACCTGATTGAAAACACTTGAATGAACCTCTGTTCTTCAGAGTGGTAGTCTTTAAGGGGTTGAATAATTGTGTCAATGAAGAATTCACAAAAGAAACATTTACTACTGTATTACAAAACCAATTGATGTAATTTTAGTTGCATATGGTTCTTTAAAGAGTCCTTGTAGGATTTCATTCTGAATACAATTACAAATGTACACTAAATTCCCTAAAACCCTTTACAGCATTGGGGGTTGAATAATTTGAACACAACTGTATGCAGTTACTAACAGGAGATACATATATTGGGAAGCTAGTAATCTATGTGCTGATGGATGTTGTTGTTTATGATATGAGATTTGAAACTTTTTTGTATACGTAATAAATAGAACAATCAAACAACCAGATAAAAACATATTTTTTTAAAGTAAAACACATACAATTAAAAGAATTTCGGAGAATTTCTAGGAAATAGATGAGATATAAATATCAATCGTCTAAGTTTCTTATTTGATATATCTTCGACATTTTACACAATAAATATACCAACTGGATTTACCCTGCACTGTGTTTCGGTCGCTGCTTGGGAACATTTTACCAACTTTTATTTGTTCACTTGGCATCACAGGAGCAAGAAGGGAATCTCCCGTGGATCTATTCACCCTGAGTAGTGGCATCCCTCACAATATACTGTATATGGACATGTTCCTTACCTAAAGACACACTGTGCCCTACTACAGTTTGTATACATTGTCCAATCAAGCCCCGGTATGGCCGCTCTCCTCCATTCTCTGGGCAGGTTAAAGCAGCAGAGAATCAGAATATGCGATAGAAATACAATATGTGTGATCCAGTGTGTGTGCTCGCTCAGTGCTGTCCCCTATCCTCTGCCTCCTGCCCCGTCATGCAGTCTCTATACACACACTGTATATGGAATAGGTTACAGAGTGATGAGCTGGTGTTTCATCCCCTGAATCCAGGACTTTGTGTCACAAGAAACAAAACTTTGTGTTTTCTCAAAAATGACTGGGGACCTTTATACCGCATTCCACACACTGGGTGCGGGGTGCTCAGACATTGAATTCCTCACATTGTGCCTGTACATTCACTCTGAAAAATGCGTCAGTGCTGAAGACACTGAAGACACTAATGATCCCATTAACCCCCGGGGGCACAGGCTGGATTTATTCATACAGACCCCAGAGGGATTTATACATTAACCCCTATGTATGTTCTAACCCTCTATCGCTGTTACTGCCCCCCACTAGGACACTGGCCCATGTATACACTTCATTTTCTATATTGATCAGCCACAGCATTAAACCCGCTGCCTAATATCATGAGGACCAGGCATGTGCTGGCCATCAGGAGCACCGGGAGAATCCAGATGGGTCGGTGGGCCATGTGAGCCTGTGGGGTGCTTTTGTTTTTTTTAAAAAACGTAGTCTAGCACTTAGTATAACCAGGACTGGATAACACTAGTGTGGAATGTCAGTACTTGTTTCAAAGGTCTGAAGGATTTCTGCATTGCAGGGGTGGGTTAGGAGGGCTTACTTGGACACCACACATGGATTCTGGAGCTGGCTATGGCTTTATTGTGTGTAAAGGAGCGGAATCCACAGAGACTGAGGATTCCGCTCCAGATTTTACTTACAGCTTCTCCTTCCAGTGACTGGCGGCTTCAGAGTTTGAAGCCAGCAGCAGCCGGAGCACCACATGTTGATACAAACCTCTAATGTCTGTGCTGTGACCAGGAGCCATCCCCAAAATGTGAAAATACGTAAGGTATTGACTAAACATGCCACGTGAGGGTGAATCCCACCCTTATGTCTTATACCTTGGCACTGATGCATCTCCCGAGATCAGTATAGTGGCCAGACTCACAGCCAGGCATGCAGGGAGCTGTAAATCTGACAGATACTCTGATTTGACAGTCTCTCTCCCCTGCTCCCTTTCTATAGCCTATTAAGCCGGAGCTCAGTGTGGCAGTGCTGTGCTTTCTCTATAGGAGCACTCAAGGGGTTAATTAGCAAATACTTTCCTGAGCTCTGCAGACTCCTGTGATAATCAGCCATAGCCATGTAGCAGGGAGACATGTCCAAATTCTAGGTCAAAATAGCCAAACCATAGAAACATAGAAAAATGTCGGCAGATAAGAACCTTTCGGCCCACCTAGTCTGCCCAATTACATGGATACTTTACCTGGATTTATCTTTTGTTTTATGCCTATCCCATGCCTGCTTAAATTCAATTACTGTTTTGGCCTCTACCACTTCTACTGGAAGACTGTTCCATGTATCCACCACCCTCTCAGTAAAATAATGCTTCCTGATGTTACTTTTAAACATTTGCCCCTCTAATCTAAGACTATGTCCTCTTGTTTTGCTATTTTGTTTCCTTTTAAATATACTCCCTTCCTCTACCTTGTGGATTCCCTTTACGTATTTAAATGTTTCTATCATATCTCCTCTGTCTCGTCTTTTTTCCAAGCTGTACATGTTAAGATCATTAAGCCTTTCCTGGTAACTTTTCTCCTTCCAGCCGTACATCATTTTAGTAGCCCTTCTCTGAACTCTCTCTAAGATGTCTATATCCTTCTGGAGATACGGTCTCCAGTACTGCACACAGTACTCCAAGTGAGGTCTCACCAGTGCTCTGTACAGTGGCATGAGCACTTCCCTTTTCCTACTGCTAATACCTCTCCCTACACAACCAAGCATTCTGCCAGCATTTCCTGCTGCTCTATTACATTGAATACTTACCCTTAGATCCTCTGAAATAATAACCCCTAAATCCCAACCCTCAGATGTTGATGTTAGGACTGTATCAAATATTCTATATTCAGCCCTTGGGTTTTTACGTCCCAGGTGCATTATCTTGCACTTATCCACATTAAAACTCAATTGCCACAGCTCCGACCATTTTTTTTTAGTTTACCTAAATCATTTGTCTGATCCCTCCAGGAACGTCAACCCTGTTGCAAATCTTGGTGTCACCAGGTACGAGACTGTGCCTGACAGTCTTTTTGCTGAGGGTAAAAAAAGCGGTAAACCCTATAAAAGAACAGAAGGCCCGAATGCTAATTGTGATACCAGTCCTTGAGTTGGCTGGGTTATGCAATTAGCGAGGGGTGAATCTGATGTCAGGCCAACACACGTAAAGAGAAAGGTGTACTTCAATAGTACCAATAAAGCAATAGGTGATCAAAATCCTAGAAGCGATACCAGTCCTTGAAATGGCTGGGTTTTGCAAATACAGAGGTGAACCTATAAGGCAGGGACTCACAAGGAGGACAGGAACCAGTCCTTAGAGTGGCTGGTGTTTCAGACAGGTATGTAAGGAGCAGTAAACATGAACCAGTTAAGGGATAGGCAAAAAGCAGAGTCAAATAACGATAGCCGGGTCAAGGGGTATAGAGGTACACAAGTCAGAAATAGAAAGCCAGGTCATACACAGAATATCCGTTAAAGAGAAGATAATGCAAGCACTTAAGGGTCAGACAAGCAGAACCACGAAAGGGCATCGAGGAATGACCAGAGCAGGTTTAAATCTCGCGCCCTGCCTGCCGATTGGCCAAAAACAGGTCACATGGAGGTGTGATGATGTCGTGCCGCCGGAGGGGCTAAATCTGGAGCCGCCGGCGGCGCGCGCGCATACAGCGCAGGGACAGGACGCGGGGAAAACGCAGTCCCCGGAGCCACGGGGAGGGACGCCGGGAACCCAACAACCGCCGAGGCATAACAAAGACATACTTTTCCATTAATACCTTCTGCAATATCACTAATAAAAATATTAAAGAGAATGGGTCCAAGTACTGACCCCTGAGGTACCCCACTGGTAACAAGACCTTGCGCCGAATAAACTCCATTTACCACAACCCTCTGTTGCCTGTCACTCAGCCACTGCCTAATCCATTCAACAATATTGGAATCCAAACTCAAAGATTGCAATTTATTGATAAGCCTTCTATGCGGAACAGTATCAAAAGCCTTACTGAAATCTAAATAAGCAATGTCTACTGCACCACCTTTGTCTATTATTTTTGTTACCCAATCAAAAAAAATCAATAAGATTAGTTTGGCATGATCTCCCTGAGGTAAACCCATGTTGTTTCTGATCCTGTAATCTATGTGTTTTTAGATGTTCAACAATCCTTTCCTTTAACATGGTTTCCATTAATTTCTCCACTACTGACGTAAGACTAACTGGCCTATAGTTCCCCGATTCCTCCCTACTACCCTTTTTGTAAATGGGCACAACATTTGCCAATTTCCAGTCTTCTGGGACGACTGCCGTTAACGGTTTTGCTATTACATCACTGAGCTCTTTTAATAATTTAGGGTGGATCCCATCAGGCCCCATTGACTTATTTGTCTTTAGACAGCTGCTGTAGAACTTCCTCCTCTGTAAACTCATATCCCTCGTGACAACATATCCCCGTGATGACATATCCCCCTGTGAAACTAGATCTCGCCCAATCACATCATATCTCCCAGTGACATCATTTCCCCATCACAAAATATCGCCCCGCCACAATATATCCTGCACCATCAAAATATATCCCCATCACAATATATCCCGCCCACCAGAGACGTAACTAGAAACCTCAGGGCCCTGGTGCAAGAATCTATGAGGGCCCCCAATTTTTTTTTCCTCCATATTTCAATATTTTTTTTCCTGCAATATAAACATATAGTACCATTTATATGAATTATTTCAACTTTAATTGTTAACACAGGTACAGTCAGGTCCAGAAATATTGGGACATTGACACATTTCTAACATCTTTGGCTCTATACACCCCCACAATGGAGTTGGAATGAAACAAACACAATGTGCTGTAACTGCAGACTGTCAGCTTTAATTTGAGGGTATGTACATCCAACTCAGGTGAACAGTGTAGGATTTACAGCAGTTTGCAGATGTGCCTCCCACTTGTTAAGGGACCAAAGGTAATGGGACAATTGGCTTCTCAGCTGTTCCATGGCCAGGTGTGTGATATTCCCTCATTACCCCAATTACATAGTTACATAGTTACATAGTTATATAGGCTGAAAAAAGACATGCGTCCATCGGGTTCAGCCTCTCCCACATAACCTACTGCTGTTGATCCAAAAGAAGGCAAAAAACCCAGTCTGAAATGCTCGCCAATATGCAACATACTGGGAAAAAATTCCTTCTTGACCCCAGAATGGCAGTCAGATTTCTCCTTGGATCAAGAAGCTTTTACCCACATATTAAATATTATAACCCTTAATATTCTGTGTCTGCAGGAAGTCATCCAGTCGCTTTTTAAAAGTCTGTACAGACTCTGACCCAACCACCTCAACGGGCAGAGAATTCCACAGCTTTATTGTTCTCACCGTAAAATAACCCTTCCTATGCTTTAAGCTAAATTTTCTTTCTTCCAGTCTAAATGGATGACCCCTTGTCCTATGTATAGTCCTGTTAATGAATAGGTTATCAGACAATGGTTGATAATGGCACCGTATATATTTATATAAGGTTATCAGATCCCCTCTAAGGCGCCTTTTCTCTAAACTAAACAGGTTTAAGCTTGTTAGTCTTTCCTCATAACTTAACCCTTCCATCCCCCTTATTAATTTAGTTGCCCGTCTCTGCACTTTTTCTAGCGATATAATATCTTTTTTTAAGACAGGTGACCAAAATTGCACGGCATATTCAAGGTGCGGCCTGACCATTGATTTATACAGAGGCAAAATTATGTTTTCATCCCGTGAGTGAACTCCCCTTTTAATGCATGCCAGTACTTTGCTGGCCTTGGCGGCTGCTGTTTGACATTGCACATTGTTACTTAGTTTGAAGTCTATGATTATTCCCAAATCCTTCTCCTGCTTGGATTTCCCTAACTCCGTACCATTTAGGGTATAAATTGCTTGTGTGTTCTTCACTCCAAAGTGCATAACTTTGCATTTATCTAGATTAAATTTCATCTGCCATTTAAGTGCCCAGTCCCCCAATCTATCTAAATCCCTCTGCAGCGAAGTAACATCCTGCTCACATTGTATTACTTTTCCTAGCTTTGTGTCATCTGCAAACACTGATACATGACTTTCAATGCCTATCTCAAGGTCATTTATAAACAAAATTGAATAGTATTGGTCCTATAACAGACCCCTGAGGGACACCACTTACCACTGGTGTCCATCTTGAAAATGTACCATTTATGACCACTCTCTGTACCCTATCTTTTAGCCAGTTTTCTATCCAAGAACAAGTATTTTCATCTAGACCATTTTTTCTTAATTTAAATAGTAACCTTTTGTGTGGAACTGTGTCGAAAGCTTTGGCAAAATCTAAGTAAATCACATCCACTGCGACCCCCTGATCTATACTTCTACTTACTTCCTCATAGAACGTAATTAGGTTAGTCTGACATGATCTGTGTTTCATGAAACCATGCTGATTTTTGCCAATTACATTATACCTCCCAATAAATTCCTGAATATTATCCCTTAGTAACTTACAATGTGCAGATAAAAGGCCCAGAGTTCATTTCAAGTGTGCTATTTGTATTTGGAATCTGTTGCTGTCAACTCTCAAGATGAGATCCAAAGAGCTGTCACTATCCGTGAAGCAAGCCATCATTAGGCTGAAGAAACAAAATATACCCATCAGAGAGATAGAAAGAACATTAGGTGTGGCCAAAACAACTATTTGGAACATTCTCAAAAAGAAGGAACGTACCGGTGAGCTCAGCAACACCAAAAGACCCGGGAGACCACAGAAAACAACAGTGGTAGATGACCGAAGAATTCTTTCCCCGGTGAAGAAAACACCCTTCACAACAGTTGGCCAGATCAAGAACACACTCCAGGAGGTAGGTGTATGTGTGTCAAAGTCAACAATCAAGAGAAGACTTCACCAGAGTGAATACAGAGGGTTCACCACAAGATGTAAACCATTGATGAGACTCAAAAACAGGAATGCCAGATTAGAGTTTGCAAAACAACACCTAACAAAGCCTTCACAGTTCTGGAACAAGATCCTATGGACAGATGAGACCAAGATCAACTTGTACCAGAGTGATGAGAAGAGTATGGAGAAGGAAAGGAACTGCTCATGATCCTAAGCATACCACCTCATCAGTGAAGCATGGTGTTGGTAGGGTCATGGCGTGGGCATGTATGGCTGCCAATGGAACTGTTTCTCTTGTATTTATTGATGATGTAACTGCTGACAAAAGCAGTAGGATGAATTCTGAAGTGTTTCGGGCAATATTATCTGCTCACATTCAGTCAAATGCTGCAGAACTCATTGGACGGCGCTTCACAGTGCAGATGGACAATGACCCAAAGAATACTGCAAAAGCAACCAAAGAGTTTTTGAAGGGACAGAAGTGGAATGTTATACAATGGCCAAGTCAATCACCTGACCTGAATCCCATTGGGCATGCATTTCACTTGCTGAAGACAAAACTGAAGGGAAAAAGCCCCAAGAACAAACAGGAACTGAAGACACTTGCAGTAGAGGCCTGGCATAGCATCACCAGGGATGAAACCCAGCGTCTGGTGAGGTCTATGCGTTCCAGACTTCAGGCTGTGATTGACTGCAAAGGATTTGCAACCAAGTATTAAGAAGGGAAAGTTTGATTTATGATTATTATTCTGTCCCATTACCTTTGGTCCCTTAACAAGTGGGAGGCACATCTGCAAACTGCTGTAAGTCCTACACCGTTCACCTGAGTTGGATGTACATACCCTCAAATTAAAGCTGACAGTCTGAAGTTACAGCAAATTGTGTTTGTTTCATTCCAACTCCATTGTGGGGGTGTATAGAGCCAAAGATGTTAGAAATGTGTCAATGTCCCAATATTTCTGGACCTGACTGTAGTTTCAGGATGGGACTTGTTCACTGGGCAGGTCGCACTGATGGTCTGCAAAATATAAAATAAAATTCCATAAATCAAGGCAATTAATACAGCTGACGCGTGTCATTGACTGCTGGGTGACGGCCTGAGTTCAGGCCGTCTCACGGCAAGCACCGGCTGTGGGGAAAGGCCGAGGCGGGCCATAAAAGTTAGCAGGGCAACCAGTACACCCGTGTCTTAAAGGCCCACCCTCCGCGTGGACCCCAGATACATGTATACCCCAACATCAGACAACCAGATAAATGTATACCCACACATCAGACCCGCAGATACATGCATACCCACACATCAGACCCGCAGATACATGTATACCCACTGCACCCTGCAGCAGGTTAATGCTGTGGCTGGTATATATATGTATATATATTACAAACCAGAAAGAGCGCACACACCAAACAACATGTTCAAACAGTACTGAAGAAACCACAACAGCAGCTAAATTCATTTAAACTGGAGATTTTACCAGGTTTAACCCTTTAAATGCCTACCAACAATTCTTATCCCCTTCAAAAGCACTATAGTTCTTAACCCTTTAATGTTGAGCTCTGTTGAAGTTTAGTTTGCAATGGATGGTCATGGATTGCGTAAGCCTGCCAACAGCGACAATATATTCCACCCTTGCCAGGTCCTATCATACTAACCTAATGATAGGGATGAGCTGTTCGGTTCGATCGGTTCAGAGTTCAATTCGAACATCGCCTGTTCACAAACTACGAACATTTCCGCGTGTTCGCCGCATGTTCGCCCACAATGGACCACAATGCACTTTTCCACTGGCCTGAAGCTTGTAATTGGCTACAGCCTTGCACCTGTCTAGGGATGAGCTGTTCGGGTTCGGACGGTTCAGAGTTCGACCCGAACTTTGGCAGTTCGAAAGTTTGCGAATTTCGAACTTTTTGGGTGTGTTCGGTTCGAGTTCGAATAAAAAAAAATTTTTTTTTTTAAAAAAGTATAGAAAATGCTTAAAAAAAATACAAAAAAAATCTAGAAATAAAGAGACTCTTTACTGCAGAATATTATAAGCAACGGTTTATTAGATATTGAATTCAAAACTAATGTGTACTTGGAAAGATTATCAACTCTAAATGACCTCTGTTCACAAACGAGCATAACACCAGGTGTTTTTAGTCTGGTAATCAATTTGATACATTGTACACTATACTGAGGGTGGGGTGGTGTCTGCTTCTGATTGAGATTTGAGAATTAATTTCCCTAAAACATCCTAATATGCTGCATTTAACCCTTTCGCTGCTGAGGCTTTTCACACCTCTGTGCAGAGGTAATTTTTACCGCTTTCGCTCATGTTTAACCGCGTTTTGTAGCCATATTTTGATATATGGCCCAGACATATTATATATCGTTCTTTCCGGCAGACTTGGCAGATTCATAATATGTCATTATTATATGTATACGTTATGTCATGTCTGTATATTATCACAAAAAATGCAATAAAATTTAAAATTTCAATAATTTATTATGTGTAAAGTGTTTTTGTTCACATTTTAACATGCGATCGTTTGCGGTTATATTATGTATGGGGTGCGCTTGTTAAAAAAATTTAGAAATGGGGTCTCGTTACATTTTTTTTTGGGGAAAATTTCGCTTTTTTTAACAAACGCACCGCATACAAAAATCGTTAGTGTAGCATTATTGTTCACATTATAATTGAAATGGGAACAATATTGCTGCATTAACAAAACAAAAAAAAATAATTTTTTTTTCTATATTTTTTTAAAAAAAAAAAAACATTTTTCATCCTCATGTTTGGTATCCTTGGAAAGGCCATGCTCTGGCCAATCCAACGATATCAAACATTAACCCCTATCTTCCACGGATCGGGAGATAGGGGGTTCCAATGAACCCCCTATCTCCACCATTGGTGGCAGCTAGGGGTTAACTCCAGGACTGGCGTCATCGTGCTATGCACGATGACGCCAGTCCTAAGGGGGAGTTCCTGGAGGCTTGGCCGACATCCAAGATGTCGGCCAGCTCCAGGAGAGGATCACGATCCGGCGCTTTACAGCGCCAATTCGTGATCCGGCTCCCCAGGGGTTAATCACAGCCACCGTTTGGAAGGGCAGGCTGTGCCCTTCCAAACGGTGCCTGGATTAACCCTCTGCCCACCGGCGATCGGGCAGAGGGTTAATCACAGCCACCGTTTGTAAGGGCAGGCTGTGCCCTTCCAAACGGTGCCTGGATTAACCCTCTGCCCACCGGCGATCGGGAGGGACAGAGGTCCGAAGGACCTCCCCCCTCCTCCCTTTCAGGCGCTTCCTCCGCACATGCGGGGGGGGCACCTGAATTAGAGGTCATCACGCCGCCGCGATGACATCTAATTGCTCCGCCGGGGTCCCGGAGTGCTGGGCTGACATCCAAGATGTCAGCCCACACCGGGGGGCGCAGCAATCTGCCGGAATCCGGCGGATTGCTGCCTCCTGTGCATGGACGCGCTCAGCGTGTCCATAGCACAGGAGAACCACTTGGCTGGACGCGCTGAGCGCGTCCATAGCAGCCAAGTGGTTAACTGGTGTTTGCTTTAGATGTTATTTTGAATTTTTTTCAATGTTATTTTTCACCTCGGGATTAAACATTCACAGGGTTATTCAGAGAGCGGTGAAAAGCAGGAGAATAACTGGAGAAGTGAAAATTCTAAGTCAAAATAGCCAAAGCAGAAAAATTCTCCCATTTATCTCACTTTCCAAATTGGCTAATTGGTCTAGATTGTTCTCTTCTCCTGCCAGTTCTCCCGGCTTTCACCTCTCTCTCAGGGTTGTTCGGAGAAAGGTGAAAACCAGGAGTATGGCAGGAAAAGAGAACAATCTGGACCAAATAGCCGATTTGGAAAGTGAGATAAGGCTAGGGTCAGACTAACGCATTTTTCGCAGCGACCGTCAAAAAGTGCGTCCGAACGCATTGCCGTATTTTTTCACGGAATGTGCGAAAACGGTCATACGATGCGCATTTTTGTGCGTGATTTTTTACGGATCCAAACCAGGAAACTTTGGGTGTCTGGACGTTATGTTGGCCGGACATGAGCAGGGTCTGACGTCTCCAAATCACGCACACACGCCGCTAGTGGACGCAGCGCACTCTGTACGTCAGGACTAGCGGTTCCGCGTTCTCGAAAAAATGCGTTCATTTTCCACTTGCGTTACGCGGCCGGACTTTCGTGCGACCGTACTTCGTATATTGGCCATCATTGCCCGTCATTTGCTGCTAGTGCGGCCGTGATAAAGTGCGCCTAAGGCTAGGGTCAGACTGAGGCAGTGCGAACGCGCGTTCTGGCGCACATCATTACGGCCGCACTAGCAGCAGATGACGGGCAATGACAGCCAATATACGAAGTACGGTCGCACAAAAGTCCGGCCGCGCAACGCAAGTGGAAAATGAACGCATTTTTTCGAGAACGTTAAACCGCTGGTACTGACGTACAGAGTGCGCTGCGGCCGCATAGCAGCGTGTGTGCGTGATTAGGAGATGTCAGACGCTGCTAGTGTGCGGCCAACATAACGTTCAAACAGCCGGATTTCCCTAGACTTCTTTTCACCCCATCGTCATGAAATACGTCCAGAATTGCGCATCCTCTGACCACTTAAGCGTATTCCGTGAAAAAATGCGTGCGCACGCATCGACGTACATTTTGACGGTGGCCGCAGAAAATGCGCTCATCTGTCCCTAGCCTAAACGCACGTTAAAAATTCACTAGTCTGACCCTAACCTAAATGGGAGAATTTTTCTGGTTTGGCTATTTTGACCTAGAATTTTCCATTCTCCAGTCATTCTCCTGCTCTTCACCGCTCTCTGAATAACCCTGACAGGGTTATTCAGAGAAAGATGAAACTCAGGAGAATGACTGAAGAGAAAATTATAGGTCAGAATAGCCAAACCAGAAAAATTCTCCCATTTGGTCTAGAATTTTCCATTCTCCAATCATTCTCCTGCTTTTCACCGCCAAAAAAACAGTAAACTTTTTCTGCACGTCCTAAAATGTCTTTTCATACAGACTGCCGCCCCAAGCAGTTGTTTATGGATAGATTAAAGGAAAAGCATTTACCGTCATTTGAAACGTCATTTTTTGGTTTTTACATATTTCTATACATCCTAGAAATCCGCCACTTCACGGGCAGGTTATGGGGACCTCCTAGGAACGATATTTGAAGGAATTTTTTGTTTTTATTTTTAACCCTTATTTCATGGAAAACTCACTGTCCCTTTAAAAACGTTTTTTAAACTTTTCGTCCTGGTTTCCTGTCCCCCAGGGCACTACCCGGACCCCCATACACCTTTTATGGCAAATATGTAGCATATATGCCCTCTTGGAGGGCACTCTAAAAAACCGAATTTTCAGCCCCATTGACTTGCATGGGGTTCGAGTTCGGGTTCGGGTTCGGGTTCGGTCCCAAACAAATGGGAAGTTCGGGTTCGGGCTCGAACCGAACTCGGGGAGTGTTCGGCTCATCCCTACACCTGACCACAGGTCAGGTGCGAGACAGGTGCAAGACTATGGGCAAATTTTGCCCAATCATGGGCTCACAGAGCTATGTCCCGCAGCACACTATATAAGGCTTCACACAGCGCTTCAGCACGCGTTTGAGAGGAGATTTGAGAGGAGATTGTTCTTGTGTTAGTGTGTGTTCTCACTGCCAGTCTGCCATCAGCTACTAGGGGGGGGGGTGTCTCATTTCTACAAAATATCTGGGAATTATTGTGATCGATGTGTTCTCACTCCCAGCAACTATTTTGGGAGGTCAGTAATTTCTATAAAATATCTGGGAATTGTTCTAATCTTTGTAATCTCACTGCCACCCATCAAGGGGGCCAAAATACTTCTAGCAGATTTCTGCGAATTGTAATCTGTGTCTGGTCACTGGCTGCCAGCTATCAGGGTGTCTCACTGAGTTACACCAGAGTTCTGGAAATCTTTAATCTTTATATTAGAGTTGAATCAGAGTTCTGTATAGATTTAATCTATATATCACTCACCATGTCAGAAAGACCAAAAAGGACAGGCAGACGATCCCAGGCACAGATAAGAGGGAAAGCAGCCTCTGTGTCAGGAGGCTGTGCCTCTGGTCATCGTGGACGTGGTGCATCCTCTGCAGGGACACGCTTGTCCTTTCTAACTGGTGCTGGCCGTCTTAAGCAGCAGCAACATACAGAGGATTTGGTGGATTGGCTAACCAGGCCATCCTCATCCTCCCAGTCCTCTGCCAGCCAGGCTTGTAGTGCTTTACAGTCCACCGCAGCTGCCAAACATCTAATGCAGCCTCCATGTCCACAGCTACTCCTGCCGTGGCCTCACCATCATACACAGAGGAGTCAGCTGAATTGTTTGACTACAATGACAGTGACATGCTGCATGAGGATGCGCAGCAACTACAGTGCTCCGATTCAATCTCTGAGGTTGAGGAAGGGAGTATAATCAACCTAGAGGAAGGTGGTGCCAGTGACACACAAATAACTGGCACTCATGTTGCACCAGCAGCTGCAGCATACTGCCAAGTTGGCTCCAGTGATGAGGAGATAGGGGATGATGAGGACAATGATGATGAGGTCACTGACTCCACCTGGGTGCCTGATCGAACAGAGGAGTCAAGTGAGGAGTCACGTGAGGAGGAGGCACAACAAACAGGAGGCACAACATCCTCTATGACCAACCGTAGCACTAGCCAGTCCAAGGCATCAGATGTCAGAGCTGCTCAGGTACAGAGCGCTGTTGTCTCAAAGCACACATCCAGGAACTCTGCTATCTGGGAGTTCTTTGAAAAATGTGCAGCAGACCGCACCATTGCTATTTGTAATCTATGTCAGATGAGGCTCAAGAGTGGGAAGGACACCGGACGCTTGGGTACCACGTGCTTGAGGCGACATATGACCACCTGCTACACATCCCATTTGTGCAAAACTTTGCGTAGGTCCTCTGCACCTGTCTCTACCCCCACTATATGTCCTGCCATGTCATTGACTCCAACCTCCATTGAGAGGGATGAGGCTACAGTAATGGATGTACCAGGTCATTCCTCACAATGTGAAAGCATCCCATCAGCTGAAGATTTATGCAGTCAGATTATGTTGCCCCAGCTGCTGCAGGGTACGAAAAAATATAGTCCCAACCATCCCCAAGCACAGCGTCTAAATGCCAGCTTAGCAAAATTACTCGCATTGCAGCTGCTGCCTTTCCAGCTGGTGGATTCTGCTCCCTTCCGTGAATTTGCTGAATGTGCTGTACCACAGTGGCAGGTTCCAAAATGCCATTAGTTTTCATGGAAGGCCATTCCAGCACTATACCAGCACGTGGAAGACAATGTTATGGAGTAATTGGGAAAGGCAGTCAGCAACAAGGTGCATGTGACTTTAGACATGTGGTCCAGCAAGCATGGACAGGGCTGTAACATTTCCTTCATGGCATACTGGGTAACTCTGATTGCAGCTGGGAGGGATCCAAGATGAGGCTCTGTGCTGGAGCTTGTTCATCTACCACACCTCCAGAAAGCTGCATGTATGAGGTCTTTCTGCTCCACCACCACCTCTCCCTCTTCCTCCTCCTCCTTCTCTGTCTGACGAACTGGCAGTTAAACCGACGAGTGACAGGGGCTTTGCAATGGCTCAAGCAAAAAGATGCCATACTGTGCTTGAGCTGGTTTGTTTAGGGGACAGGAGCCACATGGGGCCAGAAATTCTGTCAGCTCTGCAGGGGCAGGTGCAGAGATGGTTAACACCACGCCAGCTTCAGCTGGGAATGGTCGTCTGTGATAATGGCAGCAACCTTCTCTCCGCCCTACGCCAGGGTAAGTTGACACATGTACCATGCCTAGCACACGTCCTAAATCTGGTGGTACAGCGTTTCCTAACCAGGTACCCAGGGCTGGCAGAGCTTCTCAGCCAGGCCAGAAAAGTCTGCAGCCACTTCAGACGGTCATTCCCAGCAAGCGTTCGCCTGGCAGAAATTCAAAGAGAATTCCACCTTCCCACAAACCGTCTGATCTGTGACATGCCCACCAGGTGGAACTCGACATTAGCAATGCTGCAGCGTCTGCACAAGCAGCAGAGGGCCATCAATGAGTACCTGTGTGAGTATGGCACAAGGACAGGTTCAGGTCAACTTGTTTTTTTTCCCTCCCGTAGTGGCTGATGACCAAGGATGCATGCACTGTACTGTCACCATTTGAGGAGGCAACGAGGATGGTGAGCAGGGACAGTGCATGCATCAGTGACAATTCCTTTAGTGTTCCTGCTGGAGCACAATCTGCAGGGAATTATAGATGTGGCTCTAGATGCAGAGCAGCGGGAGGAAGAGGAGGCCTTCCCTAGCTCTGAAGGCCCCAGTCTTTCCGCAGACAGCATTACAGCGGGTCCTCCTCATCCTCCTCCTGTCTTATCTGAGGAGGAGGAGAAATATTTAAGTAGTGGGGGCATTGAAGGTGGGGATTCCTCAAGGGAGGGTTTTGTGTGCCCAGAAACACAAGGACTAGTACGTGGCTGAGAGGAGGAAGTGCAGGATGGGGTCATCCTCCTCATTGACCAGGAAGACTTGGAAGCTAATGCCACCTCCAACCTAGGCTGCATGGGCTCCCTTATCCTGCAATGCCTGGTAAAGGACCCCAGGATTCGTGCTATCAAGGAGAGGGATCATTACTGGTTGGTAACCCTTCTTGATTCACGATACAAGGGTAAAGTTGCAGAGCTCATCCTGCCTGCACAGAGGGAGCACAGGATGAAAAAACTTAAAGACGCTCGAAAGCGACACTTGTGTAACACCTTTCCAGGCACTGGTAGGTTACCAATTGATGACACAGGTGCTTCTGATGCTGCGACTGATCAGAGGAATAGTGGTGAAGGCCGGTGCCGCTTGACTGATGCCTTTTTAATTTTTTTTAGTCCACGACGCCCAGGGACATCAAATGTAGGCACCCATTGCCAGCGTCTTCACCATATGGTGCAGGACTACCTAGGGGCAAGGGCAGACATGGATACCTTTCAAGCAGATGGTCCACTGGCTTACTGGGTGTTGAGATTGGATCACTGGCCAGAACTTAGCCAATATGCTATGCAGCTACTAGGTTGCCCTTCATCCAGCGTGCTTTCTGAAAGGATGTTCAGTGCCGCTGGAGGTTTTGTCACAGACAAAAGAGTGCATCTGTCCACCGACTCTGTAGACCAGCTAACATTTATAAAAATGAATCAGTACTGGATCAGCAGCTATCAATCCCCTGATACTGACGTAACGGAATAGATCGGGGATGGTCTTCTGCATTCACAAAACCTCCACCACTGAACTCTTCCACAATACCACAAAAGGGTTACGGTGTGAAGGCACTTGCTGCCATGAAAGGCACAATATTTGGTTGCACTGACACCTGTGCAAGATTTATATCATTTAAATTTTTTGGAATGCAGGGTCCAACCCTGCACTCTTCCACAATACCAGTAATTAAAATGGTTAACTTTCTCCCCTGGGGGGAGGATATCACACGTGGCTGTAAAAGGAAATGTCTTTGTGAACTGACATGTCGTGTAGTCTGTTAGTCGCACCTTTGGAGCCAACCCGGCACCAAGATTTAGGCCCTATCTTCAAAGACAGGAAGCACATCCTTGATCCCTAAGGGGTGTCTGGGGGGAAGATGGACACCTTTGGGCAATTAAAGATTAACAACGAAGTGTACTGAGCATGCTTAGGAGAGGGGAAATCTGGGATATGTAGTGCAGGAGGCTGGGCCATTTGTGGGTGGGTTGGAAGGAAGGACCAGGAAGTGTATAAATTCTGAAAACTGCCCATGTGCTGACACAGATCATGCGGGGTACATTCGCATGATGATCATCGGTCCATGCTGTCCATGTTTCTATCTCCAGGCCCTGGGAGTCGCCGATGCTAGCTTACTGATTAGCTTGTTCTAAGTAACGCTCTGTGCTTCATCCCTTTCTTTTATTTGCTGTGTAGTGTGTAATTAATTGATTTATTCTAACTATAATTTTTCCTGTAACAAATGCACTGTGGTGTATCACGTGTGGTGTAACACGTATTTAAGATCTGCTTCTGGCTGAGATCCACACTAAGAAATTGGAGTAATTGCTGATTTTTTTTTAGCTCCGGTAGATATGAAAGTGTGCATTGCGGTTGCTGGGGGACGGCAGGGATAGGGACAATGCGGTTGCTTAGACCTGCATCTCTCGCTGCGACGCTCGTAATGTCCATGAGGACTGGTGGCAGCGTAACTAATAGAATAGGGAAGTGAGACCAGGGATTGTGGGAGACGAAGTCATACCGTTCCAAGAGAAGACTTTTACTGTGTTGCAATCCTGGGATCATTGTATTGCGCTCTGCGTCCCTGTTGCGTGAGAGAAGTGTGCAGAGACAGATCGTGGGTGGCTTAACCAGGTGTCTTTCCCAGCAGCACGCGTAGAGGTCGTGACAATTGTTACTTTCAAAGCCTGCATAAGTTTCACAATAATTTAGCCCAAAAAAAATCACTAAACTTGTTCTGTGTGTCCTAAAATGTCTCCTCTTTCCATACAGGCTGCCACCCCAAGCAGTTGTTTATGAATAAATTAAAGGAAAACCGTTTACCGTCATTTAAAACGTAATTTTTTTGTTTTTAAATGTTTCTATACATCCTACAAATCCGCCACTTCACGGGCAGGTTATGGGGACCTCCTAGGCACGATATTTGAAGGAATGTTTTGTTTTTATTTTTAACCCTTATTTCATGGAAAACTCACTGTCCCTTTAAAAACGTTTTTTTTTTACTTTTTGTCCTCGATTCCTGTCCCCCAGGGCACTAACCGGACCCCCATACACCTTTTATGGCAAATATCTTGCATATATGCCCTCTTGGAAGGCACTCTAAAAACCGAACATTTGAGTCCCTTTGACCTGCATTGAGTTAGGTTCGAGTTCAAACTCGAACTTTTGAAATTGTTCGAATGCGAACCGAACACAGGGGTGTTCGGCTCATCCCTACCTAATGACTGCTCTTATGGGATAAACTTACTTGTTGAGGACCCAGTCCTTTCTGAAGCTCCCTGCAGATCAAGGTTAAATAGAACCTGTGGGTCTATTTAACCTTGATCTGCAGGGAGCTTCAGAAAGGACTGGGTCCTCAACAAGTAAGTTTATCCTATAAGAGCAGTCATTAGGTTGGTATGATAGGACCTGCCAAGGGTGGAATACATTGTTGCTGTTGGCAGGCTTACGCAATCCACAGCCATCCATTGCAAACTAAAACTTCCACCATTTTTCAACACAGCTCAACATTAAAGGGTTTAGAACTATAGTGCTTTTGAAGGGGATAAGAATTGTTTATAGGCATTTAAAGGGTTAAACCTGGTAAAATCTCCTGTTTAAATGAATTTAGCTGCCATTGTGGTTTCTTCTGTACTGTTTGAACATGTTGTTTGGTGTGTGCGCTCTTTCTGGTTTGTTGTATCATATTGTCTTGAGATGCACCCGCACTGAAAGCGCAGATAAGGTTGAGTGCTGCCCTTCTTGTGTAATAAATATATATATATATGTCTGCCATTTGAGTATTGAAACACATAAGGGATTTGTTTCTTTTTCTTGGAAGAGACGTCACCGAGTGGCCTCCACACCCTCACACACCTTATACTGAATGAACCTCCCCTAACATTTTCTGACTTTTCTGGAAGCTCCAAAGCAAAAGTGAAACTCTTTGCTGTGGCTCCTGCTTCTTGGTGCTCGCCTGATCCTGCTCCTGCTCCTTGGTGCTCGCCTGATCCTGCTCCTGCTTCTTGGTTTGGATCCTGGTTTGATTTTGTCTGATCCTCCATTACTGAACCTGTTCATAATAGACCACCACAACTCCCATCACTGCCGGTGATCCTCTGCCAGCTCATGAGTCAGGACCTGCGGATTATCGTCTAGGACTCCTGCAGCGCCACCAGCTTTCTGGTTCATCCCACCAGCCTTTGACAGACGTACAAGCCCTCACTGACTGTAATAGCCCTTGCTGTGGACTATTATCTTCTCCAGGAATCCAGCGTGTTGCTCTCCACTCTCTGCAGCTCATTCCATCTCCAGTAAGTATTGTTGTGTCCCTGCTCCCCGGCAGACCTTTTTATTCAATTTCTGGGCATTCTCTTGGACAGCTGCCAGGTCCTCCACAAGCTGCAGCTGCTGAAAGTCAGCTGTTGAGGATCCCATGGCTGTCTAGGATAATGCCTGTTCGGTTTTACGGTGGGCATTAATGGGGCCTCCTTACAAAGATCTTGCCAAGTGAAGTGATGGCGCAGGCAGTCTGAGTGAACGAAGAAGGGCCCTCCTCTCCCACTGAGTCACCTGGGCACTGGACCCTCAAGGATTCAGTACAGGAGGCCTGGCAGGGGATGGGGCCACCCGGGAGCCTCCAGGCCCATTACTGCATCATCAGCTGTACCCCCCGATGGCGGCCCTGTTTCTGGATAATTATTTTTGGAATGCTGTCTGCTTAGTTGTGTCTCTGTATTGCTGACCCTTACGTGGGTATGTTCTCATCACTGATGTGGGTATGTTTCCAACGCTGAAGTGGCTGTGACCTTGACGCAGACATTGTCCTGACACTGACACACAGAGCCAGATTAACATAGGGGCTGATGGATCAGCAGCTCCAGGCCCATGCCTCAGAATAGGCACAGAGAAAGGATAAATATGTTTGCAGTTGGACCCCTGTATCTCCAGTTCCAAAGAAGCTACAGGGTCATGTGAGGTGTCACTGGAAAAGCCAGGGCATGGCCTTTCCAATGATGCCAAACATGACCAGGCTTTAGGTAAGAAAACAAAAAAAAGATAAAGATTTATTATTTTAATCTAACAGAAATATTGTTCACTTTTCAATTATAAAGTGAACAATGATGCAGCACTAACTAACCATCTAATTTCTCAGGTCACCAATAGGGATGAGCTGAACACCCCCCGAGTTCGGTTCGGAGCCGAACCCGAACTTTCCAAATCCGAACTCAATACAAGTCAATGGGGCTGAAAATTTGGTTTTTAGAGGGCATATATGCTAGATATTTGCCATAAAAGGTGTATGGGGTAGTGCCCTGGGGGACAGGAAACAAGGACAAAAAGTAAAAAAAAAGGTTTTTAACCCTTTCGCTGCGGTGGACGTGCTCAGCGTGTCCACATGCAGGTAGCGTTCCATGCGGAGGACGCACTGAGCGCGTCCTCCCTATGGGGGCAGCGATCGGCCGGGTTCCGGCCGATTGCTGTGCGGGCTGACATCCTCGATGTGAGCCCAGCACCCGGAACCGCCGCCGGCACAATTAGATGTCATCGCGGCGGCGCATGTGAGGAGGAGGCGCCTGAAATGGAGGGGGGAGGTCCTTTAGACCTCCCTCCAGATCGCCGTGGTGCAGGGGCTTAATCCAGGCCTTGTTTGGAAGGGCACAGCCTGCCCTTCCTAAAGGTACCTGGCATTAACCCCATGGGGGCCGGATCACGAATCAGCGCCGAAAAGCGCCGGTTCGTGATCCTTTCCCGGAGATGGCCGACATCTTGGATGTCGGCCAAGGTTCCGGGAATGCCCCCTGAGGACTGGCGTCATCGTGCATAGCACGATGACGCCAGTCCTGGAGTTAACCCCTAACTGCCACCAATGGTGGAGATAGGGGGTTCCAATGAACTCCCTATCTCCCGATCCGTGGCAGTTAGGGGTTAATGTTTGATATTGTTGGATCGGCCAGAGCATGGTCGTTCCAACGATACCAAACATGAAAATGAAGTTTAAAAAAAAAAAAAAAAAAATTTGAAAAAAATAAAAAATAAGTTTTTTTCTTTTTTTGGTTTGTTAATGCAGCAATATTGTTCCCATTTCAATTATAATGTGAACAATGATGCTGCACTAACGATTTTTGTGTGCGGTACGTTTGTTAAAAATCGCGTAATTTTCCCCAAAGAAAATGTAATGAGTCCCCATTTCTAATTTTTTTAACAAGCGCACCCCACACAAAACATACCCGCAATTGCTCGCATGTTAAAATGTGAAAACAAAACACTTTACACGTTGTAAATTATTCAAAATTCATATTTTATTGCATTTTTTGTTATAATATACAGACAGTACATGACGTATACATATAATAATGATATATTATGAATCTGCCGAGTCTGACGGAAAGAACGATATAGAATATGTCTGGTCATATACTAAAATAAGCCTTCAAAAACACGTTTAAACAAGATGAGCGAAACAGGTAAAAATGAGCTCAGCACAGAGGCGGGAAATGCTTCAGCAGCGAAAGGGTTAAAGGGACAGTGAGTTTTCCATGAAATAAGGGTTAAAAATAAAAAATGAAAAATTCCTTCAAATATCGTGCCTAGGAGGTCCCCATAACCTGCCAGTGAAGTGGCGGATTTCTGGGATGTATAGAAACACTTAACAAAAAAATTATGTTTCAAATGACGGTAAATGCTTTTCCATTAATCTATTCATAACTGCTTGGGGCGGCAGTCTGTATGAAAAGGAGACATTTTGAGACACGCAGAAAAAGTTTAGTGATTTTTTGGGCTAAATTATTGTGAAACTTATGCAGGCTTTGGATGAAAGTAACAATAGGTGCTTTAAGGCTGGGCTCAGACTAGCGCACTTTTAACGTGCGTTTAGGCGCACTTAATCACGGCCGCACCAGCAGCAAATGACGCGCAATGACGGCCAATATACGAAGTACAGCCGCACGAAAGTCCGGCCGCGCAACGCAAGTGAAAAATGAACGCATTTTTTCGAGAACGCTGAACCGCTAGTACTGACGTACAGAGTGTGCCGCGTCCGCACGTGAGTAGGAGATGTCAGACACTGCTCATGTCCGGCCAACATAACGTCCAGACACCCAAAGTTTCCTGGTTTGGATCCGTAAAAAATGACGCACAAAAATGCGCATCGTATGACCGTTTAAGCGCTTTCCGGGAAAAAAGACCTCAATGCGTTCGGACGCACTTTTTGACGTTCGCTGCGAAAAATGCGTTCGTTGACCCTAGCCTAAAATTGGGCCTTTAGCGTCGGCAACAGTGCCGTCACACAGTCTCACCCCTCTGAGGATATGAATCTGATACAGTCGTCAGTGGCAGTGCAGCCAAATATTGTGCCTTTGGTACCAGGCCAGCAAGTGCCATCATACAGTATCCCCTCTGTGGTATTGTGGAAGAGTGCAGGTCTGGACCATGCGGTCAGGGCCAGTGCTAGACTATTTTGTGCCCTAGGCAAAACCAGCTACTTGCACCCCCCCCCAAAAAACCCAAAACGACACAACATGAAACTGCTAAATTTCTTTTTACTTAAGAATAAAGTTTGAAAAGCACCAATAGTAAAGGTAAAATAAATATAAATAAACTGTATTAAACCATTTTAAATAAACTTTATTAAACAAATTAAAATTAACTGTATTGAACAAATATATATTAATGGAAAAAAAATAAGAGTTGTCATGTAAGTTTCAATTTCAGACACATCAAAATTTCACTTTGCGTGACTTATCCTTTGCAAATTTTCATTATATATATATTGTCCAGGCCAGCCCACATCATGCTCACAGACAGTCACAGATGCGCCATCATCATAGGCGTGTGCAGCCTATTGCATTAGGGTGTGCATCCAAAAGCTCAAACACATGAAAAAAAATTATGTTTATATATATATATATATAATATATATATATATATATACACACACGCACCCTTATGCATACATACACACGCACACATTCAGCCTAAATATATCATTACAATCAGGGTAATTCAAAGAGAATTGAAAAGTCACCGCACGTTCGGTGACTTTTCGTTCAATTCGGTTTGTTTTGACGATCCCAGTTCGGCGACCCTGCGGTGTATTCAGCAAGTACCACAGGGTCCCCGAATTGCAGGGAAAAGTCACCGCAAACTCACCGAAAACTAACCGCAAAACCCAGCGAATGCACGCCGAAAACCTGCAAAAACATCTAGATTAACCCTCTGGAAAAAGCCGAGCAGGAGACGATCACCGCAGCGAAGCCGCCGGAAAAAGCCGACACCTCAGACGAATGGAGTGAATAAATTAGCAAAACAGTTTGCTTAAATGTTTGAAAAGTGAAACGCTGTTTGCAAAGAAACTACTGAGCCAAAATGTCTGAAATTTACATATGAGGTCCAGGGAATGATAATAAAAAGGGCTGTTACAGAAAAAATAAAAATCCAGGAAAATGCTTAAAATATCCTAAAAAAAATCTATAAAGAGACATTTTACTGCAGAATTTTATAATGAACGGTTTATTAGATATTGAATTAAAACGGGAATATTTGTAACATTGAAGCCTATGGGATTCACCTGAATAAACCTGCCGAATTTAACCACCGAACAGCAGGGCATTTCGGTTACCTTTCACTGCTGGTTTTTGTTCTCTGAATAGCTGAAGCATTGCTTTTTTATGGGGATTCACTGCCCTCGAACAGGCACCGTATGTGCAGGCAATTCGCAAGGATTTGGTGAATTGCCTGCTATCTGGATAGCCGAATGGCCGGGAAAGGTAACCGAACGCTGATTTTCAGCATTCGGTTACCTTTCTCCAGCCATTCGGATCTCTTTGGATAACCCTGTATGTTTATAATTCAGAGGTGCCTCAACCTTGGCCATCCAGTTGTTTTTGAACTACATTTCCCATGAGTCTCGACTAACCCAATTAGTGGCTGAGTATTGTGACCGATTGTGTTTTATGACTATCAGGGTTATTCAGAGAGAGGTGAAACTCAGGAGAATGACTGGACAAGTGAAAATTCTAGGTCAAAATAGCCAAAGAAGAAAAATTCTCCCATTTATCTCACTTTCCAAATCGGCTATTTGGTCCAGATTGTTCTCTTTTCCTGCCATTCTCCTGGTTTTCACCTTTCTCTGAACAACCCTGAGAGAGAGGTGAAAGCCAGGAGAACTGGCAGGAGAAGAGAACAATCTAAACCAAATAGCCGATTTTGAAAGTGAGATAAATGGGAAAAATTTTATGGTTTGGCTATTTTGACCTAGAATTTTCACTTCTCCAGTCATTCTCTTGAGTTTCAACTCTCTCTGGTTTGGCAACATGACCAGGTATAAAGTAAAAAAAATAAAAACATGTAATTTTTTTTGTGTGTTATTTTTATTAATGCAGCAATATTGTTCACATTGCAATTATAATGTGAACGATGATGCACTAATGATTTTTTTCTATGGGGTGTGTTTGCTATAAATCACGTAATTCCCCCCACAAAATGTAACAAGTCCCCATTTCTAATTTTTGTACAAGCGCATCCCATAGAAAACATAACCGCAAATGCTCATGTGCTAAAATGTGAAAAAAACAACACATTACACACTGCAGATGATTAAAAATTCAATTTTTATTGCATTTGTTTTCATAATATACAGCTAGGACAGGACGTATGCATATAAAAATTTATATATTATGAATCTGCGGAGTGTGCCGGAAAGAACGATATCTAACATGGTCATTTAACAAAATGTGGCTTCAAAATCGCGTTTAAACATGATGAGCGAAAGCGGTAAAAATGAGCTGAGCACACAGCGGTGAAATTCAGCATCAAATCTCAAACAGAAGCAGACACCACCCCACCCCCTCACCCTCAGTATAGTCTACAATGTATCAAATTGATTAGACCAGACTAAAACATCTGTTATGCCGTTTGAAAAAACAGGACAGTTAGAGGTGAGAATCTTTGCACGTACACATTAGTTTTTAATTCAATATCTAATAAACCGTTGCTTATAATATTATGCAGTAAAGAGTCTCTTTATTTCTAGATTTTTTTGTATTTTTTTAAGCATTTTCTATACTTTACAAATTTCTTTTTTTTCTTCGAACTCGAACCGAACACACCCAAAAAGTTCGAAGTTCGCAAACTTTCGAACACCCAAAGCTCGGGTCGAACTCCGAACCGTCCTAACCGAACAGCTCATCCCTAGTCACCAACAAGTGTGGAGGTGATGGCACAATCCATTGTTACGAATTGTTACATCAAAATCCTGACCCACCGCCACCGCACTGCAGGGAAGAGCATTGCGGGGGGAATTTGCACTCCTGCATCACTAATCGTTACACCTCACAAGGTCAAGTGAGATATTGTCATTGGACAGGGCAGAGTCTGGCCTTTGCATTGATATCAAACGTGATCATGTAAGATCTAAAAGAAAATAAATTTTTTAAATTTAATTATTTTTAGTTCCAAAGCAATGGCATTGTCCATTTGTCACATATAAAATGAGCAATACCACTGCCATTACTCACCTTTTAATTTCCCACACTGGGAGCAATGTCAGTGTTTTATACATATACAGGGTTATTCTGAGAGCGTGAAAAGCAGGAGAATGACTGGAGAATGAAAAATTCTAGGTCAAAATAGCCGATTTGGAAAGTGAGATGAAAGGGAGAATTTTTCTGGTTCAGTTATTTTGACCTAGAATTTTTCATTCTCCAGTCATTCTCCTGCTTTTCACCTCTCTCTGAATAACCCTGAGTCATATTATTCATAAAAAAAACATTTTCCAAAACACAAGGGAAATATTTCATTTTTAAAATTGAATATTTTCTCAGAAAAATGCAGTAACAGGTTCCCATTTCACATTTTTTTAACAAGAATTCCCTATAGAATATATAACCACAAAGGTTTGAATAATAAAATGAGGAAAAATAATTTTACGCACTGTAAATGATTGAAATCTGAAAGGAAATTTACTCACACGGTATCTGGTTAGATATATCTGTATCTCCACTATTAAATAACCGAAAATATGTTTTCATGTCACTAACAGGGTTATTCAAAGAGAGGTGAAAAGCTGGAGAATGACTGGAGAATGGAAAATTCTAGGTCAAAATAGCCAAACCAGAATGATTCTCCCATTTCTCACTTTCTAAATTGACCAAATGCCGGGAGATCGCCTGAAAGGGAGGGGGGATCCATTTGGATCCCTCTCCCTCCCGATCGGGAGGGTTTACAGGAAAAAAAACGCACCGCTTTGAAGGGCAGTGTCTATCCTTTAAAGCGGTGCCTTTTTAACCCCTTAAATGCCATATCGCGATGCAGCACCGTTCGGCGCCACATCACGATCTAGCTCCGGTGGGGACCACCATCTTGGATGGTGGCTTCACCTCTGGGTTCCCCCTCGCCTCTGATGTATCACGCATAGCGCGATGACAGATAGCCGGGGAACCCCTAGCTGCCCAGGGATTTCCCAAGGAAATCCCCTGGTTTAGATACTGGGTTCTTTTGAACCACAATATCTCCAGAACCGGGGCAGCTAGGGGGTCATGCATGATGTCATTCGAAAGGCCTGAGCATGGCCCTATGAATGATACTAAACATGACGATGTTCAAAGTTAAATTTCTTTTAAAATAAAAAAAGAAGATAATATAAAAAATAAAAACATGTGAGGCCATATTACATAGTTGGTGCTAACTTAACCAGAGCTGTTGTAAACTGTTTTAAACAGAGCCATTAACCCCTTAACGCCGCAGGACGTACATTTATGCCCTGCATTAGGCGGGCTTTGGTGCCGCAGGACGTAAATGTACGTCCTCGGCATTTTCAGCCCCCCCGGGAGATACTCACCTCCTCTGGCGGCTCCCTCGCTGATCTGAGTCCCATGGAGTCAGATCGGCAGGGTTTCCTCCTCCGGCGCACTGACGTCATCTCACTGGGGAGCGCGATGACGTCAGTTTCGGGCGTCCCCCCCCGCCGGAGCAGGGGAAGCGCCTGAAGGGGAGTGGGGATCCTTTGGATCCCTCTATCTCCCCATCGCCGGGGACCAGGCGGCTGTGGCCAGCATCGCTGGAAGGGTCACAGCCTGACCTTTCCAGCGATGTATAGGGGGTTAACCCCTTAGTTGCCAGGTCGCGACCGGGCACTAATTTGTGCCCGATCGTGGCCTATTTCCGGTGGGGGCTGCCATCTTGGATGGCAGCCTCCACCTCTGGGTCACCCCCCGCTCAACTGACAGTTAACCGGGAACCCCCTAGCTGCAAAGCCCCTTTGAACCCCTTTATCTCCTGATCGGTGGCAGCTAGGGGGTCATGTCTGATATTTCTGGAAAGGCTAGAGCATGGCCTTTCCAATGAAAGCAAACATGACCATGTTATATGTAAAAGAAGTTTAAAAAAAGTAAAAATAATAAACAAATAATAAATTAAATAAAAAAATAAATACGTGTTTTTTTGTTTTTTTAATGCAGCACTATTGTTCACATTTCAATTATAATGTGAACAATGATGCTTCACTAATGATTTTTTTTTGGGGGGGATTTAGCTAAAATCACGCAATTTCTCCCCAAAAAAAAAAAAAAAAAAGGGTTCCCCGTTCTAAGTTTAACAAATCTACCCCATAACATGACCGCAGAGCCTCGGATAATAAAATTTTAAAGAAACACTTTACACACTGTGGAAGATTGAAATTTTATTGAAAATTCACATTTACTTTTTTTTACATTTTTTGTTATACATATAATGATATATTATTAATCTGCCGGTGTCCACGGCGCCAACCAAGATGGCCGCTTAGGCAGCGAGCTCCGCTCAGACCCGCCGAACTCGCGCCTACCGTGACCCGCCAGCACCTTAGATGGGGAAAACGCACCGTGCCACGAGTGCCCAACGTCCCCAGGCACCTGCTGGGCAGAATTCAGCCGTAACGCTGCGGGCATTTTTGGTGCCGCTGACGGCCGCCACGACCACGCGGTCTGAAGGCCCACACGCCGCACAGGAACTACCACCACACTCCCCTGACTTCCCCATTCCGGACACAGAAGGAGCCACAGGAACGATGCACGCTGCAGACGGCCCAGACTGGGCTATATTACTAGCCAGGTTGCCCACGAAGGAGGACTTGAGGGAGGCAAACGCTACCATCATGGCAGAATTGCAGCAGGTCAGAGGGGATCTCCAGGGCCTGCACACTAAGATCCATGCTGTGGAAGCCACCTGTGATGTTCTAAATCTACAACAAACTGCAAATTCCACCAAACTTGACTCACAGACTGAACAACTCAGAGGTATGGCACTCCACATGGAAGATCTAGACAATCGTGGCAGGCGTAATAATTTGCGAATTCGTGGCCTCCCTGACACGGAAGAATCCCCCGCCCACCTTATCCCTACCCTCACGTCCATCTTTAATACTTTACTCGACTGACCGAACTCTACTCCTATTGCTTTTGTGCGCGCCCATCGCGCCTTACGCCCACGCGGGACCGGACCTCCAAGAGATGTAATCTGTTGCCTCGAAAGCTTTCCCCTAAAAGAAGATCTATTACGGGCTGCGTGCGCCCCCACTCAAATTTCCCATGACGGAGTGGAACTACAACTTTTTCCAGACCTATCTCCTGCAACCCTGGCTTTCCGCAGAGCCCTACGCCCTCTCACGAGGAACCTTCAGGTGCAGAAGATAAGATACCGCTGGCACTTCCCCACTGGGCTTCTGGTTTCTACCCCCAGGGACCATTCCTGGCACGCTCTTCTACTGACGTAGACACCCTGGTCTCTGACCTTCAACTTCCTCCGGTGGGGCTGTCGTGGCCGGACCCTGTTCAATTCTACTCCTCCAACCGCCCCGGCGTGGCTTCAGACGCCTTACCGCAAAGACCCACCAAGACCCGCCTACCCGCCGGACGACATCGGGGCTCAACGGACTGAAGCACAAATCTCCCCCCGAGAGGACAACGGTTCACTCATGCGACCTTTTGAGCCAAATTTTACGCACTAATCCCACCTGTCGATCACACCAACCTCAAAGCGGTCTCCGTTGTGTATAATTGGAATACTGACGGGAAACCATGACCCACCCTCTTGCCTATCCCCATGAGGCAGGATGACCCTCGTGAAGAAGAAACTGGACGGGTACCTATGCCTCCACCTTGTAGACTGGGACACCGGGACACCATCACTCTAAATGTCCTCAGGACTCTTATGACGTTACGAAGAACGACCCCACGGGCCCTCACTTACGGTTTCTCCAGCTTCCTTCCGGGACTTTCTACTCTTCATTCTACGCACACCACCTATACAAGAGGTCCCACCAGACTCTAACACCTGCTCCCATTATGTATCAACGGACTCCTACAGGGAGACCTCGAGCCGTTGACGGCCCGCATGTCCCAGTGGTGCAGGATCAACTTCGGGTGGAAGAATCACGACGGGTAACTATGTCTCCGATTTTTCTTGCCGGGGGCACTGGGACTTTAATTTTATACATATACATGCACGATTGACTATCGCCCAGTTACGGAGTTATCCGCCTGCTGGATTTTTTCACCACGGAAATGTTTTTTCCAATCTTTTTTTCTAGGGTTCACGACATTTGCACTGTTTATTCAAAGTTTTCGTTCTAATGCGCGTTTATTTAAGCATTTTTAAGTTAGATTACATTGGGTCGGAGGGCTTTTCCCTCTCTGCTGGAGCGTACCCGTCTGGTTTGCGGAGTAGTGGTTGACACCTCCCGCGTGGTACCTTCTGGACTCGCCTCCCACCTGGAGGACAGGGCGACGTGACGGTAGGGAGGGGTTCTGGGAGCTACTCGTGGCCCCCGGACCTCATACCCAACCTTGCCCACACCTCATACTCTTTGGCCCGAGGTTTCTTTCCCCTCGTTCTCCCTTTCTGGGCCTCCCCTTCTTTGATACCCCCTCCATTTTCCCTTATGTCCCTTCATACCTATCATCCCCACCCCGGAGACCTCTACCGCTACTAAACACTCCACCTCACTTCCCCTGCAGGTGAAGAATGGCGCCCACAAGGCCAGCGTGTAACGTTGGGAGCTTCCAGCCCTACCTGTGTTCTTGAGGGCAGCATGTCTGATGCTGCTCGCTGACCAATGCCCAGTTTAAATGGAGAATGGAGACAGGCAGGGAGGTGGCTGCATGAGGCGCGGCTTGAGTGGGGGGCGTGGCCTGGTGAAGGTCTTTAAAAACCCTCAGTGTATTCTCAGCAGTTGCCAGATCGTGGTTATCCATACCTGAGCTCCTTGTACCTGACTGCTATATTGAATTAGCCCGTTATTGACCTCTGCTTGTTTCTGACTATTCTGCCTTCTGTTGCCCTAGACCATTTTCTTGTACTACGCCACTGCTCTGATATCGACCCGGCTATTCCATTTGACCATTCTGAACTCTGTATTCCTGATTCTGGCTCGGCTGACTACTCCCTGTGTTGTTAACCCTTTCTGTCTAGCTAGTTTACCTGGCCAATTCTAAGGACCAGACAGTTAGAGATCTTTCACGGCTACTCTGTTGATAGCTTCTGGGCTCTGTGGAGTGTGGGGTGTAAAGTACTGCGTGGTAGGATCTGGGAACCGTGACATTACGATCTGGCCACTATGGATCCCGCAGACTTAACACAGCACTTGGCTAACTTTGTATCCAGACAGGATGAGCAGGATCATAGGATGGATCAGTTTGCTATTGCCTTACAAACTATCCTGACTCGTACGGCTCACCTGGAACCAGCTGGGGTTGCACCCCCGCTTGATATACCTGTGTCCCCTGTCGTTCAGACATCCCAGGTACACATGACCGCTCCTATGAGGTTTGACGGTACTCCCTCAGAGTGCCGGGGATTTTTGGTCCATGTGGATATTCATTTTAAATTAAATCCACAGATGTTTTTCTCTGACATTGCCAAAGTGGGGTTCATTATTAATCATCTGTCTGGCAGAGCATTGACATGGGCGACTCCGTTATGGGAGGCAGAGAAGCCTATCATACGGGATTATAAAGAATTCATAGCCGAGTTACAACGTACATTTAATCCTACCAGAAAGGCCACGGTAGCTGGCAAATCCTTGTTCCGCATACGTCAAGGGAACAGGACTGTTTCTGATTATGCCATAGCATTTAAAACCTTGACCTCTGATGTGAACTGGACAAATGAGACACTGGTTCTGGCTTTTATGGAGGGGTTATCAGAGTCATTGATGCATGAATTGGCTCCACGTAAACTACCTGAGGTATTGTGTGACCTCATTGTTTATTGTATAGATCTGGATAATCAGATAAGGGACAGAAGGACTCCAAGAGAGAAGCCCAAGAGACTGTTACCTAGGTTGGCCCCTGTCTTTCAGGCACCACCAAGAGAGTCATCTCCTCCCTCTGAGCCTATGCAACTAGGCCGTACCAGGCTTACAGAGGAAGAGAGAACAAGGCGTTTTCGTGAGGGATTGTGCCTGTATTGTGGTTTGGGGGTCATGTACGATTTCAATGTCCTACTCGTCCTAAGATGTATGATAAGCCGGAAAAACTACCGCACCTAAGGCAGCTGAGGAGACAGGCCTTGGGTGTGACGTGCATGTCTCCTGTCAAAGACACTAAACTTATGTTACCAGTATCCTTGGCTTGGGAAACCAAGACCACACATACTACCGCTTTTTTGGATTCTGGGGCTGCTGGCAACTTTATCGATGTTAACTACGCTTCTTCCATTTCTCTACCTCTGGTTGTAAGAGAGACACCCTTAGCCGTCGAAGCCATAGACGGCAGACCGTTATCCTGCCCTCGGATTACTCACGATACGGTTACATTGGTTCTTACCACTGGTCTCTTGCATAAAGAAGAAATCATATTTCAAGTTATCCATTCACCTTCCAATCCTGTTGTACTTGGTTTCCCTTGGTTGGTGGAACATAATCCTGTTATTGATTGGGCTAAGGGAGAGATACTGTCTTGGAGTCCTGCTTGTTTTGGGACTTGTTTAATACCCATTCAGCATGTCGGTGCCCTGAACACACCCACAGCTCCTCCATTGTCTACAGAGGTTCCTGACCAATACGCCGACCTCAGGGCTGTATTTGATAAAAGAGAGGCAGAGAAACTGCCTCCACATAGACCATATGATTGTGCCATTGATATTCATCCTGGTACCATGCCTTCTCGAGGCAAAGTATATCCTCTTTCCATAAAGGAGAACCAAATCATGGAAGAGTACATAAAGGAGAATTTGGAGAGAGGTTTTATCCGACGTTCCTCTTCTCCAGCAGGGGCTGGGTTCTTTTTTGTGTCTAAAAAAAGAGGGAGATTTACGCCCGTGTATCGATTTATAGGGGGCTTAACAAGATCACCATTAAGAATGTGTACCCTATCCCTCTCATATCAGAACTGTTCGACAGGTTAAGGGGGTCAGCAGTATACACAAAACTTGATTTAAGAGGAGCTTACAACCTGATACGTATAAAAGAGGGGCATGAGTGGAAAACAGCATTTAACACCAGGAGTGGGTATTATGAATACTTGGTCATGCCTTTCGGTCTTTGTAATGCTCCAGCGGTATTCCAGGATTTTATTAATGATGTGCTCAGGGATTTCTTACAAACCTTTGTTATAGTATACCTAGACGATATATTGATTTACTCTCCCGATCTGAAAACCCACCATGCACATGTCAGACAGGTATTAGCAAAATTACTGGACAATGGTCTTTATTGCAAACTAGAGAAGTGTTTTCGACATTACTACTGTGAAATTCCTTGGGTATATTATCACTCCAGAAGGTTTTGAGATGGATCCTTCTAAACTCACGGCCATCTCAATGGCCTCTCCCTCAAGGTCTCAAGGCCATACAGAGGTTTCTGGGGTTTTCCAACTATTATAGGAGATTTATCAAGAATTATTCCGCTGTAGCCTCCCCTATCATTAATGACACGTAAAGTTCTGAAGAACCAGATCTGGTCTTCTCAATCCAAACAAGCATTCGAAGCCCTCAAACAAGCTTTCACTTCCGCTCCCGTGTTACGGCATCCTGATCCCAGGATTCTGTTTGTTCTTCAGGTTGATGCTTCCGAGATAAGCATTGGGGCTTTCCTGTCTCAAAGAGAGTCTCCAGGAAAACCTCTACATCCTTGTGGGTTCTTTTCAAGAAAAATTATCACCAGCAGAACGCAATTATGATATCGGTAACAGAGAATTGCTTGCTATTGTGTCTGCCCTATCAGAGTGGAGACATGTGTTGGAAGGTACTCTTGACCCTTTGTTGATAATTCCTGATCATAAGAACCTTACGTACATCGGGGATGCTAAACGTTTGAACGCGAGACAGGCCAGGTGGTCATTGCTACTGTCTCGGTTTAATTTTGTATTGACTTACAGACCAGGTGACCGCAATGTAAAGGCTGATGCCTTATCTCGTCAATATGACCCGTATGAGTCTAATACACAAGACCACAATCCTATAGTTCCTCCTGAACGTATTGTGGCTTCCACAGTCTTGTTTGTCTCCTCGCCTTTCCTGGAACGCCTCCAGGCAGTTCAAGTAGGGGTTCCACCTGACAAGCCTCCAGATATGTTGTTTGTACCTGAAAAGGAAAGACAAGAATTACTCATAATGTTTCATGATTCTAAACCAGCAGGTCATCCTGGTATTACTAAGACTCTTACCAGTATCGCCAGACAGTTCTGGTGGCCCACCATGCGACAGGACGTACGTCTGTTTGTTTTGGCTTGTCAAGTCTGTGCCAGAAGCAAAACCAGTAAATCCTTGCCTGTCGGTCTATTGCAGCCTTTACCCATTAGGCTTGTGCACCGATTTTTTTTTTTTTCGGTTCGATTCGGTTCGATTTTTCGGATTTTTAAACTTTTCGATTCGGCTCGTTTCGACCGATTTCGGTTTCGATTCGGTTCGGCCCGTTTTTCGGGTACATTTTTTTTTCGGAATTTCGACCATTTTTCGTATTTTCGTGTCACTGTGCTCGGTTTTTGTATCGACTTTTCGTAATTTCGGAAATTTCCGTTTTTCCGAATTGCACATTTTTCGGGATATCGACCATTTTTCGTATTTTTCGTGTCATTTTGCCGGTTTTTTGTATCGACTTTTCGTTTTTTTCGAAAAATTTTCGTTTTTCATAAAATTTTCGTTTTTACAAAATTTTCGTTTTTTGGAACATCTGTTCTCCTCGTTTGACACATTTCAAGCCCATTCGAAAAATCCGAAAATATTTCGTTTCGGCTCGGAAAACATTTCGGATCTGAACTTTTCGGATCTAAAATTTTTCGGAAATTCGGCCGCATCCGAAAACACGAATCGGGAAATTTCGTGAAAATTCCGAAATTCCGAAACCCGAAACGCACATCCCTATTACCCATGCCTAAGAGGCCTTGGTCTCATCTATCTATGGATTTTATTGTGGACTTGCCGAAGTCCAAGGGTCATACTGTGGTTCTGACAGTTGTAGACCGCTTCTCCAAAATGGCTCGTTTTGTCCCTCTACCTAAGCTTCCTACAGCCAAAGAACTGGCGGTCGTCTTTGCTAGAGAGATTGTACGAATACATGGGGTTCCGTCTGAAATAGTCTCTGACAGAGGAGCCCAGTTTGTCTCTCGTTTCTGGAGGGTTTTCTGTGTGGAGATGGGGGTGCGATTGGCATTCTCTTCAGCATATCATCCACAAACCAATGGGGCAGCAGAGAGGGCAAATCAGGGTCTCGAGCAGTACATACGTTGCTTTACCACACAACAACAAGACAATTGGTCGGAGTTGTTGCCCTGGGCTGAGTATGCACGTAATAACGCCGTTAACGAGACCACTGGCCACTCTCCTTTTTCTGCCATCTATGTTTTTTTCCCTCCGGCTCTACCGCTTCAGTTTACTGAACAGGCCATCCCGGCTCTCGATGACCATCTCACTCAACTGCAAGAGATTTGGAGACAGATTCGAGAAAATATGGAGCGCAATGTTGCTGTCCAGAAACGCAAGGCTGACAGGCATAGGTTACAAGCTCCCTCCTATAACGTGGGGGATAGAGTTTGGTTGTCCACTAGGAAAGTGAAGTTGCGGGTGCCTTCTATGAAAATGACACCTCGGTTTATAGGTCCATATAAGATCATTCGCCGCATTAATCCTGTGGCTTATGCTCTTGCCCTTCCTAAACATCTTCGCATGCACAACGTCTTCCACACCTCCCTACTGAAGCCATTGTTGTGTAACAGGTACACGCGGGTCGTTCCTCCTCCTCCACCTATTCAGGTTGATGGTGAATCTGAGTATGAGGTTAGGAGGGTTTTGGATTCTAGGCTGTGCAGGGGCGCTCTGCAGTACTTGGTCGATTGGGTGGGTTATGGTCCAGAAGACCGGTCCTGGATTCCAGCTTCCGACATGTCTGCCTCTAGGTTGGTCAGGGCGTTCCATGCCTCACACCCCGATCGCCCTGGTGGTCGTCCTGCCGCTCGTCCTGTTGGTCGTCCGGTGGCCTCCCGTGGAGAGGGGGGTACTGTAACGTTGGGAGCTTCCAGCCCTACCTGTGTGCTTGAGGGCAGCATGTCTGATGCTGCTCGCTGACCAATGCCCAGTTTAAATGGAGACAGGCAGGGAGGTGGCTGCATGAGGTGCGACTTGAGTGGGGGGCGTGGCCTGGTGAAGGTCTTTTAAAACCCTCAGTGTATTCTCAGCAGTTGCCAGATCGTGGTTACCCATACCTGAGCTCCTTGTACCTGACTGCTATATTGAATTAACCCGTTATTGACCTCTGCGTGTTTCTGACTATTCTGCCTTCTGCTGCCCTAGACCATTTTCTTGTACTACGCCACTGCTCTGATATCGACCCGGCTATTCCATTTGACCATTCTGAACTCTGTATTCCTGATTTTGGCTCGGCTGACTACTCCCTGTGTTGTTAACCCTTTCTGTCTAGCTAGTTTACCTGGCCAATTCTAAGGACCAGACAGTTAGAGATCTTTCACGGCTACTCTGTTGGTAGCTTCTGGGCTCTGGAGTGTGGGGTGTTAAGTACTGCGTGGTGGGATCTGGGAACCGTGACACAGCGCACCTGACACTTTTTTCTATTAATGCCAGAGGCCTCAACACCCCAGAGAAACGTTCCTTCGCTTTAAGGGACTTTCATAGAGCCAAAGCCTCCGTTGTGTTCATTCAGGAAACCCACTTTCGAGAGGGGTCGGCCCCCAAATTAACTGACTCAAGGTTTCCCTTGGGTTTCTCCAGCAACAATACTCTAGCCAAATCTAAAGGTACAACAATATTATTTGTCAAATCGATCCCCTTCCAACACACGGCCACGCTTGCAGATGGAGGAGGCCGGTACGTGGTGGTGAAGGGCACGATTGCAGACCGCATGTACACATTCGCTAACATATATGCACCAAACAAGAGCCAGCATAAATTCTTAGCTAAATTCCTCACGACACTAAAGGGCTTTACAGAGGGTTGCCTGGTTTTGGGCGGGGACATTAACCTCCCACTGGATCCTCTGCGGGATACGTCATCGGGACACTCTGCCGTCTCCGTGCGTATCGTGCGCAGGATCGGCTCCCTTCTCCACTCGAACCGATTGGTGGATTGCTGGAGGGCACTCCATCCCGATGACAGGGATTATACCTTTTTCTCTCACCTGGCCCAGACTTACTCCAGACTGGATTACTTTTTTCTTTCCCATTACCACCTGCAGGATCTCCATTCTGCAACAATTGGCAACCTAACCTGGTCTGACCACGCACCTGTCATGATGACCTTAACCTCTCCGCTTTATCGGACCGCAGCCCCGACCTGGCGACTTAACGACTTTCTTCTCTCTGACCCGACCGTTATACAGGACTGCACACAGGCTCTAGAGCATTACTTTGCTGAAAACACCAACCCAGACCTGTCACCACTGACGATCTGGGAAGCACACAAATGCGTGGTGAGGGGCTTTTACATCCAGAAAGCAGCAGAGTTTAAGAGACAGAAATCGACCGCCATAACCGATACATTAACGCGTATAGAGACGTTAGAGACCTTACACAAGGGTTCCCTTGACGCAGATGGCCTGATTGAACTGACCGCAGCGAGACGAGACTTGACCACCCTTTTAAATTCCTCCTATCACCGACAATGCCAACGCTCAAAAAAAAAAATTTTCGCCCACGGTGATAAGAGCGGACGCCTCCTGGCACGCATGCTACAGAAACAGAGAGCCGCTTCCTACATTGCCAAGATCAGAGACTCACATAAAAAATTACACTACCTACCCGGCGACATTCAATCCACCATCCGATCATACTATGAATCTCTTTACAACCTACCGGGCCTCGCACCCGGCCGGGACAGGGCGACCAACAGGACTGATATTCGCGACTATCTGACAACCCACCTGAAATGCCGGCTCCCACAGTCGACTACACGACTCCTGGAGTCGCCCCTCTCGACGGAGGAGCTGGCCGGAGCTCTGAAAGCCTCCAAAACCGGTAAATGCCCAGGCCCTGACGACCTCCCCCTAAATTACTACAAACGTTTTCTGAAGACACTCGCCCCACATTTTTTATTGGCCTTTAACTCGGTCCCGGAGGGGTGACTCATCCCACCTCAGACTTTAGCCGCCAACATCACCTTGATACCTAAAGACGGGAAGGACGCCGAACAGTGCGAAAGTTACCGACCCATCTCATTACTAAACTGCGACCTCAAATTATTTGCCAAAATACTCGCGTCTCGACTGTTACCCCACATTACTGACCTCATTCACCCTGACCAGACTGGCTTTATTCCAGGCCGGGAAGCCAGGGACAATATCTTTAGAGCTTTAACTCTCACGCACAGGGCCCAACGTCGAGGGGAGGAACTACTGTTGTTGTCCACAGACGCCGAAAAGGCGTTTGATCGGGTCAACTGGGATTTTTTATTTGCAACGCTCGAACACATAGGTCTCGGCCCGCATCTGTGCGCTTGGATTCGAGCTCTTTACATTAACCCCACGGCCCGCGTCTGCGTTAACGGCATGTACACTGCACCATTTAGGATCCGGAACGGGACCCGACAGGGATGTCCGCTCTCACCCCTATTGTTCACACTGGCCCTGGAACCCTTCCTTGCAGCGGTACGGGGTTCCCCAGATGTTCGAGGTCTGAGAGTGGGCCCTACCGAGCACAAAATCGCGGCATACGCAGGCGATTTATTATTCTTTATCTCCCGCCCGGAGACCACACTGCCTAATGTTTTACAGGCATTCCATCGCTACGGTCTACTCTCAAATCTGAAAATTAATTACGCTAAATCGTTTATACTTAACATTTCCCTACCCTCACTCCACACTTCCCCTTCCAATGGGCCACGTCCCGTATTAAATATTTAGGAATCTGGGTCACCCAAATCCCATCCCACATGTTTCGTGACAATTTTCTCCCCATTCTGGACACCTTCGCTAATGACCTTGGACAATGGGACTACCCACACATCTCCTGGCTGGGGAGGGTCCAAGTACTTAAAATGAATTTATTACCACGCCTTCTATACTTATTCCAGACAATCCCTACCCACATCCCCGGTACCTATTTTCGCGCACTACGCTCCCTGGCAACCACATACATATGGCGAGGTAACCGCCCTCGACAAAGCTTTACTTGTTTAACTCTGCCTAAACTGGAGGGAGGTCTGGCAGTCCCAGACTTTCTTCTCTACTACAAATCATGCCATATGGTTAGGGTGGTGGAATGGGCGAGACTCGGCCCGGCAAAGGCCTGGGGGGAGGTGGAGGGGATCGAGGCGGGAGTTTCGGTCTCGGCTATCCCATGGCTACCCAGACGCCATGGACTCTGCATTACACGCCCCCTATTATATACCTCGACGTCCCTATGAATCTGGCACCGGATGAGACAACCCCTGGGACTTTCCTCGGATCCCTCTCTGACCCCACTGATATACCACCCTGACTTTTCTCCTGGCCACAACCCACGGGCCTTTCGAGACCTAATTAACGCACCTACACCACGCATTTATCACATTTTCCCGAATGGTCGCTTTGTCACCTTGGGAGTTGGTGGGAGGAGGGGCCGTCCCGCTCACCCTCTACCTTCCATTTCAACAGATACTGAGCTTTATCAAATCCATTCCACAGCAATCCCACCTGACAAGACCCCTCACTGAGTTTGAAGTACTCTGCTCACGCCAAGGCTCATTGCCACATGGGGTATCCCGACTTTACTCCCTGCTCCTACATGCTTCTAAAATTCAACCTCCCGGATATATAGGGAGACGTTGTTGGGGATATGCTTGTCGGAGGAGGACTGGAGCCGCATATGCGACCTCACACATCACTGTTCGGTCTCCACGAGAATACAGGAGTCAGCCTATAAGCTGCTTTCTATGTGGTATAGAACCCCTCAGGTTCTTTGCCGGATGTACTCGGAGGTTGACGATAGGTGCTGGCGTTGCGGTGACTCCCCAGGTTCACTTCTACATATATGGTGGGACTGTCCCCTAATACGCCCGTACTGGATAAACATACACAGACTGCTGGGTCTTTTTCTTGACCCACCCCCTGACTTTCTACCAGCATCTATGCTACTACACCATGTCCCATACTCCAGGTACGCATATAAGAACTCTGTTGGCCTACGCATCCTTAACACGGAAAAAAGCTTGATTCCGTTGTTCTGGCGGCGTCCCGAATGCCCCCCTCTCACACTCTGGCTGTCCAGAATGGAGGAATTGCACGCTACGGAACATTTGTATTTCACTGCTAACCACATGCTCCCCCGTTATCTGACCATCTGGTCCAGATGGCTTTTACTCTCCTCAGGGCCCGAATTTAAAGCAATTCTGATCGCCGAGTCTATCGTCGCTCCCCTGTAGAGGAGAAAGCGCGGACACTTTCTTGCTCATTCTTGAGACAGCTCAACATTGATCTCTTAGGTGGTACCAATGCGCACACATACACTGCCGCGGGTATCGCATGTAATGTGTCTCCTACCTCCCCTAACCCACCCTGAATGTTATAATCTCTCAGCCTCCACTCCCAACCCTTGTTACCCCCTCTTTCACACCCCCCGGCGTATATTTTATTGCAAAGTATGCTATTTGACTGGCCTGCGTGCCGAGTCGTGTGATATTTTACAAACGTTTGTATTTCTTCCTCTTTAAAACAAAATAAACATATATTCACAAAAAAAAAAATATTAATCTGCCGAGTCTGCCGGAAAGAACGATATATAATTTGTCTGGGTGGTATAATAATACGTGACTTAAAAACGGTCAAAATGAGCTCAGCGAACCTCTACTTCCGAAACAGCGCCGAAGTTGTAAAATTACTCCCGTCCTTAAGGGGTTTATTATCAATGGGGTTGTTAAGTTTACAACAGCTCTGGTTAAGTTAGCACCAGCTTTGTAATATAGTCAATGGTTTTTTTTGTATTGTTTTTATTAATGCAGCAATATTGTTCACATTTCAATTATAATGTGAACAATGATGCTGCACTAATGATTTTATTCTATGGGGTGCATTTGCTAAAAATCATGTAATTCAACCCAAAAAATGTAACGAGTCCCCATTTCTAATTTTTGTACAAGCGCACCCCATAGAAAATAACCGAAAATGATCATGTGATAAAATGTGAAAAAAAAACAACACTTTACACGTTGTAGATGATTAAAAATTCAATGCATTTTTTGTTAGAATATACAGGCAGGACATTATGTATACATATAATAATGATATATTATGAATCTGCCGGAAAGAATATATAATATGTCTAGTAGGGATGAGCCGAACACCCACCGAGTTCGGTTCGGGTCCGAACCCAAACCCGAACTCAATACAAGTCAAGGGGGCTGAAAATTTGGTTTTTAGAGTGCCCTCCACGAGCACGCTCCATGCTAGATATTTGCCATAAAAGGTGTATGGGGGTCCGGGTAGTGCCCTGGGGGACAGGAAACAAGGACAAAAAGTAAAAAAAAACGTTTTTAAAAAGGGACAGTGAGTTTTCCATGAAATAAGGGTTAAAAATAAAAACGAAAAATTCCTTCAAATATTGTGCCTAGGAGATCCCCATAACCTGCCCGTGAAGTGGCTGATTTCTAGGATGTATAGAAATATGTAAAAACCAAAAAAATGACATTTCAAATGACGGTAAATGCTTTTCCTTTAACCTATTCATAAACAACTGCTTGGGGCGGCAGTCTGTATGAAAAGAGGAGACATTTTTGGATACGCAGAAAAAGTTTACTGATTTTTTTGGCTAAATTATTGTGAAACTTATGCAGGCTTTGGATGAAAGTAACAATAGGTGCTTCAAAATTGGTCCTTTAGCATCCCCAACAGTGCCGTCACACCGTAACACCTCTGAGGATATGAATCTGATACAGGCGTCTGTGGCAGTGCACCCAAATATTGTGCTTTTGGTGCCAGGCCAGCAAGTACTATCATACAGTAACCCCTCTGTGGTATTGTGGAAGAGTGCAGGGGTGGACCATGCGGTCCTATATTAAAAAGATATGAATCTGGTAAAGGCGTCAGTGCACCCAGATATTGTGCCTTTCATGGCAGCAAGTGCTTTCACACCGTAACCCTTTTGTAGTATTGTGGAAGAGTTCAGTGCTGGAGGTTTTGTGAATGCAGAAGAGGACATCCCCTATCTATTCCATTACTTCAGCATCAGGGGATTGATAGCTGCTGATCCAGGACTGATTCATTTTTATAAATGTCAGCCGGTCTACAGAGTCAGTGGACAGACGCACTCTTTTGTCTGTGACAAAACCTCCAGCGGCACTGAACGTCCTTTCAGAAAGCACGCTATATGAAGGGCAACCTAGTAGCTGCATAGCATATTGGCTAAGTACTGGCCAGTGATCCAATCTCAACACCCAGTAAGCCAGTGGATCATCTGCTGGAAAGGTATCCAGGTCTGCCCTTGCCCCTAGGTAGTCCTGCACCATACGGTGAAGACGCTGGCAATGGGTGCCTACATTTGACGTCCCTGGGCGTCGTGGACTAAAAATATTTAAAAAGGCATCAGTCAAGTGGCCCCGGCCTTCACCACTATTCCTCTGATTATCCGCATCCTCAGAAGCACCGGTGTCATCACTTGGTAACCTACCAGTGCCTGGAAAGGTGTTACACAAGTGTCGCTTTAGGCTAGGGTCAGACGAAAGCATTTTTCCCCGCGAACGGAATGCGCAAAAACTGTCAGACAACGCGCATTTTCGGGCGTGATTTTGTACGGATCGTCAATAAAACTCTTTTTGCGTCTGGATGTTATGTAGGCTGGACATTAGCAGCGTCTGACATCTCCTAATCACACACACACGCCGCTATGCCGCAGCTGCGCACTCAGTACGTCAGTACTAGCGGTTCAGCGTTCTCAGAAAAATGGGTTCAAATTCCACTTGCGTTGCACGGCCGTGCGTTTGTGCGGCCGTACATCGTATATTGGCCGTCATTGCCCGTCATCTGCTGCTAGTGCGGCCGTAATTATGTGCGCCAGAACACACGTTAAAAGTGCGCTGATCTGACCCCAGCCTGAGAGCGTCCAAGTTTTCATCATCCTGTGATCCCTCTCTGCGGTCAGGATGAGGTCTGCAACTTTACCCTTGTATCGTGGATCAAGAAGGGTTGCCAACCAGTAATGATCCCTCTCCTTGATAGCACGAATCCTGGGGTCCTTTAGTAGGCTTAGCATAATTAGGGCGCCCATGCAGCGTAGGTTGGAGGTGGCATTAGCTTCTGAGTCTTCCTGGTCAATGAGGAGGATGATAGAGTTGTGCGCTGATTTTTTTTTTCGGTTCGATTCGTTCGGATTTTAAAATTTTCGAATCGGCTTGTTTCGGTTCGGTTCATTTTTCGTATACTTTTTTTGGAATAATCGACCATTTTCGTATTTTCGGGTCACTCTGCTTGTTTTTTGTATTGACTTTTTTTCGTGATTTCGGAAATTCATTTTTTTTTTCGGAACGTCTGTTCTCCTCGTTTCAAAGTGTCTAACTCTATTCGTTTTGACGTAAACTACTATGGTTCACTTTTTTTATACTTTATACATTTTTTTATAATTAATTATTGGTTTGTTTTTCGGATCCGATAATTAATTCTGGCGATACGACAATTCTGGCGATACGATAATTCTGGCGATACGATCTTTTTTTTTATTAAATAAAGATCCTTTTTTTCTTATGAATATACATTTCACAACTTTATTTAATCATATTAAAATGGTATGAAAGGAACAAAAAAAAAATGAACAAAACGATTTAAAAAACGCAAAATTGACCCAACCCAAATGGTCTGACTTTAAAAATAAAAACCAGAACAAAAGGTTTTAAAACGGATAAATAGTTGATTAAAATGATCTGAAACGAAAAAAAAAATGATTTAAAACGAACAAAAAAATTAACCCTTTCTCTGCTGAGGTATTTCACGGCTTCCCTTCACGCCTGTGTGCGGTCTGCTGCTGAGCTAATTTTTAACAGTTTCGCTCCTCTTGTTTATGTTTAAACGCATTTTGAAGCTTTATTTTAGAATATGACCCAGACATGTTATATATCGTTCTTTCCGGCAGACTCGGCAGATTCATAATATATCATTATATGTAGGCGTCATGTCCTGTCTGTATATTATAACAAAAAATGCAATAAAATTAGAATTTTCATTGTTTTACAAGGTGTAAAGTGTTTTTTTTCACATTTAACATGCGAGTGTTTGGGGTTATATTTTATGAGTTGCATTTGTTAAAAAATAAAAAATGAAATGGGGACTTGTTATATTTTTTTGGGTGAAAATTCCACTATTTTTAGCAAACACACCCCATACAAAAATCGTTAGTGCAGCATCACTGTTCACATTATAATTGAAATGGGAACAATATTGCTGCATTAACAAAACAAAACACCTATTTTTCTTTATATTTTCATTTTTTATAATTTTTAACATTGTCATGTTTGGTATCGTTGGAAAGGCCATGCTCTGGTCGATTCAACGATACCAAACATTAACCGATAGCTGCCGCGGATCGGGAGATAGGGGTTCATTGGAACCCCCCTATCTTCACCATTGGTCGCATTTAGGGGTTAACTCCAGAACGGACGTCATTGTGACGAGGTCTTGGGACTGTCGGCAGCTGCCGTTTCCGCCACGCTGTTGTCTTCCTGCAAAAGACGTGACCATGTTGGCTGGCAGCGTCTTAGCGGGCAGCGGTGGGAGAGAGAGAGCTCATAGCTGGGAGGAGGTGTTGCGTGAAGCCGCGAACAGGGACAAATAAACTAGACCTGAGCCGCACTAAGGATCTTTGGGTTGTGTCGGAGAAGACTTCACGCAGTGCTGCCATCAATATTTTTGGATAAATTCTTAGTTATACAATGAATGTGACTGGACGAAAATCCATGTTGTTGTGACATCACCTAAACTTGACAAAACCATGCCACGGTAATCAAATCTCAAGGCAGTACAACAAGGTTGTGTTAGTGTGTGACATTTTTGGCCAGGGAGGCACTAGTGTAGTAATCTAATGTGCACAAACTGCACATGCACAGTCACATTCATGGCCACAAAATATGTTGACAAATTTATGAGAAAGGGTCCATAAAAATTATATGTACATAAATTTGACATTTCTAACAGTGTGGAAACCAAGCAATACATATTAACTTATTAAGTAAGGAAAAGCAACGCACACAAACAGGAAAATATAGAAAAAATATAACATTTAGTTACTTTACAATAAAAAAAAAAAAATAAAAAAAGAGAAAAACTGCCCAACAGAGAAACAAACACAAACAAATTAACAATGTCAATTAGGGGAGGAGGCGGCTGGTGGTCACTCAGAGAGCCTGCCTTTCCAGGACTTCCACTGCATTGTCCAGGTGCTCACTCAAGTCCTGGAGCAAATTCCTAATGGCATGCACTTTCCTCCCTATTGCCTGCAGTTCCCCAATTGCCCTTCTGATACTGGACCTGTCAGGCCTGGCAGTGGCTTCTCCTGCTATATATCCAATAAATGAAAGAAGGAAAATACAGTAAGTAAAAGTAAAGCAGGTTTCTTTATTTTTGAATGAAAGTCTTTAAAAAATATAACAGTATATACCAGTGCTGGCGGCCTCCTGTGTCTCCAACTCCCCCTCCACCACCACCTTCAAAATATCTTCCGGTGCTGCTATATATAAAAAAATGAAATGAAAATACACAGTAAACAAAAGAGTTTTCTGTTTTTGAGCAAAAGTCGTTGCAATACATACAACAGTAAAAAAAAACATTGACTGGCGGCCTCCTCCTGCAGCTCCCTCTCTCCCTCGTCATCGTCATCATCATCATCCTCCTCGTGCTGCACCTCTTGTGCTGCTACATACAGTCAGGTCCAGAAATATTGGGACATGGACACAATTCTAACATCTTTGGCTCTATACACCACCACAATGGAGTTGGAATGAAACAAACACAATGTGCTGTAACTTCAGACTGTCAGCTTTAATTTGAGGGTATGTACATCCAACTCAGGTGAACGGTGTAGGACTTACAGCAGTTTGCAGATGTGCCTCCCACTTGTTAAGGGACCAAAGGTAATGGGGCAGAATAATAATCATAAATCAAACTTTCCCTTAATACTTGGTTGCAAATCTTTTGCAGTCAATCACAGCCTGAAGTCTGGAACGCATAGACATCACCAGACGCTGGGTTTCATCCCTGGTGATGCTCTGCCAGGCCTCTACTGCAACTGTCTTCAGTTTCTGCTTGTTCTTGGGGCATTTTCCCTTCAGTTTTGTCTTCAGCAAGTGAAATGCATGCTCAATGGGATTCAGGTCAGGTGATTGAAGGGACAGAAGTGGAATGTTATGCAATGGCCAAGTCAAAAACTTTGGTTGCTTTTGCAGTATGCTTTGGGTCATTGTCCATCTGCACTGTGAAGCGCCGTCCAATGAGTTCTGCAGCATTTGGCTGAATGTGAGCAGATAATATTGCCCGTGACACTTCAGAATTCATCCTGCTGCTTTTGTCAGCAGTCACATCATCAATAAATACAAGAGAACCAGTTCCATTGGCAGCCATACATGCCCACGCCATGACACTACCACCACCATGCTTCACTGATGAGGTGGTAGGCTTAGGATCATGAGCAGTTCCTTTCCTTCTCCATACTCTTCTCTTCCTTTCACTCGAGACCAAGATCAACTTGTACCAATCTGTCCATAGGATCTTGTTCCAGAACTGTGAAGGCTTTGTTAGGTGTTGTTTGGCAAACTCTCATCTGGCCGTCCTGTTTTTGAGGCTCACCAATTATTATTATTATTCTTTATTTATAAAGCGCCAGCATATTCCGCAGCGCTGTACAATAAGCACAGTTTAGACAGGGTTACAATACATTGAACAACATTTGACAAACAGTACAGGAGGAGATGAGGGCCCTATTCCCGTAGGAACTCACAATCTGGGAGGGAGGCACACCCGGCACACCCCGTGCGCACGTCTATGACGCTACACCAGATAACACTGGCAGCCAGATAACATTGGCAACTGCAATGCACCACAAGCATTGCCCAGAAATAGCGCCCCACGTGGCTAAGCAGGATGACCACACTTCTGCTCAGGGTATTTTTTATGGTAGATAGCAGGCCGAGAGGATCTGCAAACCAGGAAGGCACCTGAGCTTGGCCGTACGAAACCACACTCACCCCGTACCCTGCAGACCCTCCCCCACTATCGCCTCTCCATGTGCCAGGCCGCCTATTTCACCACCACCAAAAACGAGGACCCTCTTTTTACTGCCACCAATAAACCCGTGACCTTTCCTCTTACCCCACAAAAGGCTCCTTATCGCGCCTTCAATGAACTCCTCACTTCTTCGTTCCTATTTCGAGGTGCTCCAAAACCATTAAACCATGGCCAGATAACATTGGCAAATAGCACGGCCAGATAAACACCGGCAAATGCAATGTACCACACATATTGCCCAGAAATAGCAGCCCCATGTGGCTAAGTAGCGTGACCACACGTCTACTCAGGGGTCTCTTTATATCGCAAATAGCAGGCCGAGAGAATCTGCAAACCAGGAAGGCACCTGAGCTTGGCCGTACGAAACCACACTCACCCCGTACCCTGCAGACCCTCCCCCTACTATTTCATCCCCACGTGCCAGGCCGCTATTTCACCACTCACAATACCTATCTCTTCTCTAGCTGTCCCCTAAATGTAGTACCATAATATCTGACACCCTACTTTCTCCTGGATGTCTTTGCTATTCCCAATAACTGCCCCACCCCCTACCTTGCTTCCCTATCCATCTAATCCCTACTTCAATTACACTGCACCCCGGGGTCGCTCCTCTCTTGGTGCCAGCAGCATGACTCTCCATCCAGTGCACATAGGAGTGTCCCAGGATCCGCACTCTCATTGTGTGTCCCGCAAATAACCAAAATGTAAACTATTAACTGCACACACACACACGTACCCGAACTGAAAAGAAACCAAAAGAAAAAAGGAAACAAATTATTATTTTTATTAAAACAATTGTTCCCCATGAGTTTTCCCTTCATTTCTTTAATGGCCTCACATATCTCCTATATACTTCCCATTTCCATCTCCCCATCTTTTTAATTCGGTCCTTTGGGTAACCCAATTCTGCCTCAGTACTAGCAGCTCCTATCCTGAAAGAATGGGGGCAAATGCAAGTCCCCTTTCAACCAAGCCCCTCCGTGGCCTGCTGCGGAACCATTTTGAATTGATACCCGGACAAGTTAGTACCACCCTTGTGCCCCCAGAACATGCAACCGTTTGAAGGAGCCGCCTCCAAGTATCGCCTCATACATACCACTGGGCATACTTCCCCCACCATGGGCACCTGGAGCAATTGTTTCCTCAATCCTTAGGGCAGCTGAAAAACTAAAACAAATGCTGCCCTACAAAGATTGTTATCAGCTCCATCTTATCTCCTACTTGTACTCTACTGCCAAGATCTTCCTCACCACGAATTGTTTAGCCCAGTCCTCCTCTTCCTTTAACCGAGCAAAGTATGAAATACCACTAAATAGTTACCAAGCTGTCCTTTATTGACTTACCGCCGAACTTCAGTAGCTATTTTGAAAACAACATTCTGCCCTACCTTCTCTGTCCCTTTAAAACTCGATCCAACCCTTTCACTGCTTGCTCTACGATGCCCATGTCCTCTGCAACAACAATCTCCTCACCAAATCATTGATGCCCTCTAACTACTCCCGATCCGGCAAAGATTTTTTTTTTTTAATTATTATTTATTTATTTATTTATTTAGATTTTCCCTTTTCCTCCTCCCGGTGCCAAATGTCCGAACACATCCCACCTGAATCTGGACAATGTATCCGCCACCACCTTCCTTACCCCCGGTATGTGATTTGCCGTGAAATTAATATTGCTTTTCAAACATATCAACACCAAATACCTGACATAGGCTACAACCTGCGGTGATGATGCAGACATGTTATTCAGCACTTGCACCACACCTTGAATATCAGACCCAAAAAAGGGGGGAGGGATGTATTTTTTTTTTAAAATTTTATTTTTGTATTAATTTATTTTTTTAAAATTCTATCCCCCACAGTTGTATTGCCCCGACGATTGGAAAATAAAGAAATCCAGAAACACCAAGCTTTGCACCCATCCATTGAATCCACTCCTGGGCCATTTGTCTGCTCACCATTTGAAATTACACTAGACCATTTGATCTTAATGTTTGGCCATTCCCCCCCCCCAAACCCCCTACAATTCTCCCCGATCAACTAAACTTATATTGTTATCCCCCCCCGATCCTACCTCATTCTCCAGTCCCTTTGGAACCCGTTACCATGAAATCGTCCAAGTAATGTACTATACGTCTCCTCCCCGCTCTCTTCTCCACTAACCAATGCAAAAAAGTAGGAAGCCTTTAAAATGGGAGCACGGGATATTGCCCACCCCAATGGGTAAACATATCAATGTAAAATTACCCATCGAAGTTACACCCCATTAAAAAAAAAAAACCCTGGACACAGCGGTACGGCCTGAAGGCTGACTCTAGATCAAGCTTAGCTAACTCTGTCCCCTCGCCAGCTACCCTTACCAAATTCACCACCTGATTGAATGAATGGAGGCTAACAGAAACATCTTCCCTACTTATTGCCTCTGCAAAGAAACGGCCGCCCCAATGTTTATTTGTATGTATTTTCCTTACATTCCCTTGCTCTGTGTATCATGTAGAGTATTGTATTCCCTCTGTATAGCGTAACCTCTGTATTACGATCCAGTCTTTGTATAGTGTACACCCCCCTGTAAGTAATGAATACCTTTTGTTTTCACATGCTTCCATCAGCCCCTCCCCTCCCCCCAGCAACTAAGGTCACCAGCTCACGGTTATCTGCTCCCTTATCTGGTAGTGACTATTGTTTCGGCACCTTCCCCCCTCTGTATGTGTGTGTGTCCCCTTGCGAAATGTAAATAACGCTGTCTCCATTTTGAGTTGAGAAAGAGCAAGGATGTTCTGTACATTAGTGGCTGCATTGTCCTCCATTTTATGAGTCCTCAGCCCTGGAATCCTTTATCAATAGTACCAAGCTGCACATGTGAAAGTCTTTAACCTCTGTCCACAATGAAACGGATTCTTGCTTAGTATATTAATCTATAGCCCGAAGTTAAATCAACCGAACTAACCTAATGACACAGCATTTGCTAACATCCAAAATCACTGTTTAGTTGATAAGCCTCTTCAGAAATTATAACAGACACATTTAGATGTGTATTTGGTTAGTAATTGTTATATATTCATAAGTATGGCAGAAACAATCTGGATTAATTTAGTTGCGCAAATGTAAGCTTCACACAGATTGTACAGTTACTGCTGCAGCACTTCCTCATTGGCAGCAGAACATGTGACTTTGAGGTTTAAGATGGCTGCCAGCCATGCGGTCACTGACTACCTATGTTTATAAGATCATACAGACTATACAAATAATAAGGTTTGATCAAGTATTACAAAGTGAAGCAAATATCAACGAGCATATTCTAGCTAACAATGCAAATCACTAGAACGGATAAATTAGCGCGTATTTAACCCAATAGATTACACACACACACACACATATATAGTATATTATCAACATAGCTTTAAATTCACCGAATTAATACTTATCCACTCCCAGGCTTTATTACGATGATGGTACAAGTGGGAAATATGAGGGAGTTGCTGCTCATGTTTCCTCTATTCCTGAAATAAATCTCTCCTCTCCCTCAATAAAGACAAAGTTACCGTTCTAAATAATTACTCAACTGTAGCAACTGCGCAAACAAAAGATTGTACATTACTGCTGTGTCACTTTAAAAATTGCAACAATTAGAATAGTGAACTTAAATACAGTATACAAATTAATTTGTTCAACTTATTGCTTAGCCCTTGGGGTTACTCCAACATTATTTAACCCCTTAAGGACCGAGGACGTACCATGTACGTCATTGCAGCGGGTCTCTCTTAGACCCGCTGACGTACATGGTACGTCCTGCCGTTTTTGAGCTGCTGGAAGCGATCGGATCGCTTCCAGCAGCTCAAACGCCATTGCAGGATGCCTGGGAGTCCAGGCATCCGTGCAATGGCCGTTAGAAGTGCCGGGGCACCATGTGATCGCTCCCCGGGAGCGATCTACATCCGGTTGCACCGGAGAGGTGCCCGGCACTTCTACAGAGCGCTGGAAGCGATCGGATCGCTTCCAGCTGCTCTGAGCATATTACAAGGATGCCTCGACATCGAGGCATCCTTGTAATATACTTACCTGCCGCCGGTCCGTCCGTGATCGCTCCCCCCGAGCGATCACTTCCGGTAGCGGCAGGAAGTACTGAGTGCCACGAGGTATCGTGGCACTCAGTACAAAAACGATCACATCAGTGATCAGGTGCTCTGCTGGGTGCCTCGAGGGATCAAGGCACCCAGCAGAGTAAAAAAAAGTTAAAAAAAAAGTGTAAAAAAAGTAAAAAAAAAGTGTGTAAAAAAGAAAAATAAATAAAATAAACTGACAGTTAGGGGTAGGGTTAGGGTTAGGGTTAGGGTTAGGGTTGGGGTAGGGTTAGGGGTAGGGTTGGGTTAGGGTTAGGGGTAGGGTTAGGGTTAGGGGTAGGGTTAGGGGTAGGGTTAGGGGTAGGGTTAGGGGTAGGGTTAGGGTTAGGGGTAGGGTTAGGGTTAGGGTTAGGGGTAGGGTTAGGGGTAGGGTTAGGGGTAGGGTTAGGGGTAGGGTTAGGGGTAGGGTTAGGTTAGGGTTGGGGTAGGGTTAGGGTTAGGGGTAGGGGTAGGGGGGTAGGGGGGGGGGGGTTAGGGGTAGGGGTAGGGTTAGGGTTAGGGGTAGGGTTAGGGGTAGGGTTAGGGGTAGGGTTAGGGTTAGGGTTCTAAGGGCAGGGTCAGGGGTAGGGTTAGGGTTCTAAGGGCAGGGTCATCTTGGGGCTGAGTGGGATGTTCCTAGCCTGCCTCATCAGAGAGGCAGGCTAGCAACATCCAATCAGAAGTTAGAAAAAATCAAAATAAAATTTCTAATTTGTCAGGTCAGGCCAATATTTTGTAAATATTGGCTCTGACCTCTGTGATTCTCCCTCCCTCTCCTCACTTGTGTTTTGGTGAGCGAGAGAGAGAGATCAGATTTGACAGGTTAGAGATTTTAGTGAGATTTAGTGAGATTAGAAAAATTGAGGCAGATTTAGAGAGATTTTAGGGAGATTTAGAAGAATTGAGGCAGGTTTAGAGGGATTTAGAGAGATTTAGGTGTTTATTTGTATTTTCTTGTGAAACCCAACGGTTCTTCTAAGAACCAACAATCCGCTTATATATATATAATAATTATAAAATTTTATAATCTATTATATATAATGTCTGAGAGGGTGTACAGCGCCGAGGAGGCATATGCCATCCTGGCGTCAGAATCTGAGGCATCTGCGTCAGACTCAGACCCTCATTTCGACCCCGCTAACTGCTCAGAGGCGTCGCTAGATACATTATCTATGCTGGCTGATGTATCTAGTGATGTTTCTGATGCAGATCCTGGGTCACCACCTGCCAGCAGGAGACGCACAGCTCCAGCTGAGGAGTGGGTAGTGCCTCATCGCCAGAGGCCAGATATCCCTCCTTTCACGGCAAATCCTGGCATCAATATTGATGTTGCAGGATTTACCGCCACACAGTTTTTGCAGGTGTTTATGGGGGATGATTTGTTGGGCCACATCGTGGCCCAATCAAATCTGTATGCCCATCAGCATTGTGCTGCGAAGCCAGACTCCTACTTGGCAAGGCAGCAATGGACCCCGCTAGATGTGCCAGAATTTCTGAAATTCTGGGCACTTACTATGCTGAGGGCATCATAAAGAAGCCCTCAATTCGCTCCTGCTGGAGCAGTAGCCCCATCTGCTCTACCCCCATTTACCTCCAATCAATGTCACGTAGAAGGTATGAAAACATTTTGCGTTTCATGCACTTCAGTGACAACAGCCTGTGCTCCCCTAGAGAGCATCCCCAGTTTGACAGGCACCAGACTTTTACATTTTATTCGTACATTTTTATGTTCTACAATTGGTGCTGTATTTTGCCAAAATCTTTGCACACCTATGCATGGGGGGCATGGGTGTACTCAGGAGATCTTGCAGAAAACAACCTGGAGAGTTTTCATGCAGTAACAAACAACAGTGTCTGCTAAGGCTAGGGTCAGACGAGCGTGATTTCTACGGACTGTACGTCCGTGCAGTACGGACATCGTCAGTACGGAAGACGCAGTAGTGGTCACACAGTCCGTTTTTTCACTGACATTTATTTTTTGACAGATGTAGGAGGGACAATAAATTCAATTGCAAAACCATTTTGTCCGTGAAAAATGCAGGACGTATAAATGCAGTCCGTCTGACCACGTTCCATCACTCACACACAAAGCTATGCAGACGTTGCGGACGCAGCGCACTTTGTGCGGCCGTTCTAGCGGTTCTACGTTCTTGCCTGCCTTGCGTTCGTGGGCCGCGGCCGTTGTGCGTCCGCAGTTCAGTGCGGACGTACTTCGTGTGTCGGGCTCCATTGGACTTTATGTCATGCTATCACGGACGTACTTTTAGGCGCGATCACGGACGTGAACACTACGCTCGTCTGACCCTAGCCTAAATCACAGTCCAAAACTACTGTGGGCGTAAAAATCTGAAATTTGAAAAATTACCGCCACACACCTTGTTGCCAAATGTTTTGGGCTAAAACCGTTGCATCCATGGCATCAAAGCACTCCATATGCAATACCTTGGGGTGTCAACATAACAAATATAAACAATTTTCTGGCAATAATTCAAACTGGGGTATGCGGTAGACCCAAAACCAAAGATAGGCCTAGCTGAAGAAATAATCTCAATTTCAACTCTAATGACAAAGTCATAAAAATTGTATTTGAACCTTCCCAAAATCCTGGCAAACCTAGGCATGGGGGGCATGGGTGTACTCAGGAGATCTTGCAGAAAACAACCTGGAGAGTTTTCATGCAGTAACAAACAACAGTGTCTGCTAAATCACAGTCCAAAACTACTGTGGGCGTAAAAATCTGAAAATTGAAAAATTACCGCCCACACCTTGTTGCCAAATGTTTTGGGCTAAAACCGTTGCATCCATGGCATCAAAGCACTCCATATGCAATACCTTGGGGTGTCAACATAACAAATATAAACAATTTTCTGGCAATAATTCAAACTGGGGTATGCGGTAGACCCAAAACCAAAGATAGGCCTAGCTGAAGAAATAATCTCAATTTCAACTCTAATGACAAAGTCATAAAAATTGTATTTGAACCTTCCCAAAATCCTGGCAAACCTAGGCATGGGGGGCATGGGTGTACTCAGGAGATCTTGCAGAAAACAACCTGGAGAGTTTTCATGCAGTAACAAACAACAGTGTCTGCTAAATCACAGTCCAAAACTACTGTGGGCGTAAAAATCTGAAAATTGAAAAATTACCGCCACACACCTTGTTGCCAAATGTTTTGGGCTAAAACCGTTGCATCCATGGCATCAAAGCACTCCATATGCAATACCTTGGGGTGTCAACATAACAAATATAAACAATTTTCTGGCAATAATTCAAACTGGGGTATGCGGTAGACCCAAAACCAAAGATAGGCCTAGCTGAAGAAATAATCTCAATTTCAACTCTAATGACAAAGTCATAAAAATTGTATTTGAACCTTCCCAAAATCCTGGCAAACCTAGGCATGGGGGGCATGGGTGTACTCAGGAGACCTTGCAGAAAACAACCTGGAGAGTTTTCATGCAGTAAAAAACAACAGTGTCTCCTAAATCACAGTCCAAAACTGATGTGGGTGTGAAAATGAAAAATGACCACCAAACAGTATCTAATTTGTTTGGAGCAAACGGATGCATCCATAGCATAAAAACACTCCATTTACAATACTTTGGGGTGTTAGCTTACCAAATATATGCACGTTCATAAAACTGGGGTATGTAAAAAGGCCCCTAAAAAAGATAAGCAAAGAAGATACTGTATGTCAAATTAGAAAATTGACAAGCACATGTCAAAGATTGGCGTAGCACCCCAAAAACAACAGAACAAATCTATATATGGGTGGTATCAATTTACTCAGAAGATGTTGCTGAACATATTTTGGGGTGTTTTTTGGCAGTAACCCATAACTGGATTTGACAATTCATGCCTAAAGTACAATGTGTGTGAAAAAATAACACAAAAAGTGACTACCTGAAAGATTGACAAAGAGCTAGTGCATGGAAAGTGTTAAAATACAACTCTTTGAAGCACCCTAGGGTGTGCCCTTTCTAAAAATATATGGTTTGATGGGGGTAAATTACTTTGGCCGGCTTCAAAAATGTCCCAAATAGGACATGGGTGCATGATGACGAAATGTGAAAATTCCAAGTTGGAAAACTGAAATGCGCACCCCCCAAATAAGGCCTTTTAGCCCCCAAATGACCCGACATACCTATACATGGGTGGTATCAATTTACTCAGAAGATGTTGCTGAACATATTTTGGGGTGTTTTTTGGCAGTAACCCATAACTGGATTTGACAATTCATGCCTAAAGTACAATGTGTGTGAAAAAATAACACAAAAAGTGACTACCTGAAAGTTTGACAAAGAGCTAGTGCATGGAAAGTGTTAAAATACAACTCTTTGAAGCACCCTAGGGTGTGCCCTTTCTAAAAATATATGGTTTGATGGGGGTAAATTACTTTGGCCGGCTTCAAAAATGTCCCAAATAGGACATGGGTGCATGATGACGAAATGTGAAAATTCCAAGTTGGAAAACTGAAATGCGCACCCCCCAAATAAGGCCTTTTAGCCCCCAAATGACCCGACATACCTATACATGGGTGGTATCAATTTACTCAGAAGATGTTGCTGAACATATTTTGGGGTGTTTTTTGGCAGTAACCCATAACTGGATTTGACAATTCATGCCTAAAGTACAATGTGTGTGAAAAAATAACACAAAAAGTGACTACCTGAAAGATTGACAAAGAGCTAGTGCATGGAAAGTGTTAAAATACAACTCTTTGAAGCACCCTAGGGTGTGCCCTTTCTAAAAATATATGGTTTGATGGGGGTAAATTACTTTGGCCGGCTTCAAAAATGTCCAAATAGGACATGGGTGCATGATGACGAAATGTGAAAATTCCAAGTTGGAAAACTGAAATGCGCACCCCCCAAATAAGGCCTTTTAGCCCCAAATGACCCGACATACCTATACATGGGTGGTATCAATTTACTCAGAAGATGTTGCTGAACATATTTTGGGGTGTTTTTTGGCAGTAACCATAACTGGATTTGACAATTCATGCCTAAAGTACAATGTGTGTGAAAAAATAACACAAAAAGTGACTACCTGAAAGATTGACAAAGAGCTAGTGCATGGAAAGTGTTAAAATACAACTCTTTGAAGCACCCTAGGGTGTGCCCTTTCTAAAAATATATGGTTTGATGGGGGTAAATTACTTTGGCCGGCTTCAAAAATGTCCCAAATAGGACATGGGTGCATGATGACGAAATGTGAAAATTCCAAGTTGGAAAACTGAAATGCGCACCCCCCAAATAAGGCCTTTTAGCCCCCAAATGACCCGACATACCTATACATGGGTGGTATCAATTTACTCAGAAGATGTTGCTGAACATATTTTGGGGTGTTTTTTGGCAGTAACCCATAACTGGATTTGACAATTCATGCCTAAAGTACAATGTGTGTGAAAAAATACACAAAAAAGTGACTACCTGAAAGATTGACAAAGAGCTAGTGCATGGAAAGTGTTAAAATACAACTCTTTGAAGCACCCTAGGGTGTGCCCTTTCTAAAAATATATGGTTTGATGGGGGTAAATTACTTTGGCCGGCTTCAAAAATGTCCCAAATAGGACATGGGTGCATGATGACGAAATGTGAAAATTCCAAGTTGGAAAACTGAAATCCGCACCCCCCAAATAAGGCCTTTTAGCCCCCAAATGAGCCGACATACCTATACATGGGTGGTATCAATTTACTCAGAAGATGTTGCTGAACATATTTTGGGGTGTTTTTTGGCAGTAACCCATAACTGGATTTGACAATTCATGCCTAAAGTACAATGTGTGTGAAAAAATAACACAAAAAGTGACTACCTGAAAGATTGACAAAGAGCTAGTGCATGGAAAGTGTTAAAATACAACTCTTTGAAGCACCCTAGGGTGTGCCCTTTCTAAAAATATATGGTTTGATGGGGGTAAATTACTTTGGCCGGCTTCAAAAATGTCCCAAATAGGACATGGGTGCATGATGACGAAATGTGAAAATTCCAAGTTGGAAAACTGAAATGCGCACCCCCCAAATAAGGCCTTTTAGCCCCCAATGACCCGACATACCTATACATGGGTGGTATCAATTTACTCAGAAGATGTTGCTGAACATATTTTGGGGTGTTTTTTGGCAGTAACCCATAACTGGATTTGACAATTCATGCCTAAAGTACAATGTGTGTGAAAAAATAACACAAAAAGTGACTACCTGAAAGATTGACAAAGAGCTAGTGCATGGAAAGTGTTAAAATACAACTCTTTGAAGCACCCTAGGGTGTGCCCTTTCTAAAAATATATGGTTTGATGGGGGTAAATTACTTTGGCCGGCTTCAAAAATGTCCCAAATAGGACATGGGTGCATGATGACGAAATGTGAAAATTCCAAGTTGGAAAACTGAAATGCGCACCCCCCAAATAAGGCCTTTTAGCCCCAAATGACCCGACATACCTATACATGGGTGGTATCAATTTACTCAGAAGATGTTGCTGAACATAGTTTGGGGTGTTTTTTGGCAGTAACCCATAACTGGATTTGACAATTCATGCCTAAAGTACAATGTGTGTGAAAAAATAACACAAAAAGTGACTACCTGAAAGATTGACAAAGAGCTAGTGCATGGAAAGTGTTAAAATACAACTCTTTGAAGCACCCTAGGGTGTGCCCTTTCTAAAAATATGGTTTGATGGGGGTAAATTACTTTGGCCGGCTTCAAAAATGTCCCAAATAGGACATGGGTGCATGATGACGAAATGTGAAAATTCCAAGTTGGAAAACTGAAATGCGCACCCCCCAAATAAGGCCTTTTAGCCCCCAAATGACCCGACATACCTATATATGGGTGGTATCAATTTACTCAGAAGATGGTGCTTTTTGGCAGTAAACCTTAAAGTTCACAGTACATGTATTCTTAAATTGCGTTCAAAAAAAAAAAATCACCAAATTTTTTTTTTTTCTCAAACTTTGGCATAGATTTGTGGTAAAATGGTTTGCATGGAAAGAGTCAAAATACCCCAAGTTTAATACCTTGATTTGTGTACTTTAAAAAAATATGTATGTGGAGGGTTATTCAGGAATTAGTGACAGATATCAGTGTTACAATGTCACTATCACTAGTTTTGAAAATAAACTCTTTGGAAATGGCAAAGTGCTACTTGCACTTATTGTTGCATAAAATAAGGAAAAAAGCGAGGAATATGTAAACATTGGGTATTGCTAAACTCAGTACTAAATTTAGAAACTACTAAGGAATAAATTTTTTTTGACGGTTGTTGATACATAAGAAATTTTGGGGGTCAAAGTTCGAAAAAGTGGTGTTTTTTCAATTTTTGTGTCATATTTCACAATATTTTTTATAGTAAATTATATGAAATGATGAAAAAAATGGTATCTTTATAAAGTCCATTTAGTGACGAGAAAAACAGTGTAAAATATGTGTGGGTTACATAAACGAGTAAGAGGAAAATTTGACGTAAACACTAAGAGCGCAGAAACATAAAAACAGCTGCGGTCACGAACGGACGGATTTGTGTAAAACCGCCCGGTCACTAAGGGGTTAAAACACACAGCTTTTTGAATAACCCTGTAAATCATAACCCACATAAAAGGCCAGCATGTGAAGCTGCTTGAGAATCCACTAAAGGTGTTACTCAGTAATGCACGTATGGTGCTTTTCTCATTCGGCACACTATAGAGTTATAGTGACTAATGTCCAATGATCCAGTCTGTTATATCAAGTACCTATGTGTGATTACATTCCCTTTGTGTTGTCTCCGTGTGCTATGGCTAGGTCCTTGTGGGATCTCCGTGTGCTATGGCTAGGTTTCTGTGTGTTTCTATTGTGTGATTACGGCGTGTTATAGCAAGTTATTTAATATATATTTTTTATTATTTATTTATTTATATTTTTTATTTATCTTAGTGTTATTCTACATTAGTGATTTCAGTGTGTTATAGAGAGGAATTTCGTGATTTCAGGGTGTATGATAGCTACATCATTAGCGTAACTTTGTGTGTTATACCGAGGTCCTACGTGTGATTTCACTATGTATAGTGAGTTCCTTCTGTGTATGGTGAGGGCACCTGCGTGTATAGGGAGGCCCTGTGTTTGATTTACTGTGTTTATATGGGTTGCTTAGTATGATTTTGGCTGCAGCCATGGATGATACTAAAATTGGACAGTCAGTCATGTGCTATACTGAGCACTTAAACTAACAAGGCACAGCCGTCCACAGACAGCCAAAGGCAAAATTACTGGAAACCCTAATGCCCCTAATAACATACAAAACAACAAATCACTGAATTCTGGCCGAGTTATCCCAGAAAAATAACCCATTAGAAATTACTATCACGCAGCTCTACACCAAATGAACAAGGAATACAGTATTGCAAATTGAAACAAATATAAATAAGCATCCACTAAATAAAACCTACAAATCCATACAATGGGAAACCCACACCTATCCTTCCAATAAATAATGGAACTAGGAATATATATGTAGCAGACTTATGATAATAGAGTATGCATAACAGATTGATACAGCAAGTAATACCCAGTCATTGGTTTTCATACGATGATGGAGATGGCAAAAATGGAGCTAGCCGCCGCTCTGTCTCTGAAGCTCCTCTCTCAAAAGAAGATTAGCTGCAATACACAAACTGTCCCACGCCCTGCCTTTTATACCCCCCTTCCCTTTGTATCCAATCATCAAGCGGCCATGCTTCAGCTCATTAAATAAAACCCCCATGCCTGATCCCATAGAACAAAAGGGAACTCACTCCCTTTCACCCTTGTGTAATACAAGGATAATTCTTAAACCTTGCTCAATCCTAATTAGTCTTTCTTTCTCGCGAACAAAGCTAAACTGGCCATCCCATCGCTGGAGTCTAAATGCACCCTTCACCTTTCCGTTTCCAGCCTGGTGTTATTGTTTAAGAGCTTTTCTGGGAAGCTGCCTGCCACCCTAGTAATGGTCTTGAATAGTCTGATTCCCCCAGCAGTTCCCTCATCCTATAACCTCAGATCCAGGACCAGCACCTTACTTAATACCACAATACAAAAAGACAGTGGCTCAGCCCTCATTTTCCTATTTCCTACAGAGCACCACAATTATGGAATAACAACCTCCCAGACACCATCAAATCTTCCCCCAAGTCACTCAAGAAGAGCTCCTATTACTTACTAACATACTTCCAGAATGCAGATGCGCCTGTAAACATGTAACATAGACTATATTGCATACATATTTATTTTCTGTTAATCATTGTATTACTTTGTATTTCTGTAACTGTAACACTTCAATGTTCTTGAACCCAGGACATAGTTACTAAGTTGAAAACAAGAGAAATCTCAATGTATCCTTCCTGGTAAAATAATCCTTTATAAATAAATTACGTTTATTCAATAAAAACTCTATTATTTGTGTTGTGTCTGTCTGTGTGTGTGTGCAACTGTGCATACAAAACGAAATTGTGCTGACTGCTTTTAGTACTTATTTCAAAGATGGCCTCAGTCTTATTTTCTGCTAATAAAACTGTGGATATAGCAGAAACAACAATAGCGGTCATTTTGTTTTGAAATTCACATCCAAAGCGTTCAATGACACTGCTGCAGCAAACTGAATTGCTGCGCAGCATCAATTCACTCAGTCAGCGCAGCAGGTGCTGAGGTATTAATTGAACGGGGCTCTGTTTGGAATCGGATGCACTAGAAGAACTACATGTCCCATCCTAGGCTACCACCACTACTTACTTAGCAGCAGAGGCTCAGAGATTTTTTTTTTTTATTTATAAATGAAATTTTATAAAATTTTCATAGACATAACATCAATAATAACAATAACAATATATTGGTCGTATGCTTATTCAATCTATATAAGAAAGGGAGAGAGAGGAAGGGTTGCCCAAACCCGAAGAGGAAAGAGGGGAGAAGAGAGAAAAGAGACAGCAGGAAAGGAGAGAGGAGGGAAAGGGAATAGTCGCCAAAGATAACCCTAGGAGGCAATGTCAACCGATCGGAAAGTAGGTAAGAGCCATCGTAAAAGTGCCAACAGATCACAACCGCATATTAACATACATCTGAGTATATAAACAATATCTAATGGCCCCTCCTCCGAAGTGGCAATCAAGACGAGCCTATTTGGTCCACCCAAGGGGCCCACAGTTTGTAATAGGAGGGCAAAGTGTTGTTGGTGATCGCTGATAGTTCGTCTATAATTTGTACGTCCCGAATCTTGGGGTATATATTTTTGCGAATGAGGGTATCTTGGTACAGTTCCAATGCTCCGCCAGTACTCTGCGGGCTGCAAGTGTAATTTTTGAGATCAATTTGTTTTCAATGCGGGACAACTCTGCGAACGGTCTGGAGAGGAGATATGCCCAAGGATCCATTGGGGTCTCCCGAGAGATTACTGCTTGTATCAAAGTGTGCGTTTGGTTCCAAAACTTCTGGACGTGGGGACAGAACCACCACATGTGGGCGGAGGATCCCCGCAAGCCACAGCCCCTCCAGCAAAGGTCTGGCGTTCCCGGTGTCATGTGAGCGATTTGGACCAGCGTGGTATACCAGCGGAGGATGGTTTTAATTAGCTGTTCTTGATGTGTGGTGCATATTGAAACAGACTTCATAGCTTCCCATATAATCGCCCCATTCTTCCGCTTCCAGAGATTCCCCCAGGTCCCTTTCCCAGGCTTGGATGTAAGGGAGCTCCTTCCAGTCTAACAAGGCCGTGATTGAGCGGTATATGGATGATATGAGTCCTTTTGGATAGGAGCCCCGAAGGCATGTTGTTTCAAAATACGAGGGAGGAGTAAGAGCTGACGCTTTGATGTGTTATCTGGAGGCAAATGATCGCAATTGTAGCAGTGGCAAAGGATGGGAGAGTCGGTCTTGTAAGGAGGCTGGCAAGTCTGCAGCAGTCTACAGGGATCCTTTAGGGTAGAGTTGGTATAGTCTAAATAATTGAGAGCCATGCCAGCCATCCGGAGGTAGAGAGTTCAGGGCCGGATGGAATTCCCTGTTCCGAAGTATCGGCGTTAAAGGAGAGGGCAGTGAGGTCAGATCGCACTTTGTTGCCAGTTTGTCCCACAGTCTGAGAGAGTTGAGTATAGCCGGGCAGGCCGTTTTCAAAAGGGAACGGTGGACTCGAGGGGTCCAGATCCAGAAGTGAGGTTGATCGGGGTACATTAGGTCCCTTTCCAGATCGACCCAATGCCTGGTGGCAGAAGGGGCATGCCAGGCTACCATCTGGGCCAGTTGAGCTGCGTAGTAGTACGAGAACAGACATGGGAGTCCCAGGCCCCCAGCTTCTTTGGGCCTGTATAAAGGTGGTCCTGGCCACTCTACATCTCATACCATGCCATATGAAAGAGTCTATAGCCCTCTGGAGGTCAAGCAGGTCTTCAGGGTCCACCGCCACTGGGACAGTTTGGAAAAAATACAAAATACGTGGGAGGACATTCATTTTAATGCAATATATACGGCCCACCCATGAGATCATATATCTATCCCAGCATTCTAGATCTTGCTTAAGCTGACACCTTAAAGTCGTATAGTTAGAAGCGTAGAGGTTATGGGGGTCGCTCGTCAGAGTGATCCCCAAATATTTAAAAGAGGGAGATATACGGATCGGGAACGAGTTACGTAATATTTCAACCTCCTCCATTGGAACATGAGTAACCATGGCCTCGGATTTTGCTATATTTATCTTATATCCCGACAGGTGGGCAAATTCGTCGAGCGAGAGAAGTAATTTGGGCAGGGACGTTAAAGGTCGTGTCAAGGATAGGAGTATGTCGTCTGCGTAAGCCGAAACCTTAAAGGTGTCCGAACGGATAGTGACCCCCTGTATCTCCAAGGTGGTCCTAATATGTTGGAGGAGGGGTTCCAGATATAGTGCGAATAGGGTTGGGGAGAGGGGGCATCCCTGCCGTGTACCATTACAAATTGGGAAGGGGGAAGGGTCAGTACCCGGGAAGAGGATTTGTGCAGATGGGGAGGAGTATAAGGCCCCTACGGCCGAAATAAAAGCGGGGGGGAACCCCTGACGCTGTAAGAGGGTAAAGAGGAAAGGCCATTCCGCCCTATCAAATGCCTTCTCTGCGTCCAGAGACAGAAACAGAGAAGGCGTCCGAGTCTCCGAGGCCCACCACACCAGGTCCGCCGCCCTCCTTGTATTTTCGTAGGCCTGTCGGTCGGGCATGAAACCCACTTGATCCGGATGAATTAGGGTGGATAGCATGGGGTTCATTCTTAAGGCTAGGATCTTTGCGAAGAGTTTTAGGTCGGCATTAATGAGGGAGATAGGGCGGTAGTTCTCAACGCGTTGAGGGTCTTTATCTGGTTTTGGTAGAAGTACTATTGAGGCCAATAATGATTCCGGCGGAAGTGATCCGCCCCCTAAAAGATTAAAGGTTTTTAGGAGTTGAGGGAGGAGGATTTTAGGGAATGTTTTGTAGTAGTGGTACGTCAGTCCGTCCGGTCCTGGTGCTTTGTGCGGTTTCATTAGACCTAGGGCTAACGAAAGCTCCTCCGCCGTTATTGGAAGGGCCAGGGCCTTTGCTTGGGTTTCTGTCAGAGAGGGTAAAGTAGCCCGAGTAAGGTAATCGTCTATGTGGGCCATCAGGGAGGGGTCGGCCCGAGTGTGGGAGGGAGTATGATCGTAAAGGGATCTGAAATACGCGGTGAAGGCGTCCCTGATAGCGGTCGGGGAAGTAAGAGGTGGGCCCCCTGCGGACTGAATTATAGGGATCGTCTGAGCTGGAGGTCTAGGTTTTATCAATCGGGCCAAAGGGGTGTCCATTTTATTGGACCTCTCATAATATCTGCTTTTAGACCAGAGAAGGGAGCGTCCTATATCATCCAGTAGTAGTCTTTCAGGTCTTGTCGGGCTTGGGCTAAAGCAGCGTATCCCTCGGGGGAAGGGGAGGATTTATGTGAGAGTTCAAGGTCACGTAAGGTCTCTTGGAGGGCGAAAATCTCAGCTAATTTAGCGCGTTTGTGATGTGTAGCCAAGCTCAGGAGAGTCCCCCGCACTACCAGTTTGTGTGCAGCCCATAACGTTTGGATGGAGACGTCAGGCGTGACATTAAGCAAGAAATAATCTTACAGAGTTTTAGTTACGGCCTCCCGTACTCCCGATTTTTGAAGGAAGAAGGGATCCAGACGCCATCGGCGGCCGCATTGAGGAGTAAAAGGCCTAAGGAGCACCGTCACATCCGCATGGTCAGACCAGGAGATTGAACCAATGGAGGAGGATAGTACATTAGGGAGGGCAGCAGGGGATACCAGTATGGAATCTATCCTAGAGTAAGTGCCATGAGGGGGTGAGTAAAAGGTATAGTCCTTAACTGAGGGGTGGTGCACCCTCCAGATAATCAATATATCCGGAGTCTCGGACGAATTCATAAAAAATTGTTTATCTTGAGGAGAGGGGAGATGAGGAGGTGCCATGATGGGAGGATCTGTCAAGTGGTGGGCATAAAGTGGCATTAAAGTCCCCTCCCACCAAAATTTTCCCCCTAGCGTGCGTGGTTATAAATTCCTGCGTGGACGTCCAGAAGTTTGCATCAGGGACATTAGGACCATATATAGAAACAAAAGTGTAATATTGGTCTGCCACCTCTCCCACCACCAGTACACATCGTCCCAGCTCATCCGCATGGGATGCCGTCACCCGTAGAGGACACGAGGAGTGGAACAGAACCGCCACTCCATTTCTTTTAGGGGTGGCACAGGACAGGGAGACCCTAGCGTACCTGGGGTCGGCAAGGCGGAACGCCGCCTTTTTGGGGATTCTGGTCTCTTGGATCAGAGCGATATCTACTGATTGACGCTTCAATTCCCTGAAAAGCAGTCTGCGTTTGCGAGGAGAGTTAAGGCCCTTTACATTAAGGGAAAGTACTTTTATTGGGGTCATGGGTGGATGAATAAGAGCATGAGCATCTGGACCCCCCCAGGGTCTCCCCCCCCCCGAGAGCACCGCGCCGGAGGGGAAGCCAGGGAGGGAACCAGGGTGAGTCAGATTGGGATAGACCAGAGAAGGGATAGAAAGAGAGAGGGAAAGATAAAAAGATATAAAAATAAAGATAGAGAACCCCGTGGTGGGCAGTCACAGGGGGGGGGGAAGGAAGCCCCCCGAACAGGGATACCGAAGGGGAGGGGAGAAAAGAGAATCGGGAATGGTGAGTCCTTCACCATCTCTGGGGGTGAGAAACAGAAAAACCACAGAAATGGGGAGGCCCAGTCGCCTGCATTTAAACTTAACAATAGCGAGTGTATCATAACATGTCACCTAAGAAATGTGAAATAAATTTAAAGAAATAACCTTACAATTGTTTGAGTCCTATGCATAAGGACCTAGTTGCAATCATCAGTCCCATCTACCTGCCCAGCGGCGGGACCTCTGGAGAGAGTCCGAGGGGGGGGGGTCTGTGAAGCAAAAGCCCTTCTGAGGCATGGATAGGGGCAAGAGCTAGTGCCGCCTGTTCAATCAGCCACCGTGGACCAGTCCAGCTCCATACGGGGTAATGGTTGAGGAGGCCCCATTTCTGCCAAAGAAGGTGGGACAGGGAGATCCATTAACCTGAGCAGGTCCTTGGCCTGTTAGAGATAGGAAAATGCATGGCTGCGGTTATGCTTCATTACCATAATCTTGAAGGGGAACCCCCAAGCGTATCGGATTTTATGCTGGCGGAGCGTTTCAGTGATTTCTCTCCATTCTCTACGTTTAGCCAGGGTAGAGGGTGAGAGATCCTGGAAGAAGGCCAGACGGGTATCCTCATACATTACTTCTTGGTCCCTGGCTGCACGGAGGAGGGCCTCTTTAGTTGAGTAATAATGGAAGCGCGCTACCACATCCCGTGGCGGTGCGTTCTTGTCACGTCTGGGACCCAAGGCGCGATGTATTCGGTCCAGGAGGATTTTAGGGGCTGACAGTTCTGGTAGCAGGCGCTGTACTATGCCTGTGAAAGTTGCTTGTAAATGTTCCCCTGTTACCGATTCAGACAGTCCCCGGAGTCTAATGTTATTCCTCCTAGATCGGTTCGCCTGATCTTCCATGGCCTCCTCTAGTGCGTGGACTCTAGTTTGTAGGCCATCAGTGTGGGTGGCTAGTGTGTTGCAGTAGGCCGTGATCTGATCTGCCCTGTCTTCCAGTCGCTCTGTGTGGTCACCCACCTCTCTGATGTCCGCTGATAAGCGCCTGGAGGCTTTGTCCAGCTCTGCAGCAATGAAGTGTTGGAGGCTCAGGATGTCAGCCCTTGTAGCCGGAGTAGCTAACTGACCGTGCTCCTCATCTGGCTCCTCGTGTGGCGGAGGTGATTGGGCGCCATTTTGAGGGGATTCCACCATCCGGGAACGCGGGGTGAAAATCGGCGCTACTGCCTGCCCAGTGTCTCTTTTCGTTTTGGAGGCTTTCTTCATGGTGGCACCGAGGTAATGGCGTCGGAGATCGGTGTTTATAGGTTATATTATGCTCGTAGGTGAGGTTATTCAGCGGGTCTGGACGGGAGCTCACCTAACCAGCATCCGTTCTCATAGCCGGCTCGACTCCGCCCCCCTCAGAGATTTTTTTTGATGTGCAGGTGGGAGCCAATATTGTGCGAGCTGCGGGTCATCTCGTAATACTCGTATGCATCACTCAGTCACAACAACCTCCCCCAACACACTACAGTACACACTGCACTGGCAGAACTACCGCCATAGCGATTACCGAGCAACGCAGGGCATGCGCTATGAGGCCCGCAGCAGAGTGGGGCCTGGTGAGGATAAGTGACAAGTTGCAAACAGGGGGCAGAGCTGGTGCCTTTTGGATAAATTGAAATGGGGGGGATGAATTGATATTGGGGGGATACATTTATTTGATATTGGGGATGGGGGTATTATTGATATTGGTGGGAAATAATTTGATATTTCTCTGTTTTCCCAGGAAGGATACTTTGAGATTTCTCTGGTTTGTTCATTTCAAACAAGAAGGATAGTGTCATCATGGAACTGACATAGTGCTCCAAGCTTCAAACTTTAGTTTTAAATATATATATATGTAAAGTTATTTATTTCTTAGATAAAAATGTGATTTTTTAAAGATACAAGCAACCTGCGAGTGAGACTATTGATTGTCATGTCAAGTCAAATGGTTTCTTTCATAAAGGATGATAGCTTTGACAGTTGAGACTAGTAATTTCAATTTGTGGATTTATGCTAAAGGAATTTTTCTTATTTTATTTGTCTCTGTTATCTCGAGACTCACTTACATAAAGTTGAATTTGTGTGAGTCACCTATTGTCTACTAGACTTAGTCTCAGCCACACACTGTCTGTCATCTGATTCCCTTCATTCAATAGATTATGTAAATGATGTTTGAGGAGCTGAGAAGGGCAGGCCAAAGGATGTGTTTAGATTAGGAATGAATGAATGAATATATGACATAATATATATAGCAGTACAGTATATACAGACAGTAGGAGCCAGGCTGGTACATGACATCTATTGTTCACCATTTGCTATGCAATTTCTGTTGGACCTGTCACCTCTGCATAGTGGCGTTTGAGATTTCTCACGTTTTACACAAAGGATACATTGAGATTTCTCATGTTTTCCAGGAAGGATACAGATAACATTGAGATGTCTCTGGTTTTCTGTATGTCATTCTGGGTGGCAGCGACGCGAATAATATGTACCGTTAGCGTGTCTTGCCTAAGGACAGGACACATACTGGAGAGACGGGGAGGTACTCTTGCCGGGATCGAGCCCATGTCTCCTCCAGTCCCACTCCTCCAGGCTCTCTCTCTGGGTGGTAGTAGTGGGTAGGGTACTGTGCCAGTGCCACATGCCATACTTGAAATGAGAGAAATCTCAATGTATCCTTCCGGGTAAAATCCTTTATAAATAAAAAATAAATAAACATGCGTGAGTGTAGTGGTGGTCGTGTGTTAATTTTTTTGGGGGGGTACACTATGCGAGTGTTAGGTTGCATGCGGGGGAGGGGGGGCCCATAAAACAATTTGAAATGGGGCCCTGTGATTCTAGTTACTCCCCTGGTACACACAGCAGCACACAGTGCCAAAAAACCCCACTAATCCAGCATTGTAAATAATACTAATTTCATATCATATACAATACATCAACAAATATCAGAATTTTTTTCATGTATTAATTGTAACGTAAATAAATTTAAATCACAAAAAAAAAGGAGCTTTGGAAAAATGCATTAATATATATATATATGAGTCCAGAAAATAAAAAAGAGAATCAAGCAACATATTTCTGTGCACATTTAAATTTAGCACACGATGCAAGCACTATTATTATATATACAGGATTTATATAGCGCCAACAGTTTGTGCAGCGCTTTACAAAACACTTACGTTTGTCTATGATGCGCAGGATTTCCCTTATCTGCTCCTCCTCGCGCGTCTTTTTAAGTCTGACCAACGCTTTCTCAGTTGGTCATTGGTCCGATTGGGGTCAAATTCTTCCTGCAGCGTGTGACGTACCTTCCGAAGGATTCGATTTTTTTCTGATGTTATTTTTACTGCCGTAAGGGCCCTTACGGCAGTCAGTCGTATTTTTTACATATGTGCACAAGATGTACCATTTCCATAAAGGACATGTTACTTGCCCTCTTCTTTCTGGATCTGGAGGACCCTTGGGTCTGTTCAATGTCTGGGTTGAGGTTCAGACTGGCGTTGGGGGAGCCTGCTTCGCTTGCTTCTGCCATCATGGTGATGTAAAGGAAGAGTGAACTTTGGCCTGTCTAAAATCCGATAATATATCAGCAAAAATACGTAAAATTTACAATCCGTCGTAATTACGGACATCATCAACGCGCATGTGCGAACCAACCGGTCCAAAATTTTTTTAATTTAAATGTGTTTTGAAGCCTTATTTTATTATATGACCCAGCCATGTCATATATCGTTCTTTCCGGCAGACTCATAATATATCATTAAATGTATGCGTCATGTCCTGTCTGTATTATCACAAAAAAAATGCAATAAAATTGGAATTTTCAATAATTTACAATGTGTAAAGTGTTTATTTTCACATTTTAACATGTGAACGTTTGCTGTTATATTTTATATGAGTTGCGCTTGTTAAATAAATTAACACATTCATCTAAATACATCAAATATCACAATTTTCACGAATACGTAATATCACAAAAAAGAAGAGCTATGGCAAAACCAAAAATGCATGTATGAGTCTGAGAGTCCTGAAAAAGCAAAGCTATACACATTGCATAAAAAAGGACTAGATCAATCAACGTATTTCTGTGCACACATTAGCACATGCAAGCACATTATTATTATTATACAGGATTTATAGCGCCAACAGTTTGCGCAGCGCTTTACAAAATAAGATCACATAACACGTGCGTTTGGCTATGACACCCCGGATGTGCCTCAATTGCTCCTCCACTGCCTCCAGTCCTTGGTCCTCGCGCGTCAGAGACCAGCACTTCCGCAGCTGGTCACTCGTTACTACTTCGGTCCTTTTTCCAGGAGGGTGGTGCAAGCAAGCCAGGATACGGTCCTTGCGGGCATTGTTCTTCCTGCCGTAAGGGCCCTTACAGCAGTCATAGTCACGCTTCTCGAAATTGCGAACCAGCTCCACCGGCATCTCCTCAAATGCCATGTTGCTGGCCCGCTTCTGGGTGTCTCTGGGGTGGAAGGGGGATGATGTGTCCGTCCAATAGGACTCTCTTTGAGTTTGAGGCACCATGATGGGATAGTTTTTTTTTTGGTCTGTCCAAAAAAGTTCTCAAACTCTACAGTCTACAATGGCGCAGTAAAGTTTACGACAGGCCGTAATGGAGACGGACAAACGCACGTATCTCATCATGGACATATCCCATCATCATGCGCAAACCGCAGACGTAAATGATCCGACTACGACAGAATCATTGTATCTCGACAGAATTATATCAACAGAAATATCGGATCAATGGAAACAAAACATGGCACTGGCAGTCAGATTCTAACGGTCAGGAACAGGACGCTGGACAGCAACAGTGCTATATAAGTATATATCCAGTGTGCTGATGGTTAGAAAATTTTAATGTATATACATTTAACGGCCGCACGCGCATGGACTTACTCTATCCAAACAAAGTTCAGATGTGAAACATTGGGACTTTGGATAGATTTTGATTTTCGACTAGTATCCAAAAGTTAAAAAAATAAAAATGGTGGAAATCTAATGCAAAAGTCCCGATGTTTCACATCGGGATGTCAGAGTAAATTCTGGAGTTAACCCCCTAGGTTGCCAGCAGCCACCAATGGTGGAGATGGGGGTTCATTGGAACCCCTATCTCCAGATCCGTGCTGTGGCACCTACCTAGGGGTTAATGTTTGGTATTGCTGGATCGGCCAGAGCATAGCATTTCCAACAAAACCAAGTCCAAAACATGACCATTAAGACCATGCTAAAATTTTATATTAAAAAAATAATTAAATTAAATAAATTTAAAAAAAATAACGTTTTTATTTTGCTAAAGCAGCAATATTGTTCCCTTTCCCATTTCAATTATAATGTGATTGTGAACAATTATGCTGAGCTGCACTAATTATTTTTGTATGGGTTGCGCCGCCCATTTGTTAATTGTGTAAGCATTTTCACCCAAAAAAATGTATTTAACAAAACAAGTCCCCCATCTCTAATTTTTTTAACAAGCTCAACTCATAGAAAATATTTACAACCATAAACGCTCGCATGTTAAAAATTAAATGTGAAAAAAAAAAAAAAACTTTACACCTTGTAAATTATTGAAAATTAAAATTATTTTTATAATTTTAAATATGATTAAATAAAAGTTGTGCAATGCATTATTCAATATTCATAAGAAAAAAAGGATCTTCTTTATCCAATAAACAAAAAACGATTGATACGGTAATTCTGCCCATTCTATCACAGAATTATCGGAGCATTGGAAAATGGTTGAGTAAGACAAGTAGTCAATGTCATGGAATTGGAATGAAAATGAATGTAAAAAAATTAAAAATACGATGTCCAAAATTACGGATTACTGAAATGGAAACGAAATCCCGAATACAGCGAAAATAAATTAAAATTTTAAACGTTTTAAGTCCATTCGAACAATCCTAAAATTTTCGTTTCGGCTCGGAAATTATTTCGGATCTGACGTTTTTCGGAACTGGACCGATTCGGAAAAAAAAAAAAAAAAAAAAAAACGACCGAAACCGAATCGGGAAATTTCGTTAAAATTCCGAAACGCACATCCCTAGAGGATGACCCCATCATGCACTTCCTCTTCCCAGCCACGTTCCCCTCCTTGTGTTTCTGGGCACACAAAACCCTCCCTTGAGGAATCCCCACCTTCAATGCCCCCACTACTTAAATATTCCTCCTCATTATCATCCTCCTCCTGTCTGATCTGAGGAGGACACGCTGGAATGCTGTCTGTGGAAAGACTGGGGCCTTCAGAGAAAGGGAAGGCCTCCTCTTCCTCCCGCTGCTCTGCCTCTATAGCCACATCTATAATTCCCCGCAGAGTGTGCTCCAGCAGGAACACTAAAGGAATTGTGTCACTGATGCCTGCACTGTCCCTGCTCACCATCCTCGTTGCCTCCTCAAATGGTGACAGTACAGTGCATGCATCCTTGATCATCAGCCACTGCGGGAAAAAAAGAAAAGAAAAGAAGAGGAGGAGGAGGAACCCTGTCCATGCTTGCTGGACCACGTGTCTAAAGTCACATGCACCTTGCGGCTCACTGCCTTTGCCAATGACTCGATAACAATGTCTTCCACGTGCTGGAATGGAGTTCCGTGAAAAGTAATGGCGTTTTGGAACATGCCACTGTGGTACAGCACATTCAGCAAATTCACGGAAGGGAGCAGAGTCCACCAGCTGGAAAGACAGCAGCTGCAAGGCGAGTAATTTTGCTAAGCTGGCATTTAGACGCTGTACTTGGTAATGGTTGGGACTATATTTTTTCTTACGCTGCAGCAGCTGGGGCAATGTAATCTGACTGCGTAAATCTTCATCTGATGGGATGCTGTCACATTGTGAGGAAGGAGCTGGTACATCCATTACTGTAGCATCATCCCTGGCAGTGGAGGTTGTAGGCAATGACATGGCAGGTCATACAGTGGGGGGGTAGAGACAGATGAGGAAGAGGACCTATGCAAAGTTTTGCACAAACGGGATACATGGCAGGTGGTCATATGTCGCCTCAAGCATGTGGTACCCAAGCATCCGGTGTCTTTCCCATGCTTTAGCCTCATCTGACAGATTACAAATAGCAATGGTGGGGGCTGCTGCGCATTTCTTAAAGAACTCCTAGACAGCAGAGTTCCTGCGTGTGTGCTTTGAGACAACAGCGCTCTGCACCTGAGCAGCTCTGACATTTGATGCCTTGGACTGGCTAGTGCTACAGTTGGTTATAGAGGGCGTTGTGCCTTGTGTTTGTTGTGCCTCCTCCTCCTCACTTGGTTCCTCAGTTCGATCAGGCACCCAGGTGGAGTCAGTGACCTCATCATCATTGTCATCATCACCCCCTATCTCCTCGTCACTGGAGCCAACTTGGCAGTATGCTGCAGCTGCTGGGGCAACATGAGTGCCAGTTATTTGTGTGTCATCACTGGCACCCCCTTCCTCTAGGTTGATTATACTCCCTTCATCAACTTCGGAGTTTGAATCAGAGCACTGGAGTTGCTGCGCATCCTCAAGCAGCATGTCACTAGTAAAACAATTCAGCTGACTCCTCCGGGTGTGATAGTGAGGCTATGGCAGGAGTAGCTGTGGACATGGAGGCTGCATTAGATGCTTTGGCAGCTGAGGTGGACTGTAAAGCACTACAAGCCTGGCTGGCAGAGGACTCGGAGGATGAGGATGGCCTGGTTAGCCAATCCACCAAATCCTCTATGTTGCTGCTGCTTAAGGCTAGGGACAGATGAGCGCATTTTCTGCGGCCACCGTCAAAATGTACGTCGATGCGTGCGCACGCATTTTTTCACAGAATACGCTTAAGTGGTCAGACGATGCGCAATTCTGGACGTATTTCATGACGATGGGGTAAAAAGAAGTCTAGGGAAATCCGGCTGTTTGAACGTTATGTTGGCCGCACACTAGCAGCGTCTGACGTCTCCTAATCACGCACACACGCTGCTATGCGGCCGCAGCGCACTCTGTACGTCAGTACCAGCGGTTTAACGTTCTCGAAAAAATGCGTTCATTTTCCACTTGCGTTGCGCGGCCGGACTTTTGTGCGACCGTACTTCGTATATTGGCTGTCATTGCCCGGCATCTGCTGCTAGTGCGGCCGTGATTATGTGCGCCAGAACGCGCGTTCGCACTGCCTCAGTCTGACCCTAGCCTAAGACGGCCAGCACCAATTAGAAAGGACAAGCGTGCCCCTGCAGAGGATGCACCACTTCCACCACGACCAGAGGCACAGCCTCCCGACACAGAGTCTGCTTGCCCTCTTATCTGTGTCTGGGAGCGTCTGCCTGTCCTTTTTGGTCTTTCTGACATAGTGCGTGATATATATTTTAAATATATACAGAACTCTGATTCAACTCTGGTATAAAGATTAAAGATTTACAGAACACTGGTATAACTCAGTGAGACACCCTGATAGCTGGCAGCCAGTGACAAGACACAGATTACAATTCACAGAAACCTCCTATAAATCAGTAAGACCCCCTGATGGGTGGTAGTGACAAGACACAGATTAGAACAATTCCCAAATAATTTGTAGAAATTACTGACCCCCAAAATACTGCGTGGCACTGGCTGTGAAAGACACAGATCCTCAACTCCCAGATATTTTGTAGAAACTACTGACCCCCTAAAATACTGGGTGGCAGCCAGTGAGAACACACGGATTATAACAATTCCCAGATATTTTGTAGAAATGAACCCCCCCCAGTAGCTGGCTGCAGACTGGCAGTGAGAACACACACTAACACAACAACAATCTCCTCTCAAGCGCATGCTGAAGTGCTGTGTGAAACCTTATATAGTGTGCTGCGGGACTTAGCTCTGTGAGCCCGTGATTGGGCAAAATTTGCCCAATCAGGACTCTGAGCCATGATTGGCATACTGTTGAACCTGTGGTCAGGTGCAAGGCTGTAGCCAATTACAAGCTTCAGGCCAGTGGAAAAGTGCATTGTGGTCCATTGTGTTGCATTGTGGGCGAATACACGGCGAATAAGCGGAAATGTTCGTAGTTCGCGAACATGCTATGTTCGATGCGAACTCCGAACTGATCGAACAGCTCATCCCTAGTTATGAGTTAGGTATCAGAGCTGTCTGTTGATAGATAGATGCATTGCCGTGACGTAACATTTACTTAGCTGATAGCGTTAATGATATCGAATCAATGGCCAGTTACCACAAATGACCCGACCATATCGGGGCAAGATTACCTTATGTCAGAAAAGAATTAGCTTAGTACCATAATTCGAAGATTGACGCTCTGTGAATCCCAAAGGACCCTATATTTGTATTAAGATTTACACAGCTGCAAAAGGTGAGGTTCGTAAAGAGCACACAGTGCAGAAGTTGTCTAATTGCATTCTGGACTAATTCCAAAGAACCTTGTTATGTTACAAGGTGAAGGGCATCCACATTAGCATACAGGTGTAGTCAAATTGCTTCTTAATGAAGTACAACAAGCAGCTGATGCTGGTATGTTTAAACTGGTCCCGGTTAGACCTTTGACGATTGATATTCACACAGAGAGAACTTTATATTAAAGCCTCAGAGACAAAAAGACTTGTTAAATGCAGCAACCATAGTAAACAGTGAAATACAGCAGAGCTGCGGTCTAGTGAAATAATAAAGCACTAGTGATCAATCGAGCTACCACACTGGCAATTAGTAGACATGTGCATTCATTTTAGTACTAAAACGATTTAGTCCGAATTTTGGGATAATTTAGTTTTCATATGACTCAAGAGAAACGAAACTGCTCAGTCCAAAAAACGAAAGAAACTAAAATAAAATGCACTACATTTTAGTTTCAGTCCTTTTTGTGATATTACATTGATGAGTGAAGGAGACCAGCAATGAAGAGCGCAACATCGCAACATCCGAAGTTCTGCACCCTCCACATGCCAATGCAGTAGGAAGTTCTATACAGAGAGGGGCATTAATTAATGCAGGAGGAGGTTCTATACATTATACAGATAGGGGTATTAATGCAGGAGGATGTTATATACATTATACAGAGAAAGGTATAAATTGAGGAGGATGTTCTATACAGAGAGGGACATTAATTAATTCAGGAGGATGTTCTATATATTATACAGAGAGGGGTATTAATTAATGCAGGAGGATGTTATATACATTATACAGAGAGGAGCCTTTTTTTTTTTTAGCCCTTTAAATCCAGTGGCTGTGAGCACTGAGATCGGCTGCTTGTTACATTGTACTGAGAGATAATGTATCAGGCTCAGCTGTTACAGTAACTGACTGTAACAGCGCTCAGAGTTTCAGTAAAACAAGGAAATAATATTCTTCTAATCTCTTTTATATAAAAATATTATTTACTAGTTTTACTGAAACTCTGAGCGCTGTGATGAGCAGCAGTCAGTTACTGTAACAGCTTTGCCTGACACGAGGCAGTATTACAATGTTGGTGCTAACTTAACCAGAGCTGTTGTAAACTGAAAACCTCCATAGACGCCACTACAATAGTAATTGTATCCACTGGTTTTCGGATGAATGAAATTAGTTTTCATACTAAAGAACTGAAAACGAATTTCTTTAGCAACTAAATAAATTGCATTTTAGGACTAATCCATTAGTTCAAAACGAAATTTTGTGCTGTGCACATGTCTAGCAATTAGACAATTTCTGCAACATGACCAGGTATAAACATGATACCCAATTTTACCAGGTATAAAGTAAAACAAACCTAAAAAAACATGTATTTTTTTTGTGTGTTATTTTTAGTAATGCAGCAATATTGTTCCCATTTCATTTATAATGTGAACAATGATGCTGCACTAATGATTATTTTTCTATGGTTTGCGTTTGCTAAAAAAACAAACAAAAAAAAAAAAAACATAATTCACCCAAAAAAGTTAATAAGACCCCATCTCTAATTTTTGTACAACCGCACCACATAGAAAATATAACCGCAAACGCTATTGTGCTAAAAGGTGAAAACAACACTTTACACGCTGCAGATGATTAAAAATTCAAGTTTTATTGCATTTTTTGTTATAATATACAGCCAGAACATTACGTATACATCTAAAAATGATATATTATAAATCTGCCGAGTCTGCCGGAAAGAACAATATATAATATGTCTGGGTCGTTTTATAAAATGAGGCTTCAAATCGCGTTTAAACATGAGCGAAAGCGGTAAAAATTAGCTCAGCACACAGCGGTGAAATGCCGCAGAGAAAGGGTTAAAGGAACAGGGAGTTTAATAAAATAAGGGTTAATAATAAAAACGAAAAATTCCTTCAAATATCGTGCCTAGGAGGTCCCCATAACCTGCCCGTGAAGTGGCGGATTTCTAAGATGTATAGAAATATCGCCATCACAGACCCACACACACACACGACACCTAGCACTCCCAGTCTTCATACAATGTATCAAATTCATGAGACCGGACTAATTCGAGAAGCACATGTTATTTCCAAACACTAATTAAACACCTGTTGTTTACGCCGTTTGAGAGCACAGGTCATTTAGGAGGTGAGAATCTTTGCACCTAGACATTCATTTTTGATACAATATCTAATAAACCGTTGCTTATAATATTCTGCAGTAAAGAGTCTTTATTTCTAGGTTTTTTAGTATTTAAGAATTTTTTATACCTTTTTCAAATTATTTTTTTTGGAACTCTAACCGAACACGCCAAAGACTTCGAAGTTGGCGAACTTGCAAACAGCCAAAGTTCTAATCGAACTCCAAACTGATCGAACCGAACAGCTCATCCCTAGTTTTCATGAGCTGTAACCAGAATCACAATTAGGACAAATCACCGCTTGCACGATCTCGCTTTGCATCTAACGAGTCTCAGATATTAGTTTCACCTTTTAAGTTGCATTACTTAAATAAATGAACTCTTGCACCATATTCTAATTTTTCCAGTTTCACCTGTATGTAATGTGAAAAAAGTGAAGAATCATGTTCCATTTCTCATTCCAGCTTCCAGTGATGGCATCTGTGGACCTGACACCAGAGCTGACCTGCTCCATCTGCCTGAACATTTTTACGGACCCTGTGACCTTGCCGTGTGGACACAGCTTCTGCAGGACCTGCATTGGGAATGTGATGGACACACAGGGGATGGGAGAATATTCCTGCCCTGAATGCGAGGAAAAATTCAGAATAAAACCTGTGCTTAAAAGAAACCTGAGACTGAGTAACATAACAGAGAGCTTCCGGTCTGCAGAGAAAAAGATTGTGATCCCATGTACTTACTGTATTCTGTCTCCAGTACCGGCTGTTATAACATGTCTCCTGTGTGAAGCTTCTCTGTGTGAAAACCACCTGAGGGCCCACAGCAAGTCAGCAGAACACGTCTTAACTGAACCCACCACTTCACTGGAGAACAGGAAATGCTCCGTCCACGAGAAGGTCCTGGAGTATTACTGCTGTGAGGACGCGGCCTGTATCTGTGTGTCCTGCAGGTTGGATGGAGAGCACAGGGGACACCAGGTGGAGACTCTCAATGAGGCCTCTGAGAAGAAGAAGGAAAAACGGAGGAATATTCTGCCAAAACTGAAATCACAGAGACAGGAGGCCGGAGAAAGAGTCCAGAGCCTGGAGGTTGTCAAGACAAAAGTGCAAGATAAAACAGCCGGGGAAACAGAGCGAGTCACTGCCCTGATTAGGGACATCGGGGAACAGCTGAAAGACCTACAGAAGCAAGTCCTGGGTGAGATCTCCAGGCAGGCAGCGCAGGTCTCACTCCCAATCTCAGATCTAATCCAACAGCTGGAAATAAAGAAGGAAAAGCTGTCCAGGAAGATGGGCGACATCGAGGAGCTGTGTGACATGACAAACCCATTAACTGTCTTACAAGAACAGGAATCAGACAGAGCCGACTATTGTGACGCGGTGGACACAGAGAGAAATGATATAGAGGTCCATTATGTAGAAGATCTGGATGTGGGTCTAATTGCAGAGACCTTACACTCCGGCCTAGCTAGGATTGAGACCAAAGTAACGAGACCACCTTGTGTACCGGAGGCTTCAGACATGTTACTGGATGTAAACACGGCATAAGACATGTTAATGGATGTAAACACGGCTGGTAATGATGTTTCTGTATCCAGGGCCGGTGGTAGACTATTTTGCGCCCTAGGCAAGACCAGCTACCCCCCCCAAAAAGGAAAAAAAAAAAAAAAAGCTCACATGGGTACATTTGCCACAGCTCACACATGGAGATATAGTCCCAGGCTCACACATGGTTATCTGCCCCCAGGCTCACACATGGATATTTGCCCCCAGGCTCACACATGGTTATCTGCCCCCAGGCTCACACCTGGATATTTGCCCCAGGCTCAAACATGGATATTTGCCCCCAGGCTCACACATGGATATTTGCCCCCAGGCTCAAACATGGATATTTGCCCCCGGCTCACACATGGATATTTGCCCCCAGGCTCACACATGGATATTTGCCCCCAGGCTCACACATGGATATTTGCCCCCAGGCTCAAACATGGATATTTGCCCCCAGGCTCACACATGGATATTTGCCCCCAGGCTCACACATGGATATTTGCCCCCAGGCTCACACATGGATACTTGCCTCCAGCGCTGTCTCCGTCTCGTAGCCAGTCCCAATACGTCCCGGCGTCGCCGCTGGCGTCAAGGAGACGGAGGAATGGACTTGGTCCAGGAAGCTGGAAGCACCAAGTCCATGCCTCCGTCTGCTTGACACCGGCGGCGACGCCGGCACGTATTGGGGCTTGCTGCAGCACGCGGCTGCCCCGCGGCCAATTTCTTTTTAGAATTGGTTGGGCCCGCTGCGCCCTAGGCGGGCACTGTGCTCTGGGCGCCCGCCTAGCGGCAGCACCGGCCGTGTCTGTATCAGAGGATTTGAAAACGGTTTCCAGGTCAGAAATAGACCAAAGACGCCCAGAAAGACCAGAGAGATTTCAGTTGAATCAGGTTTTAAGCTCCAGCAGTTTCTCCAAAGGACGACATTACTGGGAAATGGAGGGCAGTGACTTTGGGTGGTGGGTGGTCGGGATGACTTATCTCAGTATAAAGAGGAAAGGAGGACAGTCATGGATTGGAGATAATAACAAGTCCTGGTGTTTGGAGAACTGTGATAATCTGTATTCAGTGAAATATGTCCGTAAAGAAATCCTGTTTGATGTATACGCAGTATATAAACAATATATCGATATATAGAATTTCCGCATTAATCAAACAATGGAGTAAGATCCAGTTAAATAGCCAGGGAATGGTTCAGAATAAATAGAAAGTTCCTCAGTCCTATATAATCCAAAATTGTTGAAATTCAGGATGAAAAAGTCTTTATGGGTGCCTATGGATCAACGTTGGAGATCACTGGAACTCCTTGTTCACTGCAAAGCGGATAAAAGCGAGAAAACACAACATTGCGCAGCACACAGCGGTACTGTCCCCGCTTGTCCCTCTATGGCAGTGTTTCCCAAACCTCTCCTCGGGACCCTCAACCAGGCCAGATTTTGCAGATCACCTTGAGGAGAAGCAGACTGAATCCTGCAATCACTGAGCAGCAAATCATATCACCGGTGCTGTGCTTCAGATACCTGCAAACCTGGTGAGGCAGAGGGTCCTGCGGAGAGGTTTGGGAAACACTGCTCTATGGGGTACTTACAATGGTTTGAGCCCTTTAACCCGGCTCCAAGGATGCAGAACTGTGAGGTCTTGTGGTGCTCTAACGCTATCTGGCTTCAGTTGCAAAGCAGGAGTACAAAAGCGCGCCCAACTATGTATAACTCAATAAAAAGTAGATTTATTAAATCGATACATGATAAAACAAGAAAATGCAAAAAAATGGGTAGTCTGATACGTGTTTCACCGCAACCGCGGCTTCGTCAGCAATGAGATCTCAGGGCACTTTCCCAAGTATTTTAGGAGCTCACACAAATAGATTTTTGCCTCCAAAAAAGCAGCAGCATTCTATGGTGCATCCGCCATCTTGGTGGAGGGAAGATGGTTCCTGACCTTCTAAGGATGAGTATTTTGGAAATTCTGCCCCTAAGGGGGTGAAAAGGTTTTTTTCAAAAAAAATATTTTAAACAGGATACCTATAGCTCAAAAAACGAAGACGTTACAGGCGTGAAGATTGGTATTTACAATCTAATTGGGAAAAAAAAAACATGTTTTACTATTTTCCAAAAATCCAAGTGGGGGATGAAAAAAGGGGGTGAATATTTTAAACCTTTCACTGCTGAGCCATTTCACCGCTTTGTGCTGAGCTCATTTTTACCGCTTTCACTCATCATGTTTAAATGTGATTTGATATTATAGATCGTTCTTTCCGGCAGACTCGGCAGATTCATAATATATCATTCTTATATGTATACGTCATGTCCTGCCTGAATATTATAACAAAAAATGCAATAAAATTTGAATTTTTAAATCATCTGCAGTGTGTAAAGTGTTTTTATTTTATATTTTGTCACATGAGCGTTTGTGGTTATGTTTTCTATGGGGTGCGCTTGTACAAAAATTAGAAATGGGGACTTGTTAAATTTTTTTGGGGATATTACGTGATTTTTAGCAAACGCACCCCACAGAAAAAAATTATTAGTGCAGCATCATTGGTAACATTATAATTGAAATAGGAACAATATTGCTGCATTAATAAAAACAACACACAAAAAAAACCATGTTTTTTTATTTATTTATTTTCATTTTTATTTTACTTTGTACATGGTCATGTTATCATTCGAAAGACCATGTCCAGGCTTTTCGAATGACACCCTCCATGACTCCTTAGCTGCCACGGTTCTAGAGATATCGGGGTTCAAAGGAACCCCCTATCTCCACCAAGGGATTTCCCAAGGAAATCCCCGGTCAGCTAGAGGTTCCCCGGCTATCTGACGTCATCATGTTATGCTGATGACGTCGGGCAGCGAGGGGGTACCCGGGGGTGGAGCCGCCATCCAAGATGGCTGCCCCTACCGGAGCAAGGCCGCACTTCGGCACGGCAAGGCGCTGAAGTGCGACCCGGTGCATGAGGGGTTAAAGCCAGGCACCGCTTAAAAGGGGAGACTCTTCCCTTTTAAGCGGTGCCTGGTTTTTGGGGCTGTGCCTTCCAGATCGGGAGGGTGAGGGATCCGAACGGACCACCCTCCCTTCCAGGCTATCTCCCGGTATTGCTGGGGGGTCACCTGGAAATGATGTCATTGCGCATGGCGTGATTACGTCATTGACTTCGGGAGGGTCTTAACGTCAGCGTCTGAGGACGCTGAAGTCAGACCGCCGCAGGACCCCGGACAGAGACGTGAGTATCTCTGCCGGGGGTCCCGCAAAGCTGATGGTGTGTGGGGCACATCCTCAGCATGTAACGTGCGTCAATGAGGACGTGTCCCACGCGTCCTCAGCAGTGAATGGGTAAAACAGGATACCTATATCTCAAAAACACAAGATGTTAAAGGTGTGAAATCTGGTATTTAGATTCTTCTT